>CAXITT010000300.1:551255-688882 GCA_964033795.1 Lymnaea stagnalis | reverse complement strand
TACCATTGAATCTATATCAATGATTGATATTCCAGTGCTACCATTGAATCTATATCAATGATTGATATTCCTAGTGCTACCATTGAATCTATATCAATGATTGATATTCCAGTGCTACCATTGAATCTATATCAATGATTGATATTCCAGTGCTACCATTGAATCTATATCAATGATTGATATTCCAGTGCTACCATTGAATCTATATCAATGATTGATATTCCTAGTGCTACCATTGAATCTTTATCACAATGATTGATATTCCTAGCGCTACCATTGAATCTATATCAATGATTGATATTCCTAGTGCTACCATTGAATCTATATCAATGATTGATATTCCTAGTGCTACCATTGAATCTTTATCACAATGATTGATATTCCTAGCGCTACCATTGAATCTATATCAATGATTGATATTCCTAGTGATACCATTGAATCTATATCAATGATTGATATTCCTAGTGCTACCATTGAATCTTTATCACAATGATTTATATTCCTAGCGCTACCATTGAATCTATATCAATGATTGATATTCCTAGTGCTACCATTGAATCTATATCAATGATTGATATTCCTAGTGCTACCATTGAATCTATATCAATGATTGATATTCCTAGTGCTACCATTGAATCTATATCAATGATTGATATTCCTAGTGATACCATTGAATCTATATCAATGATTGATATTCCAGTGCTACCATTGAATCTATATCAATGATTGATATTCCTAGTGCTACCATTGAATCTATATCAATGATTGATATTCCAGTGCTACCATTGAATCTATATCAATGATTGATATTCCTCCATAGACCCTAGCCACATCAGACTCACCGACCCCATAGACCCTAGCCACATCAGACTCACAGACCCCATAGACCCTAGCCACATCAGACTCACCGACCCCATAGACCCTAGCCACATCAGACTCACAGACCCCAAAGACCCTAGCCACATCAGACTCACAGACCCCATAGACCCTAGCCACATCAGACTCACCGACCCCATAGACCCTAGCCACATCAGACTCACAGACCCCATAGACCCTAGCCACATCAGACTCACCGACCCCATAGACCCTAGCCACATCAGACTCACCGATGCAATAGGGCCTAGCCGCATAATACTCACCACAAGATAACCAGTGGGGGTGAACTATTTGAGCAATCTTTACTGACCATGTAGGGCATTGACATTATGGTGGACATTTCTGACTGCCATTTCTACTTTGCGTGTTCTCACCTGGTCTTTATTTACTTGATTAATTGTTGTTCAAAAATGTGGAAGTGGGAAAAGTATTGTTGTTACCCATAAACTACAACTAAACAGCTACAGCTACAACCTTTGAAATGTTATGAGTTTGTTTGTGTCATCAACATCAAGTTATCTGTTCAACCTCTCCAGGAGAAGATCACTTGCCTGTTTGAGAACTACGAGAGAGACAGAGAGTTCTACGTGAAAGAGTTGGATTTATTCACCGACATGAGACGGAACAAGATCTCTGCTTGGCTGTCTGGTGGGTGTGTGGTTTCAACAAGTCTTTGTTTACCGCCATAAAAGTCTGTTACAGTCATCAAATTCTCAGTGCAGAACGCTCTCAAAAATGATATTTGAATCTAGT
Source organism: Lymnaea stagnalis (assembly GCA_964033795.1). Taxonomy (NCBI): domain Eukaryota; kingdom Metazoa; phylum Mollusca; class Gastropoda; family Lymnaeidae; genus Lymnaea; species Lymnaea stagnalis. Next base: position 687,253 of record CAXITT010000300.1, on the reverse strand, counting down.
TTTTAAATCAGCAGATAGTTAAAGTAGCTTTAAATTTGGAATGATGCTATCTTGACATACCCACATCTGTTAGTGGTTTTAGTTGGCTCAGATCAGATTTTTTAAAAACAAGACTTTCAATATTGAATTTTTTTTTTTAAACAAATATTTTACAATATTCTTGGGGAAAAATGCCAGTATAGTTGTTTTTTTTCATATCATGGTTATTTCATTGAAATACGGTAGCATTGAATTTTGAATCAATATCACACTGATTGCTATTCATAGTGCTACCATTGAATCTTTATCACAATGATTGATATTCCTAGTGCTACCATTGAATCTATATCAATGATTGATATTCCTAGTGCTACCATTGAATCTATATCAATGATTGATATTCCAGTGCTACCATTGAATCTATATCAATGATTGATATTCCTAGTGCTACCATTGAATCTATATCAATGATTGATATTCCAGTGCAGACCCTTTGCTCAAGTTAGAGTTCAAGTTAAAGGTTGTCACTTTTTTTTTAAATTTCATTTGCCAAAGTTGCAAATCATTTATATTTTTTTTTTTTTAAATGTGTTTAAATCAGATCCACGGATGGATGCGGATAGAGAAAAGGGGGAAAATGTTCTGGATTATCTCAATCTGTCCCAGAGGCAGCGCCACATGGAGGCTCAGGTAGGATGAAATGAAATGGTTACATTTGTGTTAACACATAGGAAGCTCATGTCATTTGTTGAAACATGGAAGCTTAGGTAATTTGTTAACACATTGGAAGCTTAGGTAATTTGTTAACACATTGGAAGCTTAGGTAATTTGTTAACACATTGGAAGCTTAGGTAATTTGTTAACACATAGGAAGCTAATGTCATTTGTAAACACAATGGAAGCTCAGGTCATTTGTCAACAAATAGAAGCTCAGGTCATTTGTTAAAACATCAGAAACTCAGGTCATTTGTTAACATTGATTCTCTTACTAACGGTCAGAAATCAATTCTCTTTACGTTCTTGTTTATTTGCATATACTTTTTAAGTATGGCCATTTCAAGTTAACTTTTACACTTGTACTTGTACACTAATTGAATTTTCTCTTTTTTCTTTTTTTTTAAACCAGATAATTAAGAATGCCCTGCGGATGTATTCATTTAACGCATCATTGAACTTTGACCGTGAGGACAACATAAAGATGATGGATGAGCTGATGTCTCTGCAGAGCAAAATCAACAGACTGACAGGAGCCAACCTGATTCTTCCAAGAAATGCCAGAGCCAAAACCAATCTGACCAATGAGGTAAGAAATGGTGCACATAGCTATCAGAATATGTGGTGTATTCTTTGCAAAAGTTGAATTAGCATGACATTAGAAAAAGCTAATTTTGTCATTTGTTAGTCATAGAGTTGCCTTTTTATAAATGACAGTACCAGTGAGCACAATCAATTACCCCTAGTTGACTCCCTTTCCATTCCAGACAAATATTCAGAATAAAATTTCAGCTGTTTTTTCAAAAAGAACTTTTTTTTTATATTTATTTTTTTACTAAAATTTTAAGGTTGGCTTGATTTGCAGATGGCTCCCCTATTAAATGAAGAAATAATAATTAAAAATTGTTACAGAGAACACAGTTATAACGAAACTACCCATTTAGTGCACTGTATTCTAGTGCAGCCAGTCACTGTATTCTAGTGCTGCCGGTCACTACTCTAGTGCAGCCGGTCACTATATTTTAGTGCAGTCTACCAAATATTTTCTAATAAATAAATTTAATAACTCCTTCTGCATGCTGTAAATTTTACTAAATGACTTAACTTCTAACTTAGCATTCACTAAGTGACTAAACTTCTAACACAACTTTCACTACATGACTAAACTTCTAACACAACTTCAACTAAATTTCTAAACTTCTAACACAACTTTCCTACCATTTTTGAACAATTTAAGTGGCCAGAATTGCACTCTTGTGAACTTGTAGATTATTTAGATACAAGGTTAAGTGATATCAGTCAGGTAAAAACGTGTGACTCTAGCTATAAGCTATAAACATGCAATTCTCAAGGATGATTTCAACAAAGATGAGAACGGCAAGGGTGGAGGAGACCAAATTGAAGATCAGGAAGAAATGAGGGGAAGAGGGCTGCATCGGTGTCCAAGAAAGATGAATCTGGCCACTGACCCAATTACTGACCCCAAACTGGCACAACAGCTGGAGTCTGCGTTGAGGTCTGGTTTATGTTCCAAAGTAAAAATTTTGTTAATTAATTGGTAGGCCAATGAACTAATTAATAATTTGTGAGATTAATGGACTATCAACTATGTGGGAGTTCATAGGACTGCCCAAATAAACGTGGGACCCGTTGATGACACAGTAATATTGTATCTGGACACTTTAATTGCATAATAGTGACAAATAAAATGATGTGTGGCACAGCAGTTGAATGGGATATCTCTTGAAAACTTCAACACAGGAAGATTCAGATGACCTAGTTTTAAAGTAAAATGTATTATATTGGGAAGGTGAAGGGAACCTGGAAGCAACTGACCACATGAAATAGGAATAGGTTAGGATTAGGGTTTTATTGCAGGAGATATCTTACCTGGACCTGGCAACACTGACAAATTGAAGAGTAAGCGTGGGGAACACTAAAATTTCCATCAGCCAAATATCTCAGCTGTGAAATGCATTCTTGCTTATGCACTCATTCTCAAATCTTTTCTAAGTTTTCTTCTCTCTTTAGCCTCATGATAGATTTAGTTTTCATCCCTGTATGCCAGGTGGGAGGACTCAGATGATACTCCATCTACATCTTGTGGACCCATAGACAACAGTTTTAGTGAGTTGGCCACCAATGTCCTGACCTCCAGTAGTTCAACAATGATGGACGCTAAGCTGACCTTTTCACTTTGTGGGGATGCAGAAGCTGCCCACATGCGACCGCCACTTTCAGTAAGTGAACGTAGCTCACCAAATTAAAATTTTTTGTATTGAACTCGTGCTAGTGATCATCCTAATTTATCATCCTCTTTAACAAAATATATACCGGTATTTAAAAATAAAATAAAATTTTATTTAAAGAAGAAAAAAATTATGAGCTTATACTTTTTAAAAAAGATTTTAACTAAGAAAACGTGTCAGTCACTTGGTTGAATATTTAATTTAACTTTCACATGTTAAATTGATAAAATTATAATGTCACATACTCATTCGAATTAACAGCTTATTGCAAGGTAGACTCTTCACATGCAGGCATGTTAAAAAATTGACAATACAGCTTGTTCAAAAGATACTGTACAAAAAAAAGCCAAATCAATTTTTTTTCCAAAATTTAAATTTGTAATCAAACAAGATCTTCCATTGATATTTTTATAAAATTATTATTATTAGCCCGAAACAAATATTTTCCACAAAAAAAAAGCTTTCAAACAGAAATGTTTAAAAACCCATTTGGGAGAGTGAATGGGATAATCCATCATGGCAGTAGTGATCAAAATAAAAGTGATTCCAGTTGTTGGTGACTGCTTGGTATGCCAAGCTTAAAAATGAATACAAATTTGAAGGGAGTTTGAATAGAAAACCATATTAATGTGAGCTCCACTTCAATCTTTTTTTCTCCTATTCATTACTATGATTTCTGCAGAACTTTCTGATGTCAGCACTGACATGCACTATAATTGTATAATTGTATATTGTACTCTGTTCATTGGGCCTTTTGAATGCCACACCCATGGAAGGTGTTATACTGTTCTGTTTCCATCCAGGATGTGGCCGATGATGAAGGATACGTGACAAAAACAATGTCCGACTGCTGCAAACAGATGAACTCAATCCCAAGCACTCATAGTTTTTTGGGGCATTTTGAATCCTCCACTGTGCTGCCTGGATCAGGTAATCAGGGGGATTTTCCCAGGAGAGAGTTCTTTGACAATTCTGTACTTGGGTGTTTGACAGTTGAGCTGGATGGCCTCCACTTTACACTTCTCCAACTGCATCCAGACTTGGGCACTAGCCATGACCAAGTTTAATGGGTTGGGAGGAGCTAAGCTATATTACTTTCATGTTACAACTACAACATCTCCGAAAATACAAATATCTTAGTTTATATTTCTCTGGTTAAAGAGGATTTATGCACATGGCTGGTTATTTTAGCTTGAAACGGTTAGGTAATGTTAACAGCCAAGCAACACATTATGGGGTGTGGCATTGACAGAAATATAATTTATAAGCCAATGTTGATCTGAAGTGGGGATCCTGATCTTAGATTATGAACTAAATAAGTTACCAGCAAAGTATAAATTCTGTCTTAAGTTATTTGTACCTGCAAGCTGACGGCATGGAAATGCCAGTTTTATCTAGGGTTGTTTTGATCTTTTCAAAATCCTAATGAAAATATCACAAAGAACAGAGCACAGTAATATTTTCCCTTGTCCTGTGCGCTGAAGAAGGCTCTATGCCGAAACGTCCTATTTTGTCATGTCCTCAAATTCAAGCTTCCACATTTTGCCATTTCATTTACTAGGCTTGAATGAAGTCCTTTAATTATTATATCATAGACTTAAACTGTCCTTGTCTATCTGCAGCAGAGAGACAAATGGTGGGGCTGGTGAGAAAGCGGCACAGTGGCCGGCCAGTGGGCAGCCTGACCAATGTGATGGACGCGGGAAAAGCGATGCAGAGCCACAGAGCAGCAGATGCTGAGTCTGAGGCTAGAGACACACGATCTCAGGGGAGTGAACACGCCGCCAAACCCACCACCAGTTACAACAGGAGCAGGGAATATGTACCGAGCGTTCAGGGCAGCACTTTTGAGAAAGATTAAGTATCAATTCTTCTCAAAGTCATGCCGCTCATTCATTATAATTTTAAGTCACTTTAAGTCAAATGTATCAATAAATAAGGTTTAAAGGGCATTATACTACGTTGTTACAATGTGCACAGTATTTAAAAATTTTGTTATCTTGCCACTCCAACTTGTGACGGGACATGCATAAAAATGGTTATTATTTTAGTTTTGATTATCTAAGTGGAACAAAAAACTAATTTCATCTCTTCATCTAGGGCTAATAAAATGAAAGGTAGCTATCAATGGTACTGGAATTAGACTCATAAAGTTAGATGGTAAGCATTTTAGCTCATTTTATTAAACTTACTCTTGTGTATAAAAGGCAGCTCTATGGACAAACAAAATAAAATGGATTCTTTTCAAACTTTTATAAGAGTGTTGTATTATTTCTTGAATAGTTTTACATGTGAATTTACTCTCCACACTTCTGTTTTTTTGGGGGGGTTTTTTTGTAATGATAACAATTGTCATAATTGATTGTTTGAAGAGTCACACACAAAACAAACAGTTCTGCAGATGTGGCTGTATCACATCAAAACAACAGTAGCCGAGTACTGATGTAAGAGTACAGATGTCAGTGTCATCACATGATAGGTGCCAAGTCTCAATTATAATCAAAGTCAACAAGCCGTTCTTACCAGTCAAGTTTTTTTACACATGTTCCATAGCTTGTTGTGTTGGAGATGCAGGCCTCACTTCACTCCCGTTGTTCTGTTAGATGGCATGGAATAACACAGACTGTTTGAAAGGTAAACCTTGATCCTCGGCGGTGGGGGGAGGGGGGGTTGGGTTTAGAGAATCACACAAAATTAGACAGAATCTCCGCTCGCTCTTCCTTCAGAAACCGACGTATCAGAACATGGCTTGCCTCCATGACACTCCCCACCTGCTTTTCTAAAGTTGCCTTAAAGTCCTCTTTCACACCTTTATTAACTCCCCTTGTGACCGTCCTCTGTCTGAAAAGTTAAAAAACAAATTTTTTTTTTTAATTGATCAGTCAGTCTTCATCATAAATCATTCAAACTTAACTGAGCCATTAATTAGTGATGTGTCTGTAATTCAGAACATAATAAATCATCCATTTGATGTCTACAAATGCATATACGGAAATTAGATCGCAAGAAATTCCGGCGACGGTAAATTGATAGACGGTAATTTGATAGAATGGAAATTTGGTCCAATCTTTTTTTTCTCCAGTTTTTACGTTAAAATTGTGCCTCAAATTTCTTTTTAAACGCATTGTTTTGTTTTAATATATTGTATAGTGCGTTCAAAAAGAAATTTAATGAAAATTTTAATGTGTGAACTGAAAAAAAGATTCAATCAAATTTCTGTTCTATCAAATTTTATTTCGATCAATTTACCTTCGATGAAATTTCTTTCGATCAAATTTCTTGTAATCCTACAAATGTTATAATTTCTTTCTGTGAAGCTAGATAGCACTCATTTTCTCAAGGCTGCCGAGTTTGTCCACTAAAATATTTTAAATCTTTACTTTATTGTTTAAATAATTAACAGACATTTAAAAAATATTGCTGTTTACTATAAAAGAAATAGTATTAAAAAAAATAATGTAATTATTTAGATTAAAACCATACGCAAACACTGGCAATAACTATCCTGTGGTGTGCTATGTGAATTTAAAGTTGACTGAATTTGAGTGAATAAAAAAATAGACTATCCCATCAAATGTCTGCAAGCAAACTTTATATTTTTGAGTTTCTATTATTTTGTTAATTACAGGTAATGCATCTTTTCACGCATGTCTAAATTTAAAATAAAATCAACTCATCTTTCATGCATGTGAGGATTGCTAAATTAACATACATAAAATCAAAGTCCTTCATTATTATTTTTTGTAAATAAAATTTAACAAGTTAAAATCAAATGTAATGTTTTGGAATATGCTCGCTTGAATAGCACTACATAATTATAACATTTTTTTTACCCCCCCCCCTTTAACAAAAACCCTTCCCATAACAAGCCCAAACAACTACTCACTGGGCCAAGGCCTTGCTCCAGATCGGAAGAACTTTTTTGTAAAAAAAATTTAAAAAGTTAAAAACAAATGTTATGTTTTGGAAAATTCCCCCTTGAAAAGCCCCACATAATTATAACATTTTTTTTACCCCCCCCCCCCCTTTAACAAAAACCCTTCCCATAACAAGCCCAAACAACTACTCACTGGGCCAAGGCCTTGGTGCTGTTGGGCATGATGTCCAGGTTAACTTTGCCACCTTCAGGTGTATCCAAGAAAGCAAACTCTTCCAAAATATCTACCTCTGTTGCTGGAGTTAAGGATCATTGATCATAATATTGTAACATAGCAGTGCGTATTTCAATTAAAATGCCCTTTACAAGATTAGTATTGATAAAGAACAGGCTTATCTTAAATTTAAAAAGAACGAAAGAATGATAAAATGTCATCATTGTCTTGATACTAGGTGACGTAGCCCATTTGATGTTTATTTTTTTAGGTAATAAAAAAGGGATTGGTTTGCATTCAAGAAGCTCAAGAGAGTTATAAGAAACATGATAATCAAGCAGAGAAAGCAGAAATCAAGATAAAAAAACAATGAAATGAAGTTTCTCACATATTTTAAATACAGTTGTATAAGTCCAATTCATAAAAATTATGGCTATTCACAGCTGGAGCTGAAGTTTGAATCAATGTTGATACAAAGTATTACCTGCTATTTTGTGTTTGTGACTCACCTTTATTTCAGAGGTTGGTATTTTTTCTTCTCAACTAATTTGTTTTTTTCTCAACAATTTTTTTTTTTAATTTATTTTTTTTTTGCTCAGTTATAGGAATAGTAATACAAAATATTCTTTTGGCCTGTCGAAGAAGAGTTTCAACCAAAACAATCATCTCATCACTCTGCCTTTAAAAACTCATCATTCTTTACTACAATTTGTGGTTTTCTTCACCTGCATTTCAAGGAGTGCTGAATCAAAAACTATTAAAAAGATAATGGTGGTTAAAATGTTTTGGTTAAGAAAGTTATTTATTCCCCTTGTCGTAATGATTTAAGGATACGGTGAACATAAGAGAAAAAAGCATTGTAGGTAAAGCTGGCTTGTTTCTGTATGGTGGCAATGACTTCACAAAACAATGCTTCCTGCTTGGGCCAATCAAACTGAAGGAGTATGATGAGGTGGGCCAGGGTGGAGTCTGTTCTGTGTGGTGACATCATCTTCTCCTGGCACAAAATAATAAATTATATAAAGTTTCATTATATTTTCACAAGTATCTTCTCATTGTACATTTACATAATGATGGTGTCACTGTTATATTAAGTTATAAATAATAATTCGAGACATTACGGTTCAAACACTGACTATTTTAATTTCAACGTTCACAAAATCCATCAGAAGAAATATATAATTTCACAGAGATAAGATACACACTTCACTTAAATCGCAATTCCTCTAATGATTCACAACATCTCCTTTCGCTTCAAAATCTTATGCACATTATCTTGATCTACATTCATTTTTTTTTATCGTGGCAGTTCAGCTCTCAAAACTGTTGCTGTCCCATGACCCAGTCAAACACACTGACTGCCAGTTTTTGTTAGTCCCTATACTCTGTATTATATGCACAGGGAATATAGAATTTTTACTATATCAGCTGTCTCCCATCAGCGGTTCACACATTCAAAACGATATCCACGACAGATTAGTATGAAATTTACAATTATATCACACATCCAACAAGATACATAAATTAGACACAGGTTGACAATAATTTCATTTAGATGAAAAGAATTTTACACAAACATTTCTATTAAATTTCTTTTTAAATATTGGAATAAGCAGTGGTCAAATTATTGTTGCGTAGGTTGTAAATTATTACCGTATGAGTTTTAGAACCAGATGGTTTGAACAGCGGCTTTAATACTAGTCAGTAAGCAATGCTGGCATCCATAAATGAAAATACTCCAAAAATCTTTTTCTTTACTTTAGTGCACACCAATGATGCACACATAATATGTTATTAAATTCCAATGTTTCAAAATTCATCAGTTTTACCAGACACACTTTCCAAAACTCTTTGATTTAGAAATGTTCCTACTTTTATATAGGATCTCTTTGTCTAAAACTGCAATGCCATCATTCCAGTTCATAAACTGACTCAACTGACTTAAGTTGTTTTTTTTGTTGTTTTTTTGGCAATTCATTAGAAAGAATGGTATCAACATTTTTGACAAACCTTCAGAGCCACAATCAAAAACTGGAGACAGAACGGCAGGATCTCTCCATCCACACACTGCAGGAGCAGGAGACTCCTAGTGGCTCTGTCTTCAGTCCCATCACATGCACTCCAGAGTGAGGAGATTGATGACCCACAAGGAATTGTTTCGATCAAATCTACCACCAGTTCACAGGCTTTCTAACAAACATTGAAAAAATATAATATTTTAAAATTCTGCAGCGTGTGGGTTTTCTACTTTATGACATGCAAATAAAAATTTTTAAATGTCTGAGACAAGAATATTTCATTGCTCCACATCAATTGATAAAATTAATGGCATGTTTTTGATTGCAATCAAGTTTGATTGAATGTTATGAGGAGATGCCAATGACTTACCAGATACTGTTTTAGAAAGAAGTAGCAGCCAGCCAACTGAAGGCTATGCCTCATCTGAAAGAAGTTAAATCCGAGCTTAAATGCAACAGAAAAAAAGCATTTTCTTAAATATGACCATTTATGCTTCAAATCTAACCATTTTATAGGAAGGCAAAAAAAGATAATTTATCTATAGCCCAGGCAAAAAAAATTATAATTTTTTTGTAACAATGTGGTCATTATTTGTATCCAAAATGAAGATGAGAACCATACTGATAGTCAACAGTGTAATCTTTTAAAGCAGGGCTGCACAACTCAAAATGTAAGGCGGGCCTAAATCCTTTATGAAAAACTTGTACGGGCCAAACGAAAATAGGACGGGGGAAACTTATTCAGAAAATAAGAAGAATAAAAGATATTTTGTAACTTCGTGGGCCGCAAAGAGGGTGCTGGCGGGCCGTATGTTGTGCATGCCTGTTTTAAAGACATTACATTTAAATTTCTGAACGGTTAGTTAAATCTTTTTTTAAAAAATGAAAATGTTCATATATACCCTTGACTAGGGCACAAAAATTAATTAAAAATGCACATAACAGGCCACTTTAGGCAACAAAAAAAGGATTTAGTTCATTATATCATTTTTTTATGTCATTGATAACCTCTCTTTCATCATTTCCATGGCTCTCCTGCCTCTGTGCCTACAAATCTATCATTTACCTTCATCTTGGGATTAGTTGTGGCAGGGAGTTGAGATAATTGGGCTAGGGCCTCTTCATAGTTGCCCTGTTAGAGTGGGAAAAATTTACTAAAATGTGAGCAATTCAATCATCTTGTTTCTTTAAACATTTGAAAACACAAAAAAACGGCATGATAATACTTTTGACCGCATTTAATGGAACGGTTATATATAGAATCAATTTCCTCTGGCTAACGAAACTTTTAAATTTAACTATGGTTTTCATATTTTTTCAGTACTAGCAACATGCAAATTGTAAGTTTTTTAAACCTGTAATGTAAACTTTCATATTCTCATCCCAAGAAAAAAAAAAAAATCATAACCTTCTCTTAAAGTTAAAGCAAAATAAAGAATAAAAAAAGCATATGAATGTTTTTAATTTTATTAGAACTTGTTTTGTTTTTTTTTAATAAAAAAAAAATAACACTGAGTTGGATATGGACATGGCGAGCCCCACAAACTGACAGAAGACTTTTGATGCCCTGCATCTGCAACAGTCCTGTGGGCAAAGTCTTATCTCTTTACTGGCTGAATATATCTTTTGATGTGCGTATAACATCTTACAAAATGCAGCTAAAATATAAAAAATCAATTTTATGATCATAAAAGAAAACTCTCTTTCTATAGCTATAACTGATAAAGTATCTACCTGATAGATGGCCATGTCAGCCAGAAAGTAAGACTTCATTGTTTGTGTTTCTTTTCTCCACTTTTGACACAAGTTGTAAAATTCTGAATATCAAAATAAAAATTTAAAAAGTTAAGGTATCGCATACCCCAATTGTAATGTACAAATTTATTTATCAAGTTTATGTTTATAAATGTTTATGAAGTTGTAAACTAATATTTAAAATCTCAATTTTTAAAGCTGAAAATCTTTTTTATTTAAAAGCATCATTCCTTTACAAGTTCATAATTTATTTTTACTATTGATAATTGTTATAAAATAATTTTATATTTAATTAATGGAAGTTATATGTTTCTGAATTTATTGTAGCTTGATTTGTTGTCTAACTGGTTTAAATAACATTTTAGTTTTAACCGAAAATGAAATTTTAATAATTATTTTATCTTCCTTAAAAAAAAAAAAAAATTCATCAAGAATGTCTCTTTTGTCCATTGTAAAAACCAAATTATGTTTAACCTAATTTCATGTCTTCTGTTGAATTAAGAATATCATAGCACTTGACGGCTGTCTCAAAACACTGTAAAATTGCCACAGAGGAAGTGATATTCGGTGAGCACTGGATACTGGGGGCCAAAGAATCCAACTTTTGCTTCTTAGATCTTGGGCTGTAGATGGTACATCAATGATTTTTTTATATTCACATCGCACATAGAGTAAAAGAAAAAACTTTTACCCCATCGAACTGTAAAACATAAGGTTATAATTATAAGACGGTAAACTTAATAACTTCATCGCAGTTCATTTTTGTTAAGATTGCTATTGATCACTTATATTGCTGCCCACAGATACTACTTACCAGCTAAGTGCTATTTCTTATTTTTATAACGTTTTTTCTGTTGTTTTGTTCGCTGACGAAGGCTTTCTGCCGACACGTTCGCCGTTTTGTTGCGTTTAATTTTTCAGGTTTAACCATACTCTGTTTTACTCATTTTATTGATCGGTAAACAAAACTAAAAATTTGGCTAATATTTGATTTCAAACAAGTTATTTTCATTTAAAAGTTGTGCTTTTTAGGAAGGAAGTAAACATTTAGAATGCTTACATATCACAAGGGTGAGTATTCATGAATTTTGCGTCTTGCTTTGAAATATAAAAACTGACAGACGTTTGTGTGGATATTAAGAGATAAATTCTAATTTTAAAAGTCACTTTTACTTCTCATTACTGAGACTCACTTTACAGGAGATGCAGACATTGAGCTTGCAAGGCCTTCAACTAAAACAATCGGCACCAAATGTAATGACCCTATAGAAACAAATGGAAGCAATCAAGACAATCATTATTTTAAAAACATAAGTTAAATAATAGTCAAACTTTAATTAATGTTTTTTAATTCTTGAAACATGATTAAATTAGTTAAGGCAAACTCTCAATTTGAAAATTAAAATCTAAAAGATGTCAATAATTTATTTTTAAAATATGTACAATGTTAAAGTGAAAATTAATTTAAAAAAAAAAACAAAAAAACTCAATTGTAATTTTTATAACTTTTTTAATCAAAATCAGTGAAATTTTTTAAAGCAAATCTAGATACAACTTCCCCAAAGAAAGTCAACTGCTCCTTCCCCCCCCCCCCCCCAAGGAGCAAAAAGTGTTCAAAAATAAAACGTAAATTTAATTTTTTTAAAACTCAACGAGATTGCTATCTTCAGTAAATTATTCTTTTTAAAGAGAGAGTTGTAAATAGTTCCTTAAATCTAATAAAATGAGAGAAATGGTGGAACCAATGAAAAATTGCTTCACTCAATGTATTTGATGTTGTTCACATATACCTAGTTAAAAGACTAACATAATGAGGAAATGTGCGTCCCCTAATCGGAACAGTATGGAAATAAACCAACTTTCCATTGCTATAATATAAAGGCCTTTTTTCAAAATCAGTTCTTGCTAACTAAAAAACATCTGCAACATATTTTCAATTTCTATTTCTTTAAAATAAAAAATCCATTTTTAAACTAGGGCAGGGTGCTAATTGTATATAGTCATTATGCTCTAAAAATACTCTGGGGCCTGCCACAACCCCAGTGAATTTAGTTTATGTAGGGCATCCTGTTCCAGAAGCCTAATTTCCATGCTGATTAACTCCCTCCCCCCCTCCCCCTTTCCAATCTCCCCTCACTGGATAAAATTTTCTGAAAGAAACACTTAAGTTAGGTATATACCAAACTGCACCCCTTGATTTTGAAATTACCTAAAATAAAATTTTTAATGGATGACCCCCCCTTTCCCCACCCTTTTTTCCTTCGCTCAGTACCATCAGCACCCTCACTTTCTGCCGACCTACTCTAATCAAAATTACAGAGCCGGTACCTTTAATAAAAAAAACAACACTGGATGTTAGTAATCAAAATGTTTTTCTTGAACTGACAAATATGTAATTTTTGTCTTTTAAATTTTGCTGGGGCCTAGAGAATATCTTAAAATTAAACAAACATTTTAGTTTATGTTTGACAAAGAAGGCGAAGTTATAGCCGATCCTGGTAGATGTTACGCCTAATTTTGATGCTACAAAATGACGTAGCTAGGGTAAATGCCGCCCTGGCTGGGGTCCAAGACTTTTGTCAACTCCTTCAATGATAAAACTGAGATAGGTCGTATATGCCACCTGGGGATAGAGCCCTCTATGTATGCCATTGGTCACTGGCCACCCGAACATCTGAAATTTCGAGCCCCCCTCCCCCCCCCCCTCCAGCCCGAACAAATTGTCTACAAGGCAAAACTGTTACTAACCTGAACTACATAGACACAGGACAAGACTACTAACCTACTAACCAGAACTACATAGACACAGGACAAGACTACTAACCTGAACTACAAGATTCAGCATCAACATAACTAACGTAGTTAACCATTGAATGCACAAAGAGAACCATTGCTGTATGTAGGATCTGTTTGTTGTAAATTTCTGACCCGTGCAGTTTCACCCGCATTAACTGGTGTTGCAGCGACTGGATCTGATGTTCCCTGTTCAAATGTTCAGCAAATTTTTTTTTTTTAAATTATTCCCAACATTCATTCACGCCACCAGGGTTAACATCACATTTTTTTTCTTCAATGCTCTGAATAATAAAAAGTGGTCTCTTCAAAAGAAATTAAAGCAGGACTTGGATTTCATATGCATGATTATTATTATTATTATTATTATTATTATTAGCGGTCTTATATAGGGCTGGGCTCACCGTTCTGTACATAAAAATATTAGCAAACATTTAAAAAAAATTAATTAACTAAAAAAACATGAAGCATTCTTTGAAAAAAATTGTTAATGATGTAAAAAGAATTTTTTTTTTTTTAAACTAGGCCTAACAATGTTTCAAAAATGTTTCATAATTATTTGAAGCATGATTCGAAACTGATTATGTAACACACAAAAATTGGCATATTTTTAAATAGTTTTAACTTGATTGCGCAAAGGGAAATTATTACTTTGTTTTAATGACAAGATCCATTTCCATGTCCCACTTCAAGTGTTGACCAATCAAAAGCAACAGTTTAAGTAGACTTCCCCATGGGTCGGCAACCTGCATGTCCAATTCTGTGAGGCCACGACTTTTATTGCCATCTGTGAAAATTAGATTCATTTCCACTTTTTGAATAAGACGGGAAAAATACATTAATTAAGTTTATTTTTGTTTTAATAAAATTAATTTCACCAATACCTTTTAAAAATTAAATATGAGTAATTTTTAACAGCAATTTAAAGAAACGATTTAATTAAATATTAAAATTAAACTTATGGTCAATGAATATCTCTGATTATTGTCTGATTTGTACAAAAATAATTCACTACATTTTTTTTCTCAATCTGTCAAGTATGGATTATGACATTTTAGTGTTGCCCTTCATGTGTTGTGTAATCGTGTGTGTGTGTATGGTGCGTCTGGAGTGTTAGATTCGTTGTTGAACATTCCTTGTTTCCACGAGGTGTGTGACGTATTTAATGTGTTTGTGGCATGAATTAAAGTGTCTGTGATGTATTAATTGTCAACTCTTGTGTTGTGTGTTTGTGTGTGTTCATACAGTTTTGGCAGTTACAGTTTGGTCTTTGAGTGGACAGGTTGTGATTGTTTCCTCTGGTGAGTTGCGCTACATTTGTAATCATAGTTTGAGCATATTATATGAACTGTGAATTAAAGTTAACATTGTTCCTTTCGTTAAATAAAGTGCTCTTTAAAAATGCGAAAGACTTATTGTTGAGAGAAACCTATCTTTGGACTTATCACTCATTTCCCTTAGAAGAAAATATAAAACAATAAGTTATAACAGAAGGATTTCACAGTTACTCATACCATAAAATTAGCAACAAAATTACAGATTAGTATGTTTAGATCAATTTCTTTTTACCATTTTCTGCATTGGGATCGAGAGCGTGTGGCTGTGAGACATAGCTGACGTAGAACTCTGTGGCTCTCTGCAGCCAAAGGTAAAGGTGAAACTTGTTTACTTCAAGATGGCCACCCTTCTGTAACACCAGTGGCATGACATCACAAACTGAGAACAGACAATAATTCAAGATGGATAAGATCTACATAATTTTTCAAATATACATTTGAAAAAATGGCCATGATTTTGATCTAAAAGACATAAAGATCATATCAGCCAGATCTGTTAGTTTGATATATGACATCGTGAGAAAAAAAAAAAAAAAGCTACATTAATGAAACTGAATACGAAAAAAAAACCTCTTTTAAAAAAAGTATAAATTTATTTAATAGTTACAATTGATAATGATTATTGCTCTTTTTGTGTGCCCTTGGTTATTAGTTTATTATTACTTGTATTACTCATAGTTTTAGGACAACACAGGGCTATTGCACAATAATATTAGAACATAACAAACATTTAAACAATCATACCTAAAAGTTTTCTGTAGCAGTTGACTGGATTGTTAACAATCCCAGAATTAGTTTCCTCTGTCACTAAAATTTCAACAAGTTTGAGCTACAAGCAAATTAAAAAAAAAAAAAAAAGCTTAAAAAAAATATGTAAGACAATCCTAAATAAACAAGACGGCCATGGGTCAAAATTTACAAGTAGATGGCAGTTTGATTCATGAAATAATACCATTACTGGCTTTTTGTTTATGGCCGCAAGGAACTTAAATGATAGATCAATGATTACTGCTATTTTAAATGTGATGCAATATATTTAGTGTAATATAATTATTGTTACTAGTGTAACGAAATACATTAATTTATAACGTCATTTTTTTCCACATTGTCTCTAAGAAAATTTACAGTTAAAAGATCATACCCCATGTTCTTTTACAAGATTTGGAAACTTCTTCATGGCTAACAACAACAGCTGACATCTTTCAAGGACATCTGAAATGGTTTCAGATACTCGCAGTAGCATCACACATTGGGTTGATGTAGGGATGGCAGCAAAGAGATCTAAAATTGTATATGTCAGAGAAAAAAATTAGACAGTCGAAATATAAATTAATTTTATCAAATGTTTCAAGCCCAGCTTTAATTTGCAGATGGCTTACTTTCAATCAATTATCTGATGTCACATACTGTCACTGTGAATATCAAGCTCCTGTTTATACTAGACTGTTTAGTTCATCAAGTTCTTGTACACATTGTAATACGTCGTACTAGCACTGAATCAACTCAAAACTTTTTTCATCATAAATGCAACTTTAATAACTAATGATATACACAGACTGTAAATTCCATAAACACAAGTATAGTGCAGCTCGCTGTCAGAGAGAAATAAAACACAACCTTCTTCCACAAAGTTCCTTCACCACTGCCCCATGACTAAAACTTACGTCACTCAACAGAATAGACAATACGTCATAATAAGCATAAAAATATGTCACCAAGGCAAGTGTGGGAAGAGTGTTCACTAAGTAATTAATCTCTCAAAACAGACTGCGCGTAATCTAACATAATATCCAGTCGCAACAATTATTAATAAAACTCCCATTCTCTACAGTGAAATTACAATCTGCAGCAGATTAGAAGGTAGATATCAATTAGAAGGTAGATATCAAAATCCAGCAAATGAGAATAGGTAATTAACAATACAAATAATTACAATGTTTATTCTAAAAAAAATGTATGATTTGAAAATATGGATTTGAAAAAAAAAATGACAGGGGTCTACACAGCACAGCTACTTAGCAACACAGAACCAGCCCAAGGGTATTTTCAAAATGTGCTCAAAAATGATTATACAAATCAACTTAAAATGCAGCTACACAATTAATCTTTAAAGAGTCAAACTGATTTTTGTTAAAAAAAATTATATCAACCTGTGAGAAATGTAACTTTTTGATCCTGAGATTCTTTCTGAAGAGATTCAAGGATGCTGTGAACTTCTGACCACAATCTGGGCTCATTAGGAAAATTCTGGAGCCTTTTTAGAAGAAATGTTAAGAAAAAAAAAAAAATCAACAGTAATGAACATAATATTCCTTTAATGTGTTTAGAATAGGACAGAGTAAATTTGAAAACTGAATTTCAAATTAAAATAAAAGGCAGTTGATTATGGAAACATTTTAATGATTTATTTTAAGGTAAGGTTAGAGTAAGAAAACTGATTCAAATTTAGCCCTAAAAGATAACGTTATATATAAAGTATGAAACTCTCCTACTTCTCAAACACATTTGCCAACAGTGCATGGCTCCAGCTACCATGTGTTTCCAGTGGTCTTATGTTGGGCATTTGTTGGAAATGGAGTCTCTCGATGGAGGAAAAAGTATTCGTAGTGGAGTATTATTTTTACTCATGCGTAAGAGGACAGAGCTTGAAAAAGTTTTACGAACATAGATGGCACCAGGTACCATGGGTACTTGGCACATCCTGCATTTCAGAATTTTTGAAAATAACATAAGCGACTGAGATTTTAAGAACATGAATTTGATGGTAGAAAACGAATTCAATTATAAGATTTTTAAAAGCAAATTTTTAATAATAAAATATTACATGTCTTGGAGGTATCGAGCTGCTTCATCAACATTTTTGCCAGTCTTTTCAACAAGGTATGATTCAAACTGAAAAAAAAGCAAATTCTATAAATGAATTATAATTTAGAGAATGTAGGATAATTATCTTAATTCATCAAACATTTTAATTCCATGATCTTGTTGCACTGTGCAGCAATGATAATGCATCAGACATCAGATTTGAAGGTTTACACTTATCTGTTCAAATATGTCCAGAGTCACACTCAGCTATTATAGAACTATAACAACACTATGGCTACGGTATTCACTTTTCAATTGAATTTAAACTATTTAAAACTGTGATATTATTGTTAATTCAGAAGTGTCAGTCTTTGTCCATAAGAAAAGTGTTAGTGTTATGGGTTTCCTATGACAAACCAAGAATAAACAGCCAGTCCTACTGGAGTTCAACTATCACACATCATAATCGCTGCGCGACAGCTTTTTTTTTTTCTTCACTCAGTACTATTAATATAAAACATGTTGAGTAGGGGAGGGCCGGTTGTGAAAAGGAAGGACACACCAGAAGCAAAATATATATAATTAATAAGAGAAGAGATTAATAAGGTACTTAAGTAAAAAAAAAAATAATAATAATAATTTTTAAAATATTACAGTTATTTAGAGAAAGTTTCAAATAAAAAATGAAATTTGAAACCAGAATAAACTTTTTAGCCTTAGTACTTTTTGAGCTACCAATTTTTAAAATATGAGTTCTTTTGGTATTTTTTGCTAAGGACAAGCCTCAACATTTTGTGACCTCATTACGCTATCGTGTCATGCACAATGACTATATAGTTTATATAAGGCAAGGCATCCCCTTATTACTAAAATACTATTTAGGGATTACTTATTTTTAACTTTCAAATTTGACACATGACTAATTAATTAAAGCTTTCCCTGACCAGTGGTTTAGTAGTTTTTGCACACTGCAAACTCTTATAATTGAAACTCTGAGATAGTACTACGGCATAGCCATTATGCAAGTGACCGTAAATGGCTGCCTGTGACAACATTTTGCACACAGTAAATTATGATCATTTATAATATGGAATGGACTCTACTGGTTTTTAAAACTCAAATTAAAACATATTTGTTCAAATTACTTCTAGGATCATTCTAAAACACAAGTTATCAAATACTTTGATGTAAATAATTGTAGTAATTGAATATTTCCAATGTATCGGCATCTTCCGCCATTGAAAAGGGGACGTGGCCCACGGCCATGCCATGTCCAAATTACGCTGAGCAACCTTATGTAAATGCAGGTTACTGAGACAAGCGTAACAAACGTCGGACACGACCTACATCAATGAGAATTGGTACATATATACAGACCTGTTTACTCTTACGATTTTGGCATACAATGTACGATTTTGAGGTGTATAAATTATAAATTATATATAGGCCCTACTGCACGCTTTTTTTTCTATAAAAAGAATGTATTGAACGATTATGTGATGATATTGTACGATTTTAAGAGTTTGAGGGTAAACAGGTCTGCATATACATCAATATACAATGCTTTTCAAGTTTTAATATGAAAGACCTAGTCTTGAAATGTCATAAAGAAATTTTGAGAGAAAGGTGCCTTATATTTAACTATGAATATTCAATATTAAGATCGATCAAATAAGGCAAAACAATACGTTGGAATGTAGGTCAAGATGTCCCTTATTGTGAAAATGTGGAAGGATAAAACAATTTTATAACAAAATACTCCTATTAATGAAAAAACACCTTGTCCAAAAATTAAAAGCTCGGATTCTTCTGCGCAGACTCAGACACCCATTTCCCATGCCATTCAAAATTTTTAGTAGTTTCCCTTGCTTTACTGAAGTGCCTAGGTTAATGATCATATAATGAATAATGAATCAGAAATGTTATTTATTAATAGCCTATATAACAATCATTAATAATATAATATAATATTAAAAATTATTAATGTCAAATTGTTATAATTTTAAGTTAAACTTATAGAGGCTAAACTTAGACTAAACTAAAGATTAAAATACCTGAAATACAAATGATTCCGGGTATAGTGATTTTGCTGTAATTAGCCAGGCTTTTGTGGAATATGGATCTGATTTGGGAAAACTACGAGCTCTCATAACAAGCCAGTCAACATCTGAAAGATCCTGCTGAACAGCACTCGCCATTTTCAACAACATACCACTATTCTGATTTTCTTACCTAGAAGATTTACCATCCCTTTACTTTCATTCTCATTCTGTATCGAGTTATTTTAAAAGATTCGAGATGCATATGCCTAACACATTTATGCCATTAATTTAACAAATATAGCAAAATAAAAACAACAAAATTTCCCAACATGTCTTTGAATTTAGGCGATATATATTTTATTAATGCAATGGCATTTTTGTGTATAATAAAAAAAATTAGTGAGCCATTAATTCAATCTTTTTATTGATTTATTTATATAACAAAACAATTGAATCAAAATATTTAAAAATAATATTATTTCCCACTAAAAGTAATTTAAAGAATTTCACTTATTTTTAAAAAATAAATTATGAGTTCTAATTTTTGCTTTTAGTCTAGAACAAAATGAATGCAATAATATATTCTGGATATAAATGGTTTTCTTGGTACATAGATTACCCTGCTCTGGTCCCAAACATTTCAAACATAATCTTCAATAAGTTAGTCCTAATATTTCTTTTAAGGCAAGTACTCTACAATCATCGGAAAACTATGTGACTTTTTATATAACTTGGTAAACTGTTTTGACAAGATTCAGATCAAAGCTAGTCTGAGTTGACTAAGAATATGAATCCATGAAACTATTTAATTTATGTTTGGTCCTTTTACTCCTAAATTTTATAAATTTCTAGAGTCTAGGAGACTTGACGTAAACAAAAAAGTTAATTTGCAATTTAATTGCAAATTGTTAATCCCTTATTTTAGTTTTTAGTGCAATGAGCTATTTTTAGTGTATTAAAATTTATAACATTTATTAAATTTATTGCGAAAATAAGGGATTACCCCCTGAGGGGCCCTGCCATAGTTCCGTATTCAAACGATTTTGATTTTTAGCTCTGCATTTAAATTTATTTGAATTTGAGGCTAAATCTGAGGACGGCTTCCACCGCGTCTTTTTTGTGTGTTTATTATAGTTGCAGTGAATTAGGGTTTAGGTTAGGTTGAAGGATCGATTTAGGGTTCAGGTTAGGCATAGGTAGGCACTTGAATACAAAATTTAAAAAATTCAAATAATTTTTTTTGATAGCACAGTTAGTTAGAGCTAATTTCAAATAAAAAAATGAAAAAAGAATCAACTTTTTAGCTTAAGTACTTTTTGAGCTATGAATTTTTAAAGTGTGAGTTCGTTTGGTATTTTTTACTATGGACGAAACCTCCACATCTTGTGACCTCATTCCGCTGATCGCGTCATGCGCAATGACTATATACTTTATATAAGGCAACGCATCGCCTTATCACTAAAATACTGTTTAGGGTCGACTTAGTTTAAACTTTCAACTTTGGCACATGAATAATTAATTAAAGCTTTCCCTGACCAATGGTATAGTAGTTTTTGCACACGGCAAACTCTTATGAATGAAACTCTGAGGTAGTACTACGATACAGTTATGCAAGTGGCTGTGAATGGTTGCCAATGACAACGTGTTGCACACGGTAAATTCTGATCATTTATAATATGGATTCTACCGGGTTGTTAAAGCTCAAATTAAAACATTCCAGTTTAAATGTCTTCAAAATGCATTCTGAAACACAAGTTATCAATTATTTTGATGTAGATAGTGGTAATAAATTAATATTTCCTAAGTATCGGCAACTTCCGCCATTACAAAGGGGGCGTGGCCCACCCCATGGCGAAATTAGGTTGAGCGAGCTGCATGACCTGCTGCGAACGCGTAGAAACATGGCGTCTCTCGTAAGACACTTATCGCTGTGAAAATTGGCATACATGTAGATCAATAGATTCCCCAGATGCAAAAAAAATTTGGGTACATTACTTACTATCCAGTGTTCTTTCTTTGTCTTTTTCAGAAACAGTTGTTTTCATACACGCCCCATCTCACTAGAGTTTTGTTTTAGGAAGTGAACATTTTGGACTTGATGTTAATATCAATGTACAAACTTAGGAAGAGCGAAAGTCTGCCAGTCCATATTGTGGAACAGCATAATGACGTAAGTCGAGTATAAAATTCTAACTATACATTAAGTCATTCTTTATGATTGTTACAGAGGTTCACAATATATAAAACCTTTACTGTGAGCTCAAGCGATTATCGGCACACTAAACTCAAAATTAAAGTGTTTGAATGGTCTTCATAAGTTTTCTTTGAAAGAAAAAAGATGGGGTTAGATGGCATGTTGGGTGGGTGTAAATGGTCAAGACCAGCGCACAGCAGTACATGATGACAAATCCTTAACTTCTTTATTTTTATCTCTTAATGCCATAATGGTCAATGTGTCATCACATAAAGTGGTTTAATTAGTTCTCTCCATTTTTCTTTTCTGTTTAAACTGGTAGAAGATCTAACTGAGACTGTTAGAAGATCATTGATGTCCATTTAGTAATGTTTTCCTTCCATCATTTCCTCTATTGCCTCTTTCTTTTTTTACTGGCGCTGAGACAGCACTTGTAAAATAGTTTCTGAGAGACCCAACAATCTACGGACATGATGTGATTTTCCTCTTTGTATCTGAAATGGATAGATCATTGTAAAGCTAATGCAGGTTATATTGGTCCAAAAACATATCAGAGGGAAAATCCTGTAAAACATAGCAAGAAAACCATGGGCTGCAGATTAGGGTTATATTGATTAGCTGACTATCAAATAATCAGCCACCAATCATTTATTGGGGAATTAATAAATTTTATTATGATCCTTTGAAAATGTATTATGTTATTAATTGCAGGTGTTTTAAAATATTATTTTTATCACTTGATCACAATTATATAGCTGCTAATGGTGAAGCAAGTAATATTAAACAAGTTTTATTATAATCATGAAGAAACAGTTGTTTCAATACCCTTTCAATACCTTGCCTCTGGACCAGGGCAGAGTAGACCCTAGAACAATGGCATCATACAGATTTAAATGGGTAGATGAAATGTTACTGCTTTTTAAAAAATTAATCATTGGTGCAACCCTATTTCAGACAATACTTTTACCCAAGTTTGGTGCTGCTAAACATTAGCTTGTCATCACAATGGCACCAGTCAGCCTATCCAACAGTAACGAATGTCTACATTTTATGTTTAAGCACAGATATAAATTAATTCATCTGTGATTTAGCATATTCAAACATTTATCAAGAAAAAACATAAACTATAATGAATCTGCAAGCTTGAAATTCATATAAAAAAGATAGAAAAATATTGTCTTCTGACAATTAGGCATTGTAATCTCAAACCACAGTAAAAGCAGCACAAAAAAAATGTTGTTGAAGTAAGTGGCTTTACGACACAAAAAGTTTGTGAAACCAGCACTAGAAATGTTTCCAACTACTAACCATGTTCCTTTCATCATCTCTCAGGTTGTACCTTTCATCCATCGGGCAATTGCGTCCAAACTGCTCCCATTTCACGATATTGCCATCATTCATCTGGATTCTCACCCTGATCTTCTGCTTCCAATCAACCTAGATGCTGATACAGTTTTCAAACCACAAGAATTGAATGAGTATGAACCATATTAATTAAGCAACTGGTATTAATTTCAATGCTATATATTTTGTTTAGATGCACAAGCTAAGCTATTTATTCAACTCATTACCAATTTTTAAACATCTAACTCAAAATATGAACCTTAAATCAATTCTGCTTAATTTTGATATTTTTTTTTTTAATGTTGTGACAGAATAGATTATCACATAAACCCATTTCTTGTTTGAAATTACAAAAATTATTCAGCAGAAAAACTCATACCATATTATAATCCACCAAATTTTTTTATAGACAGTTTTAATTCTAATTTAGAGTTTGCAGGGGGCCAGAGCTTTTACTCTTAAATATCCTGGTAGTACATTGACAACCCGCTTCAACTGCATAGGTCTGGTTTACCCAAGGTCAAATCTGGGGCCAAGATTTACAGCTGTTTCTGGGGGCCAGTGTGCAATGCTGGCAGTTTTGAATTCCTGTTTTTGTCTAGCCTGCTGATATAGGACTGAATTATGGCTGTGTTCCATCCCCATCTGAGTTACCAAGCTCTGGTGCTTGACAGAGCTACTCTATTTGTAAAAAAATTAGAACATTTTGCCTTATCAGAAGCTGTCTTTAAAACAAGGGACATGTTCCCCTTCCTTGCCTGATCAAATCATCCATATTATCACTCGGTGGCATTGTTTTGGTTTAGGCCATGTTGAGCAGGTCAAGAATTTAGCCGCCCCTCTCCAAGAAAAAAAAATCTGATTTTGGCTGAATATGCCACCCCTCCACATAAAGTAATAAGTGTCGCCCTGGTTTTTACATTTATTGCATCAAAATCCACTTCCTAGTACTTGTTTAGGCACATTGTATGAATAAACAAACTGGAAGGAAATAAGTTGATATGCTGTGCTTGAAAATTAAACAGTTGGATTTTCTCAACTAATTTTTCAGCGAAGGCAAGTTGTGCCAACCTTTTTTCATCTTACGACATTCTAGACTTAGTAGATGCTCCGTGGAAAACCGTTCATTTTTAAATTAAAAAATTAAACAGTACCAGAGGTTTAGTGTCTGGTATTTAATTATATCCATTATTTACTCTTCAGGGCCCTTAGCATAGAGAACTGGCTGCTCCCATTGACCTATGCAAAACACTTGAATCATATTGTTTGGGTGAAGCCACCATGGGCACACCAGATCCAAGCATCAGAGCAAAGTTTTACGATAGGGAAATGTCTAGAGTCTGGTAAAGTCAGGTCAGTTGACAGTCATCTCATGAAGCCTTTAGCATGCCAGATCCAGCAAGATACAGTTGGTGATTTTTTTTTTAAAATGATTTAAATAAAGTGGGGTTGGGGGAATGTCTCCAAATACTAATATTTTAATTATATGTAATTTTAAAGTTTCCATCTTTTCTAATTTTCCATACTTTGACAATAAATGATAGTATCATCAAATTGTAGAGCCTTAACTTCTGAGGCAAAGTTTTTTGGTGGATTTTTTTACCTTCATTTAAAAGCCTTAAAGACATAAGCAGATATTTCTTTTAAAAAAATCTTTACATATCCTTGAGATCAAAAATTAATACATTGTTATTTTAATTTTCAAAGCAATTCCCCTATGCCTGGGTTATGTTAAAACAGAGTCTAAGAAAGTATGTTTGAACGCTTAAAAATTCATTTTAAAAATAATTTTTAAAATTTTTTTATTTGATTCATTTATTTATTTTTCTGAATGTCAGATAACGTTGACAGCCAATTTTAATTTCAAGCCAATTCGACTGCTGTATTCTTACTTTAATGGTTGAGGTTAATTTTTTTGCCTTACTGGGCTGATGAGTCAATTACATCCAGCTATGAGCCCATGACAAGATATTATTGGATAAAATTGTACCCTCCACCTCAGTGTAGTGGGGCAGACAATTCTTCTACCACTGGGCCACAGTTTTGCCTTTATTAAACTATTTTATTTTAATTGAACTTATTATTACCTTTTTTTTTTTATTTTGGAAAAAGCATCACTTATGATGTGCCAGCTTATTGAAACATATACCCTGCTGTATTTTCCTGCTCCTTTGTTCTGTGTAACTCCAGCAGGGAAGTGCGGGCTATTTGTAAAGAGATCTTTGTCTACTCATTTCTTCAGGCTGTCTTGTAAAGAAAATTACTTTTTGACAGATGGATTGTTTTGTCCTCCCCAAGAATTAAAAGATTCCTGTGAAGTCAAACTCACTGTTGTTGAAATGTTGCCAGAGAAATGGTACGACACTGATACCAGGTAGGATATTTTGGATGTTTTATTAATTTCATTCCACAATGTTATTTATTCACTATATTCTTTGATCGAAAACATGCTTCACTGTGGGGACTTATGTTAAACTGTTAGCAATATGTGTGTTGTTTGATAAAATGCTTACCTCATTCATTTCTGTCACCACCAAACCATGTCCATTTTAAAATTAGTATGGGATTTCTGTTCAACCAATCAAAATTAATTCTGAATTTATAAATGTATTTCAAGGGAAATAAATATTTATTACATTTTTTAAAGTGTTGTTTACCTCATCTTGCCCCATTAAAAACAAGTAAGCAAGTGGAGCAATGCCTGTTATCAAGCTTGGTAAACGGTGTGATGAATGATGTTATTCTTTATTTACTTCATCAGTTGCACCTCCTCCAGTGCACCACAGGCTCAGAGAAGACTGAATGACGGCCACCAGCAGGAGGAGTCTCAAGCAGTATTCAGCACACCTGAAAGATGGGCTGTCCTGCTTAAAGACCAGCTCCTGGATAAACCATACATTCTGGATGTTGATCTTGACTTTTTCTCAACTGCCAATCCATTTAAAAACTTGTTAGGACATGAAGAAGAGCGAGCCTTGCGAAATCTTTACCATTATCCAGCACTCCAGGACACATCAGATGAGGTAAGATGTTTTATTTTTATGCAGAAACACTTTGCCACTATCCATTAACCAAGAGGGGGGGGGGGGGGGGGGGATAATTTTATTTTTATGTAAAAAGACATGTCTTGAGATAAAAGTTAATTGCAACTTATTGTTGAAATTAGTTGAATTTGTCTGCTTTGGTTGCCCATTACATCTATCTAAAGTGTTGTAAAAACAATAATTGTATTGTCTGTAGGGTTGCTTCTTTTAAAATTGTATGCCAAAACCTGTCCTAGATATGCAAGTAATTGTTAAAAATATTTCTCTTTGTAAAAAAATTTCCCAGGCTTCCTTTCCTATGGAAAACCATTTTTTTTTCTTTGAGAGTTTCTTTTGATTTTGTATATGAATAATGAATAAAAACTTGCGGTGTCTCCAACACTATTTATTAATACCAGACAGACTTGTGGTGTCTCCAACACTATTTATTAATAACAGACAGACTTGTGGTGTCTCCAACACTATTTATTAATACCAGACAGACTTGTGGTGTCTCCAACACTATTTATTAATACCAGACAGACTTGTGGTGTCTCCAACACTATTTATTAATACCCCACAGACTGTGATTACCTTCACCAAAACGAGAGAGAAGCAAATCAATGAACTGGAAAATATCTTCACAGAACTGGAGATAAATTTGGGCACAAAAAGAAACCATCCATGCAAGGTGTCGGTGGATGACCTGACAGCTATGGACGTGATAGGCAAGAGTTCTCTAGATATCAAACAGTGAGTCATGCCCCTGGATTTATCACTCTTTGTTATTTTGTTAATAAAGTTAGTTAAATTTAAATAGTTTTTGATTGTGCTGTGATGTTGTTTTGTTTTGGCAGCAGTCTTCTACTGACCATGATCTCCCCCTGAACAGGATCTCCCCCTGAACAGGATCTCCCCCTGAACAGGATCCCCCCCTGAACAGGATCTCCCCCTGAACATGATCTCCCCCTGAACATTGTTACGAACCGATTCTTCCCAAAGGTTCAATGGCTTCGTTCTGTCTAGGGGTTTAATTTATTCACTTTACAAACTATATTATATATTCTTACGATAAAATATCTTTTTTACACAACTAAGCTACATCTTGAACTGCCATTACTCACAAGACAAAAACACTACACAATAATACAACATTTCTCTTTCGCACAATACGTCAAAAAAATATCAAACATTTAATAACAACATCTACCCAAATACTCTTCAAACAACATGCAATCACAGTACACATTCAAGTCCTTAACAAACATGATCTCCCCCTGAACATGATCTCCCCCTGAACATGATCTCCCCCTGAACATAATCTCTCCTATCACTTTCAGAGGTATTAAATCTTTATCTTAAAAAAATATTGTTGGTTCACAGGAAGGATGACCTCGTTCTGTTGTGCAACAGCCTTCTGCTGAACCCAGCTTACAGGGAGATACCCTTTATTCAGCTGCATGATTTTGGATGTACACTAGACGACACAGAACTGCCCCATCACATCTCCACACCCCCAGAGGTTCATGCCTTACATTCGGCATTCAAGAAAGTTCTAGAAGTCTTGCCTAGACCCACCGTTGTGACTATCTCAAGGTAAGGAAACCATCATAGCAGCATTCAGTCTTGTTGATCACTTTAGATTTCAGAGAGAAAGCTAGTTTCTCATTTATAGATGTGTCTGATCTTCCTAAGCTTGAAAAGCTGTATGATTGTGTTAGCATTTCATTTAGCATCACATTGTAGAAATTGTGTGTACATTTTTTTTTTATTGTTTCATGTAAGTTAAGAATAGTAGAAAGCAAAATTTCGTTTTATCTGCACTGCTAAAATGTGACATCTAGCTTATCTTCTGTCTGCTAAAATGTGTGTCATCTGGTTATCCTCTGTCTGCTAAACTTTGTGTCATCTGGTTTATCCTCTGTCTGCTAAAATGTGTGTCATCTAGCTTATCCTCTGTCTGCTAAAATGTGTGTCATCTGGTTATCCTCTGTCTGCTAAAATATGTGTCATCTGGTTTATCCTCTGTCTGCTAAAATGTGTGTCATCTGGTTTATCCTCTGTCTGCTAAAATGTGTGTCATCTGGTTTATCCTCTGTCTGCTAAAATATGTGTCATCTGGTTTATCCTCTGTCTGCTAAAATGTGTGTCATCTAGCTTATCCTGTCTGCTAAAATGTGTGTCATCTGGTTTATCCTCTGTCTGCTAAAATGTGTGTCATCTGGTTTATCCTCTGTCTGCTAAAATATGTGTCATCTGGTTTATCCTCTGTCTGCTAAAATGTGTGTCATCTAGCTTATCCTGTCTGCTAAAATGTGTGTCATCTGGTTTATCCTCTGTCTGCTAAAATGTGTGTCATCTGGTTTATCCTCTGTCTGCTAAAATATGTGTCATCTGGTTTATCCTCTGTCTGCTAAAATGTGTGTCATCTAGCTTATCCTCTGTCTGCTAAAATGTGTGTCATCTGGTTTATCCTCTGCTAAAATATGTGTCATCTGGTTTATCCTCTGTCTGCTAAAATGTGTGTCATCTATCTTATCCTCTGTCTGCTAAAATGTGTGTCATCTAGCTTATCCTCTGTCTGCTAAAATGTGTGTCATCTGGTTTATCCTCTGTCTAAGGTAAACAGGAATTTGAAGAGGTTTTTTTCTTCTAAGTTTAAAAAAACATTAATTCAAAGTGTATTTACTATTGTAGTCAGTCTAGGGTATGAAATGTATAGAGAAATAACTTGAAAGGACAACTTTAGTGGAAGTGATAACTATATGGACTTTTTTTTACTGCCAATGTCTAAGAGGTCAATAGTGATGATTATGAAAATAAAAAATTATTTAAATAAATAACTGGTTCGCCTTTTGTTGTGTTCCAGATCAAGCACTGACGGCTATTGCCCAGTAGAAACTGTTGATGTATATCAGAATGATGTTCTGAAACTGCTAGAGAACCTGTATGGATCTTTGAAAATATCTGAAGATTATGAATAACTGTATGGGTTGTCTTATGGGTGGCACTGTGTTCAACGTTGACATTGTCTTGTTGATATGATTGTGTTGAATGTTGACATTGGTGGTCTGATTGAGTTGAATGTTGACATTGTTGGTATGATTGTGTTGAACATTTTGACATTGTTGGTATGAATATGTTGAATGTTGACATTGTTGGTATGATTGTGTTGAACATTGACATTGTTGGTATGAATGTGTTGAACGTTGACATTGTCTTGTTGGTAAGAATGTGTTGAATGTTGACATTGTCTTGTTGGTATGATTGTGTTGAATGTTGACACTGCCTTGTATAGAAGATCTCCGAATCCAACAAACAACATAGAAGAATGTAATGTACAAGATATTTTATTATAATTCAAATGTTAGAAAAAAAATGAGCATATCAATTCTTTTGTATAAATATCATTGAAACATTAAAGGAAATATTCATCATATAAATAATCTTGTATGCATTGTGAAATTATATTAGTTGGCTATGTTTAACTTCTGTACACCATAGTTACATGCCAGGCATAGAAGCATTTGTTTCAATGTGAATAGCTTTGAATGTTCACCTTTAATTCTCCTTAAATCTACATCACATTTATTAAAGATCTGATCATAAGTTAACATGTGCAATGCGTAGTTAACATGTAGTTGGAAAAACTGGCGTCTTTGGTCAGAATACAAGCTCTGCTCTAGGGAGCAAGGAATTAAAATGAAATTGCATGTCGTCTGCTTTGGTTCTTGAATGTGGAGCTCAGCTAGCGCAAAAAACATTTTTATTTAAACAAAAGATAGTGTCACGAAAAATTGTCATGGCTGTAGTGGAATTGAATTATTTATAAAACATATTCAACTAAGATTACGGTTTGTTTTTTTTTAAATAAAAGGCTGGTTGCTGAAGACATCCAGAACATAGAATCCATGTCTTTTGTATTCTGCTACAATCATGTAAATTAATGAATGTAAAATTAAATACCTCTTACGTTTGTTAGTGTTCATTGTTATGCAATGAATCTAAACTATAAAATAGATTTGGGCATTCTATTTCATTACAATCCCCAAAAGTTTTATTACAAAATAATACTATTTATGAATAGATCAGATTTCTTTAAAACTAACAACTAACAAATAATTTAAATTTTTTTAAAGTAATTTGTTGAATTTTTAAAATTTTTGATAAATAAAAAAATATATATATATATAAATATGTATTTCAGAGTTCCATTTTTCTAAAAATAAATAAATAACCCTAAATAAATTCTCTAAAACAGTTTGTAACTGAAAAACACAGATTTATTTTTTGGCGGTAATAGTGAAATGAAAAGAATTCCAAAATTATTGATTCATTAGGCCCTAAAGATTAAGTATGTCTTACCATGAGATTGGGAATGGTAGTGACTGATAAAAAAAACCACAATGATCTCAAATTACAAATCGAATCATCAATAATAACGTTTCAGCTTCGGTCTGTGGGGGAAGCCGGCCTGCCTTGTCGACAAAGGGGGCAATGCACTCTGTTGAAACTGGGTTTCTGGTGGGATGGAGTTATGGTGGCTGTTGACAACTTGTTTGTAGGTTTTCTTCTGTGCCTGTGCCGGGCTCATTTTCCTGAATGTGTTAACGGGAGTCGTTGGCGTGATCGAACTTTGCCGTCTGTGCTGCTCAACGCCGAATGTCGTGGCCGCCTGCTCCAGGCAGTACCCTGTGACCGATAGATCACCACCGTTTGTTGTGAAAGACCACCCCTGACTGTTGGGTGCGATCGATGGATCTAAGCTGTGTGTTGGGTTGGAATGCTCATCCACACTGAAGGTCGTGTTGTGTTCATTCTCTTCCGAGGAGCAGAACTCGTCGTCATTTGAGTATGCGCGGTCGACGACAGAATTCTGGGAGGTCCGGACCGACTCTATATGTCCACCCTCAGATTTAGAGTCTGCTGTGGGGAATATCATTGTCAGTCGACCTTTCCTCGGCTGAACTGGCGGGAGTTCACTCCCTTGTGAGGACGTCCTCATGGAGTATTCTAGGACGCAGTCCTTGACAAAAAAATCATCCCCAAGTGTTTTGTTGTAAGGAGCAACATGATGTTCTTGATGTGCCGGTGATGGACTTTCTTGTCCTGGAGTTTTGTTTGAACTCTTGATGGGGATCAGGCTCTTCTTGCTTTGTGAAAGACTTTGTTGAGCGTCAGACTGAGAATGCTGGATTGTTTTTCTAGTTGAACTCCAATCTTTACCAGTACCCCGGCCTGTATCACCCATTTTATCATCAGAATTTCTGGGGATGCCATCTCCCTCGCTTGACAACAACTCGCCCATGTCCTTGGGTTCTGAAACTCCTCGCTCATCGTCTGAGGATAGACTAACTTTTGCTTGACCGCCCGGAAGCCTGGTTTCCCCCAAGGAATACGATTTCTGAAGAAATGGTATTTTAGAATTATTGTGGTTGTTCAACTCCTTCAATCTGACTTCTGAAGATTCAGACTCGGCCGAGGTGACGTTGACCTTCTCAAAGAGAACCCCTCGAGACTTGCGGGATTTCTTGGATATTGTTGGCGACATCGCAGCAGCTTTTGGGTTGAGATCTATCCCGGATTTCTTCATGACTGGCTCCGCTTTTACCCTTTTGGTTTCATTCGATTCGCAAGCCTTGCTCTGTAGAGCGGTCTCAACATTCTTATCATTTCCAAAAACCTTCAGAGCCGGTGATGCTGTTTTAAGATTTAGACACCCGCTGCTGTTGGGCGTACCAATCAGTCGTTTTGCATTATCCACAACATCCACTGGATTAACCGGAGTGCCCGGCAGATTTGAATCTCCAGTGGTTGGTGGCGTACTGAGTTGTTGCGCCGGACTGGACGCAGGGAATGGCGATTGGTCCTTAACTATATTTCGTTCTTGACCACCTGAGCAGGGTGTTGTGATCTGAAGTGACTGCGGGGAAACGTCTAAATCACGGGTTTCGATATGTCGCTCAATCTCCGAGTCGTGGCTGGAGAGACCACTGGGCGACTGTTCGTATCTAACGTCCGGTGTACTATGATCACTCTCCGTCATCTTGGGCTCAAAATCGGGACTGTCAAAGTCTTGATTCCGTCTGCTGTCTGTCACATCGGCGTCATATGGTGTCACGGAAGGATTCATTTGCTCAACAGTGCTGTCATAGGTTCCCTGAGATTCACATGTATGTTGGTCAATGATATCCAGGTGGTTGAGCTCATGATACTCATGTTCCTCATCAAGGCCATGTTCCTCCTCATGATTATGCTCCTGCTCATGTTGCCGTTGTTCCTGTTCCCCCAGTTCTTGCTCATGATACTCATGTTCCTCACCTTCGATCTCGTGTTCCCCTTGTTCCTGCCCACAATCCTCTTGCTCACACTCACGTTCGCTTTGTTCGTGATCTGCTTCCCCTACTAGACTAACATTCTGAAGGTGCTCGACTTTCCTATAAATAAGCTGCAGGAAATCTTTTACTGGAGAGTCCGAGCTGTTGGAACCCGGTGACTGGGGTTTGTTGGGCGTAGTTCCACGTGAACTTCTTGAAGGTGACATCTCATTGTGCTGGTAATCATCTTCACTTTGTTTGGCTTGAGACACATCCGCCCTTGAGCGCCTGGAGCTCTCATGATCTTCTGTCTGCATTTCGTTACACTTGGCAAAACTTTCATCGCATTTATCACTATCGTTTGAGCGTTCGGTCTCTTTTCCCGTCCTTTCCCTTGAAATTTCAGGTCGCTGATTTATTTTAGACTCGGTGACATAATTACAATGCTCCAGCTCTGGTGAGGGTTCTCGTGTTTGGGATGTGGCCTGCTCGTACTCAAGGAATAAGTTTAGGCTCTCGTCCACGGCGAGGACTGACGGGTGTTCTAGAGCAAACTGGTTTGCCAAACTGTCGGCCGGGCCCGACATGGGGCTAGTGGCAGACTGATTCCTGCACGGAGGTCGAGCTTGAAGGCATTGCGTGGTCTCAGGTATGCACTGGTCGTTTACGGTTTGACTCCCAGTCGGAAGAGTAGTGTCCTTGACATACTTATCGGGGTGACCCTCGCATAATACATTCTCAGCGCATTTTGGTTCGTCACTTTTATCTTCACTTTTTACAACCGTTGCTATAGCGAGAAGCTCGCCTTTTTCAGTCGTTGCAGCACAACGAACATTCAAACTGTGCGGTGATGATTCTGGGGTGAATAACTCACATTGTGAAATGAGGCAGGTGGGTTTTTTAGGCCCTTGATGGTCATTCGGGCTTGATGGAGAGTCGTGTTGTTCGTGGGCAGTACAGCCAGCCTGGTGCCGATGTACCCGTGCACAGCCGGCGCTAAGCTTTTTCGGGTATGTTTGTGGCTTCGAGGCTATGTTCCTGTTTGGGGAATATGGCTGTGGGGTGTTTTTGTGAATCGTAACTGATTTTATACAAGGCGTTAGATTCGGCTCTTCTTTTAACGGAGTGCCATCCGCACCTTCTCCCCTCTTATGGTCAGCGTCCTGGGTACATTCATTTCTGTTTGTGTGTGGGTCAAGTTGACCAGTACACTCCATGCTTG
Source organism: Lymnaea stagnalis (assembly GCA_964033795.1). Lineage (NCBI taxonomy): Eukaryota > Metazoa > Mollusca > Gastropoda > Lymnaeidae > Lymnaea > Lymnaea stagnalis. Next base: position 653,370 of record CAXITT010000300.1, on the reverse strand, counting down.
GTCTCTTGGTCAATATTTTCTTACCACTCGATTGACCGCTTGTATTTCGCACCTGTTGTTGCGCGTGCATCTCCCCAGGGGGCGCCTTTGGCGGTTGCTCCGGCCACTGATTCTGTTTTGCGCCTCTTCCACAATGAATGTTTCTCGGCAAGTTTTTCTGGTATTTCTTAATTCGTTCCGCTAAAGAAACCGGTTTAGCTTTCTCATCCTCTGTACTCTCCTGGCCTGACTCGGCTGCCTGGACGGCGGAACCGCGTATCTCAACGGTGAAACAGTTGGCGGAGTTTCCCCTGCGCTTGCTGACCGGCTGAGCACTGGTGCTAGCGGCTCTGTTGTCCACTTCCGTGAATAAAATTGGCGCCACGGCTTGGCCGATCTTGATCCCGTTTTTGTTTTTCAAAACGACAACAAGGTTTTGTGGGACGCTGCTGCACTGGAATGACGCGACGCGGCCGCCCCAACGCCGGGGGTGGGCGTCGTGTATTGGAACGGGTATCCGAGACCTGCGGATGTGTTTATGATTAGTGTGCGCACCCTTACCGTCTGCAGTCGTCGCGTCATCCTTGTTAGGCAAGAGCGTGTCCATTGATGTTGACCAGCAGTGCATTCTCTCGAGGTCACACCTTGTGCTGTAATCATCCGCAGAGGGACACTGGCTGTGCGCACGGTCGTCTTCGGCTTCTGACCCGCCTTTACTGTTGTTGAAATTCAAATTTTGTTCCTGGTCAGCTTCCCAAAAGCCCGAGTCTGACAAGCCCTGCAGACACGAAATCCACATTAGATAGGCGTCGCCTTTAACTGACCCACGGTCGTCTGCCGGAAATGGCGTGAAATCTCTTGGGCTTTCGTGACATTCGGACAAACGGTTATGCAAATATAGACCTTGACGACACTGCTCAGATATGACATTTGCATCAACGCACGTACTGAGATGTTCTTTTCGCTTAGTTTTACAGTAAATGTCTCTTCCCCTCGTTTTGTAAAACCTGTTCGGGCATTCGTGGCAACTCTCTGTCAACCGGACAATGTTGTCAGCACCAGATTTATTTTGAGTGGTATAATAATCTTCATGTACTAGAATCCTGGACTTGTTTTCAACAGCGTATGGTTGGAACGGGTTCAGAACCGTGTCATGTCCTATGTCGTTGACAAAGTTTGTCGTTTTTAACCTGGTATTCGGAGTGTAGAGAGCCTCTGTTGGCTGATGTATAGATCCATTTTGACTTAACTGCTTCCTGTCAGAGATTTCATGACATACATAGAACTTTGAATTTCCTTGACCGAAACCGTGGGCGCCTGTGTGCAGTGATTGTTCGGTGGACGTGGCGAAGTCTTCATTCAACACGTACGTACCTTGAGTGCCGTGAAAACAGGACATCTTATCTAACAGAAATACATCCTCTTCGTAAGACAAACAGTTGGCGTCGTCTTGTGGAAGCTCGCCTCCCAAACGTCTTTTTTGATCGGCGCTAACGTTACTTTCTGCCTCAAAGAGCTGGAAAATTTCGTCATCAGTTTGGCGAGGAGAGGTTCTGCCATATTCTGAACTTTCAACAAAACGATATGATTTCTGCATCCCTTCTCCAGACATCGTCTCTGCCACTACAGCGTTTGAAGACCTGTTTAACATTGGATAGTCCTGCGGCTCATCCGCTGAAGACAAGCTGATTTTATCATTTGCCCTTCTTGCACTACTCCTTGCGTTATACAGCGCCTTCGATTTGAGTGTTGTATAAGACATGTCTACGCTGCCTTTCGGGTGTTTACCTCCGGCGCTGTCAACCGTCGTGTCTACACCGCCGTCCACAGCACAATCGTCAGCGTTATCATCGTCTTCGGCGTTATCATCGTCTTCGGCGTCGTCCTCCGATTCGTCGTCTTCAGAATCGGACTTGGACGTTGTTGCCGCACTGCTGGAATTACCCGACTCTCTTTCGGTGCGTCTCTTGTTCAACTCCTCTAGCGAACTCGGCCCGCTGTTTCTGATGAGAGGCTTTTTCTTATCTCGCGCGTACATGGCCGTGCCTGCATCCGAGACGATGTCGTTGAGGAAGCTGTCGTCCATCTCCTCGAGCTGATCCAAGAAATCCGTCTTGGCTTTAATCAGCAGCTGCTGAGTCTTCGTCAACGGCTTGGTGGCGGACTGCTGCGTGTCCTTGTTCTTCATGGATGAAAGAGCGTGACCAACCTGCTGGTCGATTTCAGCCTGAACCTGGTCCATCTGACTCTGAACCGGGTCACCCACCATTGCAGCCTCTCGGGCACCTTCCTGGGAAGTTCCCTTACCTTTATCCCCTTCCCTGGATATACCTTTCTGTTTTTCTCCTTTCGCAAACGGTTCTTTGCCATTGTTACCGTGACCCTTAACTTTAGTTTGCACCGCGTTCTGTTTGTTTCTTCCACTTCCCTGAAGTGGATTTTGTTTGGAAGCCTTTTCACGCCCTTTAACTTTGCCGCGCTCCGCACTCACATTCTTATGGGCGGAGTCTCCGTGTTCCCCGACTTTTGGTAACTTGCATGGCGCCGCCGGACTCCTGAGCGGAGACTTTTCTGATAAACTGTTTTCAAGAATGTCCCTGTAAGAATGTTCAACGGACGCCTTCATACCTTTCATTTGTTTTTTCTCGTTAATTGGTGGCAGGCAACTCTTACTCTTAGCTGCCAGATCTGTTTTGGTGTGCGATTGGTCCTCCTTACTTTGTTGTCTTATTGCTTGCGGGTTGTCCATTTTGTTTTTCTTTGATGAAGTCGATGCTATTTTACCCACCATCTTGCTCGATATCGCGTCCTCCGAAGAATGATTATCTTGTGAAAGGCCGGAGCGTATTTTCTGGTTTTGCGACTGGGCGATTTTCGGCAACACCAATCTCGTCGTTTTCTTGGGCTCCGCGTTGCTGCCATTCTTGTCCCTGAATGTTCCCCTTGACTTGGCTGCGGCCGACGAACGATGCTGATTTTCAAACGTCATGACCTCCACCTTCTGCTTAGCGTCGACCCTGTCACGGGCAGGCGTTGGCGCATTGCTATCGTGCGACGTGGCCTTGTTGGTGTTTTTATTCACTTCCCGCTCGTTATTTTCCGGGGGGAAAGTCTGCGCGGAAGACTCCAAAAACGATTTCTTGGAATTTGCATCGTCTGCGTGTCCGCCATCTTTGTTTTTGCCTCCAGTTTTCTCACCGGCACACGTAGCTTGATTTATAGATGGAAGTTTCACATGGACAGTCCGCCTCGTCACCGGAGCCTTACCGCCGACCAGCTTGGCGCCGCCCAACACGGGCATGTGGTTGGGATTGGTCAAATGTGGCATGTTCGGTTTGTACATTTTCGATTTCTTCTCCACGTTGACTTTGTTGCCAGTGATGCAGTACTCGGGTCCTTGTCTAGTCGACTCCGCCGACGCCAGCTGCTGTTTTTTCTCTTCGTCCAGTCTGCTTTGTTTCAGGGCCTCGAATTTCTGATAGTTGGCCCTCTCCTGTTTCTTCATCTCCAAAATTGTTCTGTTGCCGCGCGTATTCTTCAAAGCCCTCGAGACCAACTGTTTACTGATCTCTTTCCTCAAAGCAATCATGCAGCACGTATCTGAATGAGGCTTACCATCATCACTCACGTCACTCAGCGATTTTGCTCTCAGGTATGTTGCGTCTGCTGGCGGGCAACATCGCGCCAGAGTTTCGCCATAACTGTTCTTCGTTAAATCCGGATTCGGGGGTGTTGACTCCTTGATTTTGTTGAAATGATATCCTTCACCTTGATACGAGAGTATCCCCCCGACTGAACAGTTGTCCTCGTCACTACCGGCCGTGTACAGCGGCATGGCGCTATCTCCGTCATCGCTTTCCTGGATGTTGAAGCGAACTCTCAAGCCGGACTTATCAACTGGCTGATGGGAAAAGGATTTCACCGGGTCGCAACTCTCTCGGGGCCGGTTGGAAGGAGGTTCTTTATTCCCGAACGTCGTCAGAGTGCTGCCCCCATCACCGAACGTAAAATTCTTGTCATCTTCATTTGCGCTGTCGCTTTGTTCACGATATGAAATCTTCATTTTCTTTAAGCTCTCCTCCTCTGATTTATTCACATTTGATATCATTCTCATTGGCTGATGTTCACACTTAACGACAGTTGTCGTTTGATCATAACTTGCTAGTCCGTTGCTTGGCAACCGGTACTTGTTTTCTTCATTACCGACGCGTCCTTCCATTTCCGGTGAGATTGTGAGGTATTCATATACAGACGAACTCATCTGTATATCTTGAGGTTGCTGTAAATCCTCTTCTGGGTTCACGTGGTCACCCAAGGAAGCCTCCGTTGGCGTCGATGAAGGTTTGGTAGAAGAATCGGTTTGGATGTCCACTGTTTCGACTTGAATTCCCTTGGCTAAATCAGTATTTGGAGTTTCGGATATCCCGGGGAAATCCCCCGTTTGTGTTAAGGAAGGTTCGGGACGGGAATGTGTTTGAGCGCCCAGTGTTTTTCCCCGACTCCCCTCGGCAAAGTCGGTGTTCAGGGTCTCGTGTTTCCTGGCAGCACCCAAGATATTCTCAATTGCCACGTCAGCAACCACTTTGTACGCTAGATTGAGGTTGTCGGAATCACGTGCCTTAAGCTTAGCCGCTTTGTCGGTCATTTCAGAGGTGCACACACCTTGGCCACAGTTGCCGCGCGTAGAGGTTATACCCCGTGCGTCTTGGACTTGGTTTCGAGATGAGGACACAAGCTTTGATTTTGGGCGCAGTTTGTCCCTTTCGCCGTCTCGTCCGTCTTTAGTCGTCTGCAGGGACAGACGTTTGGAATCTCTCATTGCGTTCTCATCCAGATCCACATCACTGCTTCCCTCCGAACTGCGCAATCCTTTATCCGTGCAAAATTCGCCGATCCTGTTCTCAGAAATTTCTCCATTGCACACTTGAGAGCCCGATTCGTCCATATTCCACCCACCCATTTCACAGTCTACCCCTTGACGTGACATCGTGATCGTGTCCTCGCCTGCTGTCTGTTTCGTCGCGTGGTCTCCACTTTCACACCTGCTGTGGCGCGTGCAGATCTCCATGTCACCCAAACCGGTGAACCCGTCTCCCGCCATCTTGGACATCAGTTTAGCGTATCGCTTATTGATAATCGTATTCGGCGTGTTGGTATCGGCTCTGACGAATTCACTCATCGGTGCGTTTATTTTAGAAGCCATCGCTGACTCGCACTTGGAACTGATGCGAACACTACTTGTTGACTCATCCTTCGGCTGTTTCCCCTTTTTTTCTGGCTCCCTTAACTTGCATATGCCGGCCTCTAGTTCCGATTCGCTGAGATCTGAACTGTTGAAAGAGCCACTGTGATAGTCTTGGGTCGGCTCCTGTCGACACCCACCTGGGCCAGCAAGCTTGGACTGCTCGAATTTTCGAATAAAATCTTCGTTGTCAGAAAATTCATCATCGTAATCACCCATGGACATATTGTTATGACCAGCGTCCCCGTGGTTTGAATTATTTTCTTCACTTTTTACATGATCAACTTCCAGCTGACCCTCCTCAGATCGACTGTCCCCACGGCCACCCCGAGTTCTGTCTGCGGCACGCCAACCTCCTTCGTCATCCCGGCTCGAAGTTTTCTCCTCACCGACGGTGTCCCAGACCCGCTTGCTGACCTTGGCTGGCGCAAGCAGCCCGTCCCGCGTCATGCAGTAGCCCTGCTTGTCCAGCCACGCGTCTCGCTGTGTCTTGGACATGCTTTTCAGGAACTGGCCCGCTTGGTAATCGTCTGCTTGACTGTTCGACCGTCGCTTTGGTTCACTCTTCCCGTCATACGTTTTCTTGGCCACCGGCGCGCCATGCGTCAGAATGTGGGCGTCCATTCTGGAATCGGAGGCGCAGTTTTTAGACGCCGTGATCCGAGAACATGCATCACGTCCATTGGACTTCAGGTCGTGAGTCGAGTCTGATTCGTCGTAGGAGCACGAGTCTCCCGACTGAATCGAGGAGATGTCGTCACTCATCACGGCAGATGCCAACGAGTGAGAGTTCCCGTTGTTGTTGGATTGAAAATCGTGTCCGCCATGTTTGATCCAGGTCAAGTACCTTCCCTCGAAGATGTTAATGCCCTGAACTCCTTCAAGAACTGGTTTCACCGATGTCCCTTTAGTTTATCTAAATTTAAAGAAAAATATTGTATTTGAGACGCATACAAATTTCGCCAAAAAAAACCAAAAAAACGCACACTTGTTTATAAATACATGACAACCTGGAATGTCAAACTGAACGCATGCCCTAACGTTTCCAGTATTAAAACTACGATAATGCAGTCGTATCGTGAATATAGCATCGTTTATACCGGAGTTCAGACATTACGCATGAAGGTCGCTGTGTGACAGAGGAGCGCGAACAATAACAACACCGAATTATAGCGGCATCCCCCTAAAGAAAGAGAACACAATCAACCTATTTGCGGAGTTCAGACGCTGCGCATGAAGCTCGCTGCGTGACGGCCTTCTTTTCCGCTCGGAACTATTACCATAAAACATTTTGAGTCGGGTGGGGGCTTGAAAAGGAAGCAGGATGCACCAGAAGCTAAATATATATGGTATACGAAGCATGGTAATGTATTAATCAGGTAAGTATTTAATAATAATAAAGAACATGGTATAATTAAACTAAAATGTGTACTAAGTAAAAACCGGGTTGGCACCAACAGGTCCACATTGCCGGACAAACCAACCTTTTTTTAAGCACCCCCACCCTCCGCGTCAAAGAGTTTCCGTATCTAATAGCCGGTCCTCTCCATTATAACACCGACAGCAGGTCTCTAATTGATCTTCTGGCGTGCTCCTCGTCTGTTTATCGTTCACAAAAATAACTCCCCTTCCGTTCTGTGGCTTTGTGGTGCGCTCTCGCACAACTGGAGTGCGCACTTTAACAACAACAAAAAAAAAAAACGTGGTGTACAGGTTTTGGGTGCAGATTTAATTGCATCGGGGAAAAAAACTGTTTTAAACCCTTTGCCTTAACTTCACTTTTGTTCGTGTCTTTCGTTTCGGACTGGGTGTGAGGCAAAATTTTCGGACGGCTACCCGTCAACCTGTTGAGCTGAAACTTGGCCCGTAAACTCACTGCCGATGACAACACATTCCATCAAATTTTCAGCCACACCCCATTTTTTTCAAAGGTAGGGGGAGAGGGTGTGAAGGAAATATGAGGACACTGATTTTACGAAATAAAATTCAAGAAACAACTTCCTTTATTATAAAGGATATTCATAAATATATATGAATGTGTCCATTTCCGTGTTCATTAATTATCATTAATACTGTCTTCACAATTATGACACACTTTTACTTTTACAATGGCACAAACTCATAAGACAGACTTTCTGTACGTCTGCCTCAACTCCTCCGTTATATCTATACATTTGTGCGTCTCATTTGAATCCACCTAAAATTAAAACAGCATATAAACAACGTTGTGCTGTTACACGTATGAAATATAATTATCCTTTTTTTTTTTAAATTATAGGTATGTATATGAGATATTTTTTAAGGGGGAGTGTTCCCTAAGAAGTACTGCAGCACTGAGGTAGTCATTCCAAATTATGTCCTTGAGGGTCTCTTGACGTTGCGCCTTTATATCTGTGACAAGGATCTTCCGGACCCCGGCCAGCCAGACCATAGCGAAGTGGACCTCACTTGGATTTTAGTTATAGGCATGCGGTTCACATGCCATCGAGATAATTTCTTTACAAAAATCATTATTCATAATATGGACATTAGATTTAGTATTTTGAAAAAATATAAATTTATTTTATGTTATTATATTCATAGTTTTATAAAATTGCTTAAAAACAAGAGAGAAAAAAATAATCACGAAAGTGATGCCTATATTTGCTAATTTTTTAGACATACATTGTAAAATAATGTCAATACAAACAAATCATATAAGAATATAAATGTCTTACGAAGTATTTAACGATATATTTATTAAAAGATATAAAAAGGTCAATAATTATATCCCTTGAAAACAAATTTATACGCAATCTTACTCTCTCTAATACTGATTCTTAAATAAAATAATATCGCAAGTGCATCTGATGCGAGATATTTTCTTCTTTTTTTTTTTCTGAAATAGTTGGTGAAATAAAACTGGTGTTTATGCCAACAATGAAAATAATCACTAATTGAATGGTGAAATAAGTTCACTTGTGGAAAAACTGGTTCTAAATCAGCTTTTTGCTTACTTGAATGACCACTCTCTTTTTACAGTCCTAATCAGACGGCCTAATAGACATTTTCATAGCACAGAGATAGCTCTCTTGGAAGTCAGCAGTGGCCTCCTGTTTGCATTGGACAGCGGGGATGTCTCCATCTCAGTGAGGCCTTTGGTACCGTTGACCGCCAAACCCTTTTCAAAACCCTTGAAATTTTATTTTGGTATTTCCGGTTCAGTTTTGTCTTGGTTTCGGTCCTACCTCTCTGAAAGAACGCAGGCGGTCTCTGTTGATGGCTGTCTCTCCGGTAGTGCTGACTTGGTGTACGGTGTGCCACGGGGTCCGTTTTGGGTCCCGTCCTATTCACAATGTATACCAGGCCACTGCTCCTGCTCGGGAGGTATGGTGTTCAGAGTCAGTCATTCGCAGACGACATGCAGCTATGCAAGCATACCCGTCTCTTGTCGACTCCGCTATCCACACCTTGCAGGAGTGATTGGGGATGTCAAGTCATGGATGACTCTCAACAAATTAAAGCTGAACGATGACAAAAGGGAAGCGCTCCTCATTCACAATCATGAATCATCCTCTAACTCACATCTCGCCATCTCGTTTCAAGTAGGTAGCTCCGATGTAGAGTTAACATCCTCTGCTAAGATTCTTGGTTACATTCTTTCTGACAACATGTCTCTCAATAATCATATTTCTCAAATCTGTCGCTCTGCGCAAAGCGCTATCAATCAGATCAACTCCATCCGCCACTGCCTTACAGTTAGCGGAACAAAACACCAATATGTGCACTTGTTCTCTCTCGTCTTGACCATTGTAACTCTCTTCCGTCAGGTTCACCAAAACATTTCATAGAAAAAGTGCAGAAAGTTCAAAACTCAGCTGCTAGGTTAGTTCTAAAAAAACAAAGAAACGTGATCATGTCACTCCATTACTTCAGTGGCTCCCTATACAGGCACACATTGATTACAAGCTGTCTGTTCTCTGTCGATCTTTTCTCTTGTTCCTCCCCTTCCTATCTTCCCGAACTTCTTTCTGTCAATTCATCCCGTCAAAGGATTCGTTCCTCCGCAGACACGCATATTCTGTCCGTTCCCAGAACACACTAAAACATATGGTGAACGATTGTTCTCTTTCTGTGCCCAAAAACAATGGAATTCTCTCCCATTATACATCCGCAATAAAACGACCATCACAGCCTTTAAAACTGCCCTCAAGACCCATCTCTTCAAACTGTACTTTACCGACTCATTCTCACCCCCTTCTGACTGATAAACAACGCTCGATTCTGCTGGATGCTGTCCATGGCTAGACAGAGGTAGATAGTACTTGAGGGTGGGTGAGAGGTCAAGCTTTTCACCAATTGTTGATTTTAAATGTATACGTTTCTGTAATTGCTCATTTTCACGTGAAGCCCTAGGCTACGGTACTGCGCTATATAAAACCACCTAATAATAATAATAATTACAGTGCACTTAGGAAGGGGAGCATTACAGTGCACTTAGGAATGGGAGCATTAGAGTGCTCTTAGGATGGAGTGCATGACAGTGCACTTAGGAAGGGGAGCATTACAGTACACTTAGGAATGGGAGCATTAGAGTGCACTTAGGATGGAGTGCATTACAGTGCACTTCGGAAGGGGAGCATTACAGTGCACTTGGGAAGGGGAGCATTAGAGTGCTCTTAGGATGGAGTGAATTACAGTGCACTTAGGAAGGGGAGCATTACAGTGCACTTGGGAAGGGGAGCATTAGAGTGCTCTTAGGATGGAGTGAATTACAGTGCACTTAGGAAGGGGAGCATTACAGTGCACTTAGGAAGGGGAGCATTACAGTGCACTTAGGAATGGGAGCATTAGAGTGCACTTAGGAAGGGGAGCATTACAGTGCACTTAAGAAGGGGAGCATTACAGTGCACTTAGGAAGGGGAGCATTAGAGTGCTCTTAGGATGGAGTGAATTACAGTGCACTTAAGAAGGGGAGCATTAGAGTGCACTTTGGATGGAGTGCATTACAGTGCACTTAGGGAGGGGAGCATTAAAAATCCTGTAAACAGTTGTGTGGTAAGTGCGGAACTGGAGTGTCTTTAATTTTGGCACCACTCCCTCAAAACTGGGATGGCGGAGGTGTTCCATGAAAAATAATTCTCCAAAATGTGTACTGCTGATAAGTACCTATCAGCACCGCACTTGTGTAAGCTAAGTTACGTTTTTAAAGGACAATGTAAGGCTTTTTTTTGCTTCCCTTTCAGCTAACAGATTCTTATAGTTGAAAAGTTGTCTTTTTTTTTTAAAGTTAAAAATTAATTTAAAAAAACAAAAAACAATGCATTGATTAGAAACCGGCAACAGTTTAATAATAAATTCTAATAACTTTTTTAACTTATCAATGAAATGAAACTAAACCCAAACACTTGCATGATGGGAGCAGTGACAAAATGTAATTGGGTTCCAGTAAATATGACAAAATCTAATCAAGTCACAAATCCTTATTTCTCATTCAAAAAACATCCAACCTAATCACCAACAATTTGTTGTACAAGCACGCAGTTAGAAACTGTAGCTAACAGCCAAAGCAGCCGCACAACAAGTTTTATCTTTCATCGTGCGCTTCAGCAGTTTTGAATTAATTATTATCTGCATCAGCTTCTTTCCCCCCCAAACAAACTCAAAACCCCCCCTGGTTTCCTCATGAGCCCACATTGGTGGTTCATCTCTTGGCCAACTTTCCATTTAATACTGAGGCTATTTGCAACTTGAGGTGAGATCAAATTAATTTTGATTCACTAGTTTGTAATTTCATTTAACAGGCTCCAAGTATGATTTTATGAGCCCTGTAAAAAAAAAAAAAAAGATCATAAATTTTCACCCAACATGCTTCAAATTTATGAATGTAGAACCACAATCTGTTCCGATACAATCGTTTAATTTTAAATGTTTAAAAATGTGTTTTTCATCTTCTTGTTACAAAGGGAAACATTTTTTTTAAATCCAACAAGCAAAAGTTTTTAAAAAGGCCCTGTAAAAATTGTGCCTCTTTGGAAAACAAGTTTTAAAATAAATTATTGCGCAATTTTAATATTTTTAAGCAAGGCAATTGTACCCTAAAACGTGCGACTATATCAACTGAAACCTTTTTCCACGAGAAGCCCCATTCATCCTTCACAAACAGCCAGACTATCAAACAATGAACATCTCTGAAATAAACTTTCCATTCATTGACAACTTTTAATCTTGTCCATTAAAATGATCTCATCAATACATTTGACAGAGAAATTACAAAGATGTTACTTGTTTTTATAGGTGTGAAAACCCCCCCCAAAAAATCCACCAAAACTTCAACCCAAGACAAAAATTGAAATCAAAGAAAAATAAAAACGTTTAAAAAAATCATTTGGGAAAATTTGTCCTGACCAACACAAATTTCTAAAAAATAAATAAATAGTTGCCTGAAGTGGCGCTGTGACATGTTATCAGACTCGATTAAAATAACTTATGACAGACTGTCTATTAATAATCATACTTGTTGTCAACATGGTCCATAAAACAATCTTTGATTATAAGAGTTTGGCATTTGTTTTTTAAATATTTTTTTAGTAACATTGTGTGAATAAAATTAAAACATTGAAAAGATCTACAGTTTTATTATTGCAGTCAGGGGAGCATTATTTGAAAAGATTTTTGTTTTTTCAAAACATTGATGCCTGATGGCTTTCATTGAGTTCAGAATGCTCTAGCTGATAATTTAACCAATTAGAATTCTTCAGTCCAGCTTTTAGCAGCACACTGAAAGTTGTTCCCCTTGTATGTAATTTTTTTGACAAGAGTACCAGATTAATTTCTTATTCTGTACCTTTTTTAATGCACCCAAAACAATATTTTAGATCAGTGCATTGAAAGCATCAAATTGAAACAAATTAGAAACTATTTGCACACATGTTTTACAAGAATGAGTCACTAATCAAGTGGATGAAAATGCTTGGAGCCAAAAAATGTCAGTGTCAAAGAGTAACATTGAGACTAACATGTTTTCAGCTCAGTGATGTGATTTTTTAAAAATGATCATGCAAGTTACAGAAAAGAAAGTTATAACATCCAAATATAATCTGAGTAATTTTTGATTTAAAAAAACTCAATTAATCTGGCAAATTTATAACAAGCGTTTCTCCACAGCACCAAAACTGAGAAATGATTATTATTAGCCGTCATTGGTTTAATAGAAGAGTTTAAACAGCAAAGTACACTGGACACTATTACCGTATTTTACGGACTATAAGACACATTTTTCTTCGAAAAATTGCCTCCAAAATTCATGTGCGTCTTATACTCGAAATTAATATAATATATATATATGTTATTTTTTTTAAAAATTGCTTAATAATTAATGTGCGTCTTATAGTTCGTAGCATCTTATAGTCTGTAAAATACGGTACTTAGCATTAACTATAACAGATTTTACAAAATAATGACAGTAATTACATTGGTTTTCACACATTTAAAAATTGCAATTGACTATTCATTTTCATTCACTTGTGAGTTACAATTATCAAAGAACTCATGTGATCCAAGCATTACCATGATCATTTACACTTACCCAATGGTTACAATGATCAATTCCTCATGTAACCCCAAGAGTTACATCAATACAAATATAAATCAACCATTCATTAGGAAACACCACAATTTTTTCTCTTACGCAACAATGAAGTCATCAACAGAAAAAATAAAATCTAACAATGTACAGGTCATGAACAGGACATTTGAAATCTAACAATGTGCGAGTCTCACAAATTTTGCAAGGAGAAAAGATCTCCAGCAGATGGTAGAGGAGCCAGGCCACCAGTCACATCAGGAAGCAAGGTGAGGTCAGGGAGGTTCTGGATGTGAGACAATAGTTCCTGCCGAACACTGGTCACTTTGTAGAGCTTGTCTTTAAAGTCCTGTAGATTCAGACGATTGAATACATCAGTGGTGGCGATGGCGCTGCTGTCGACGCAGCCTCTATGTAATAGGGTAGGGCAAGAGATAGTTCAGTGTGCACATGGGTTAAGACTTAATGATTCATGAAGTAGTTGGGGTGATGGGGGTAATTGAATAGGAGATGATAGAAAATGTCACTGGAATAAATGTCTGCCGTTTATTCTCTCGTGGATGAAGATGTAAATTAAGGTGGAAAGCACAAGATAGGCAGTAGACACATTACACAAAGTCAGATGTTCTTGACCATCCACACTTTCAAATCCACCACTGAACAAAGGACAGACTGAAAGCTGGGAAGGGTGCTTTTATGTGACACTGGCTTAAGCAGGGGTGGACAACCATTTGGTATTAGCGTGCCAAAGTAAGACTTCATCCAGCATGCCAACAGCACACGTCCATCATTTAAGGAGCATTTTTTAAATTCATTTATAATCATTTTTTGGCCTTCCTCGTGCCAGTGAAAGTGGCACGCCTGCCATAGGTTGCCCACACCTGAGCTAAAGGGTATGTAAATGTCATATAAGTGTGTCAATAATTGTGACAAGAGAATGAGGATTTTAAGAAATGTAAAACATTTCAAGCAAATTTGGGTATGGATCAATAAAATAAAAAGAGTAGTTTTGCATTGCTTACTGTAGAGATACATATTTTGTAATTTTTTTTATTAAATTGAGGTAAAATGTAATTTTCTAAAAATCTTGTTGGACCACTATATTAGAGGCAGGTGAATACTGTCACATAAAGATGATATAGTCATGATAAGCAGGTGAATACTGTCACATAAAGATGATATAGTCATGATAAGCAGGTGAATACTGTCACATAAAGATGATATAGTCATGATAAGCAGGTGAATACTGTCACATAAAGATGATATAGTCATGATAATAAACTTTTGAAAAATGAATAGCTTGATACATTTTTTTAAAGCAAATTTAAAAATCTGAGAAAAAAATGACTGCACTCCAGCAAGGAACACTACACTCCAGCAAGAAACACTACACTCCAGCAAGGACCACAGCACTAGAATTAAATAAGATGCCACAGCTGATCACCATCTAATTTCAAAACATTTATTTTCCACCCAAATCTATCTCTCTGAAGCGTTAATCAAATTGAAATCTTAAGCTAAACGTCATAGGAAAAAAAAGGTAAAATTTCAGATTAGCTGAGAATGATCTGTTTACTTATCTACAAGTAATACAAAAATATGCCGTAAGCAGAACAAAAATGCTGGAAACTTTGTCATTTTTTGGTAAATCGTATTTGATATGTTACCTGTAAGCTCCTCTCTGTTTCTTTCACCTGCTTTTGTTGTGACAGTATAAATGACCTCAGCATTCGAGCCACTTTCTTTCTTTCTTCTAGCTCGGCGACCAGCCGGCGGTTGTACTCGTTTAACAGAAGAGCAGCTTCATCTACCTTCTCGGATAATCTGTCAGCAGATTCACGGTCTGAGAAATAGACAAATAGAGATGAGCTCCCTTGAAACTGAACATCTCTGAATATATATTCTTTCCTAAGATTGCTTTAAAGTTACTTTTTTTTTTTGCTAACTCGCCACACAGAATTTAAGTGATAAGCCTCTTGTATATATTTTGTGCAGTTCACTACTGGCTCTCAAAGTCTGTATTTTTCCCTTCATGTTAAAATGACAGTTTATCAAAAAAAAAAAAAGAATGTGTATTTAAATCCTTCCACTCCATGGATATAATCTACAAGTATCGCTTAAAGCCTACCCTGTATCTTGTCTAGATGACTGATGTCAGATACTTCTGGAGGCAATGCAGCGATCCTTTCTCTAACAGAAGCATCGCATGAAGCCGAGTTCTCCAGGTCGGACAATCGCTGTACCAGATCTTCAGCCTGGCATTAAATGATAAAAAATTTTGAGCTTTTGTAGATTTTAAATGTGAATAATAGCATATACAAGGCTTTTCCTTTAAAAGATAAATGGTAGCAAGTCTTCTTTAGTGGTTATTAAATATTTTATAAATTGTATTTATATCTTTAACAAAATTACAACAACAAAAAAGGGGGAAAATGCTTGTAAAAGCATAGCCTGTCAATGCATGATATAATTATTTTAACCTTCATTGATGTGCCATGCATTATTTTTAAGCTTACCGCCTTGTATGATTATAAGCCTTTTAGCATTGTTAACTTTAGCTGTATGGTACATATTGCTAACTTCTTGGCTGGTTTATTTGAGAATACTTTATGAAATAATGTTAAAATATTAAGTATCAATGAGTCAAACAGCATTGTACATTTAAAAGGTAGGCCATTTACCTGTAGATAACTTACATCATTTGTTTGGACAGTAAAGGGTTAATAAAGATTCAATACCTAATATCAGCAACACCATTGCAGTGGCTTTATATTATTCACGGCAGTCTGAGCATTGTGATTACATGAATAGCTTTTAAAAAAAATTAAATTAAGGGTAGGTAGGCACACCATACAAGTCCTCTTACATCGACATTTTCTGGAAGCTTGACACCCATGGCTTCTACTTCTTGCCTTAGAGAAAACTCCGGCTCATTTTTCTTCGCTTTCTTGGGCTCTGTGAACAAGATGATAAATTTTGACAATGCCCTCCTCAACTACAGTTTATAATTAACATCTTTGTATTATTCACACACATCAATTATGTAAATGACAGATCAGAGTTACAACAGGTAAATAAAAAGCAAGTCATAAAGATTCAGATCTAATATAAACACAAACCCCAATTTCAGATTTAATCACTGGTGAACTTATTTCTATAGTACATAATATTGTGATAATGCAATCTTGAATGTATTTTTACATATTGGCAAATAATAATGCCTATATCTAAACTACATAAAATCTCAGATTTAATGCACTTAATTGAATTTGTGAATGCTTATAATTTGGCTAAATAAAACAAATTTTAAGTCTCTATCTGCTTTGTTTGTTAATAGTTGATAATGATTGTGCAAGAAAAAATATCAAACTTACCAAGTTTGGCTGGTGGTTCTTGTTTTGTGGGTTTAGCTGGCAACTTGGAACTTGGTTGAGAGGCTGGAGTAGACGGTGATGGGCCTGTAGGTACTGCAATAGTTAGACTGATATGACATCGCTTACATACACAGCTGATAAATAATTCATAAATACCTGAAACCTTTTGTTTTCAAAACATCAGGTAATAATCTTAGAGAGCACTTTCTAGTTGGTCTCAACATAAAGATTATGATAATTAAGGCCCAACCGTAAGCATATGAGACAAAAGCATTAGCTGAACTGGTTGGGTGACATTGGTAAAAACAAATCATGACACAGACACTTACCAAATCCTGCACATGTTTTTAATCTTTTTATAAAAGACTTGTCATAGACACCACGGTCCTTCCAAATATTAATGACTCGCACCAGAGAAGCTTTCATTTTATCATCAGCCTCTCTGAAAATTTATATGAAACTTTTATTTACATATTCGTATAATAATAGAAAAGATGATTTAAAAAAAGGGTTGCAACAGTTTGCTCATGTCTCAAGCACCCTTAGAGCATGAAAAATTATAGTGTCCATAAAGGATGCTGGAAGGTAGAAAAATCTGGCTAGAGATCCTTTTGTAGTCAAATACTCGGCAGTGAGAAAAAAAAATATAATGATGACAACTTCAGGCAATGTGCTATTTTGTTATTTACCTAGACTGTTTTTTTTCCCAGAAAATTTACATTCATAAAGATCACATAAAGAAGGTAAAATTTAGATGAGTTGTTATACATTAGAGGCAGACCTAGGCTTAGGTGGATAGATGACGTTGAAAAAGATCTACAGCAGCTGAAAGTCCAAGCATGGAAAAGAAAGACATTAGTTAGGTCTGAGTGGAAGGAAGAGGTGAGAGATAAGCCAATGCATTTAAATGCATGAGCAAATTCAAACTCTGTAACTGAATATTTATTTGTCAATTTGAACCATCACTCCACTAGGCTGAAATATGTCACAGCAAATTTGACAATTATATCAACAGAAGGCTTTTAACTTTTAAAAGATATAATTATAAAATGTTCCCTGCAAAAAATGGAATAGAATGGCGTTTGCAGGCATTTGAGAAACGCTGGAATAGAAGTTCGAGAAACAGTATCAGGAGTGGAGCACACAATTAATGCCAACTCCACTGTTAATGCCCCTGAGTTCCAAATGAAAGTAAAAGATGGAAGAACTAACTTACGTTAAGATATTTGTATCTGACACAGGCAAGAAATGTATAATATGAAGCATAGTTAAGTCAGTTTTGGAAATCTCCTGTACTCTTTGTTTCCTAATTTCAAAATGGCTAGCATAATCACACAATACATAGCTTATTCCAACCCACTAACCCTTTTCTATATTAATGAAAGGAAACTTAAGTAATATGGAAATTTTAGTTATCTTTTATGATATTACACCAAATAAAAACTTAAGTTTCTCAATGCACGCTCTTTAACCTCAGGTACTCAGCCACACAACAATGTGAGAACAGCTGATTGTTGTGATTCACTATTCGGATTAAGTGCCTTATTGCTTATGTTAGAAGTATCTAAAGGAACTGAAACTTATTTCATTTTAATATTAAAAAGAATATAAATTCTATTTTTACAAGCTATGGGTTCAAGCAGTGTGGAGTAAATAAATAAAGTAAATAAATAGTGGAAAAAAATTTGTTTAGTCTTGAAAAAAAGGAAGAACAATTAAAAGGACTCTCTCCTAAATCCCTTCTTCAGCAAATGCAAAACAAGAAAAAACAAATTATTTGTAATTAAAAACTGAATTGTTCTCAGAACACAATGTCCCTCTCTCTCTCTGTCTCAGAGTAGAAACAAAGTAGCATTATAAAAACTGAGTTTTCTTTTACCAGACCAAGGGCATAGCCTACTTACTTAGCCTACTAACATAGCATACTTTCTTAGCCCACTCACTTAGATACTAACTTAGCTTATTTACATAGCCTACTTAAATGGCATACTTACTTAACCTACTTACAAAGCCTACTTACTTAGTGCACTCAGTTAAGTACTAACTTTGCTGATTTACGTAGCCTACTTGCATGGCCTACTTTCTTGGCCAACTTACTTTTCCCACTCACTTAGTCTATTACTTAGCTTACTTATATAGCCTACTTTCTAAGCCAGCTTACTTAGCTTACTTACAAAGCCTTACTTAGCCTACTTACTTTGCCCACTCACTTAGCCTACTTTCTTTGCCCACTCACATAGCCTACTTACATAGCCTACTTACTTGGCAGCTTGAGTGAAAGCATCTGGAAGAATGTGAGCGAAATCTTTGCTAAACTCTGGGCCTTTCTTTTTGCTGTTTTGTATCACATCATTAGCGAGGTAGACAAATGTCAAGCGTTTGCTCGGTTTGGCTGTAGAAATTGTGATAAATAATTTTACAAATTCAGTCTACTTAAAGCCATAAGAATGATGAATAGTTAAATCAAAAAAGTTTAGTAACTTTTGTGAGTTTATAAGTTTTAGAATTTGCATTAGAAAAAAGATTTAATCATGTTGAGACCTATAAAAATGTTATCTATCACTTGGTTATCCTTTAGAATTATCTAGCTCAAAACACTACAATGGCTTTGAAAAACAATACTAATACTAATGTAAAGTACAAAAAAACAACAGAATATGATTAAAAAGAAATTAATTGGTTGCAAGGGGATGACACAATTTTCAGCCTGAGATCTTATCATGCAAGCTTGATTTTCACAAAGGCCAGAATTCGTTAGCTTTTTTAAACTACTACCAGTATTATGAGTTAATATAAGTCTGGCACTGCATTTAAATTAACATTTACTTAGCTTACTTAGTCTTAGTTTTCCAAATGGCAAGCCATGAAGAATGATAATAATCATGTTATTTATCTACCACTTCATCGTTGGCCATTCAAAAATCATTTTTTTTGGGTCTGAAGTGCTATTTTACCGAAAATACCAACATTGACAGTGAAGAGATGGCCAATTGGTTTTTGGTATCAAAGAAAGCAATCAGATAGGTCAAAATGGAAGGAAGTGGTGAGACATGCCTAAGCCCTACTTGAGCTGTAGCGCCACAGGGATGGAGAAAGCGAGAGTTGGAACTGTTTTCTTGTTGAAGTGCCAGAACGACATGCGATAACTTTACAGGAGTGCATAGACTAGAGATGAATATGTTAATAAATATGTAAAATTTCATAAAAAAATATTTCAATTTTTTATTTGGATCAATAAAATTTTATCTTATCAATAATTTTCCCGGGAAAACTCAATTAGACTTAATTTGTGAATAACAGACGCTGTGTAACTGAAGTAGGCCTAACTGATGTAACTGTGTGATAGTGATACTGATCACTGTGTGGTTGATTCAATGATCCCCATGCCCATAGTATAGTATAGTATAGTATATATGGGAGTTTAACTAAGGCCTTACTTACCAAGTTGTTAAAACAGAAATTGAGAATTGTATCAGGCAACCCTTTCTACTAACCGATTTGAGAATTTTACGAATACAAAATTAAACAAGTACAACTGTAGACTAGACTGTATTATGATTATGTATTGCAGTACAAGGCACAAGTGAGACAAGTCACAAAGTGAAGGACTTACATTTCTCCAACTCCCGATACCAAATTTGAACAATAGTTTTCGAATGCTTTTTGTGGTGAATGAGCCATAGAGAAAGAGTCTGTATACTTTGTTGGGTATTATTCAATTCAGTAAACTTTTTCACTAAATTAGTCTCAGAGAAAGAAGACATGTTGTTCAAGCATTATCCCCCGTTTTCGTTTTCATCGTTTACTGTAAAACGGTGTATATCTATTTTAAGCTTGCGCTTTATATTAAAATAAAATATATAATTTTTATTTGACCTTTTTATAACTTAACATTTATTTTTAACTATAGAAATAGTTTAAAATTATAAGTTTAACAGATAAAACTATTCAATTAAAAATAAAGTCAGCAAAATGTATACTTCAATAACTATTAATTAATTAAAATAAAAAGGCTATTTCTAAAGCGATGTCCCGGTTCAGGAGCCAGAGTAAGCGTTCTTGAAACAATATTTTCATTCAGGCAATAGAAAATCATAAAATGCCTTACGCTAATCAACCAACTGTAACACTTTCTCAATTAACCGACGAAAATATTAAATTTATAATTGAAGACACCGATCTCAGGTAAATTAACTCATACATTTAAGGGAAAATTTAAAGTTATGTATCTACTAATACAAATAGCAAACTGAACTAGTTACAGACACTTCAGTTCACGAGACACAACCGCGACTTTCCTAGTCCTAGGCCTAGGCCTAGGCTAATTTAACTATTACTAATTACTTATTAAATTCATTACTATCAGATCCGATAGACTGTCTTCTATCTAATTCTAAGTTTTTAAAATTATTTTCTACTTTTAAATACTGATACCGTACTGATGTCAACTAGACCTAATAATAAATAAATACTTTGAAAATTAAACTCAAGAGTAGACTGAGTTACCAGTAGTCAGTCAACCTCAGTTAGTTGAGTTTAGTTTGTGATTGTGTGTGTAGGTCTCAGTGTAGGGCTAGATTTAAGTTGTAGTTGTTAGTGTTAGTATTGTTAGTCACTTTTACAAACTATTTTTAGTCTTATTAATTATTATTAATATTATTATTACAAATATTAGTGTAGTGTAGGTAAAGAAAGGGTATCTTCTTCAAAATTTTATGGGAATCGGCACAGAAGAATAATCTGAGTTTTTGTTGGTGCTTTTTATTGATGAAAGGACTATTTCAGTATTTTATCATAAAATTGTGATATTCATCCACATTGTCAGCATGTTTACATTAGTGGACATCTTTGCCTACATTTCCATTGTAATTTTTTAGGCAGTGTCTACACGTCCAGCGCGCCGGACATCATCTCCCGCACTATTTGTCCGGCGACCAAGTCACATGACCGCCGTAACAAAGTGGCGAGAGATATCTTGTCGGGTAGCCTTCTTCTTCTATATCTTAAGGGCCCACGATCAATTTATTGATCATTTTGGCTCCTATGCATGTAGATGGGATTTGCAATGTTTCTGTTCCTGGTGTTGTTACGTGACTGCGAATGATTCAAAACTATTGTTAATTTTAAAATCTATTTCTCTACCAAGTAATGTACTGAGTATCTTGAATGCAAATAATAGAAAAAAACTTAAGTGAAAGTGGCTTGTAAACATTTTTGTTTAGTTTGTTATTTGAGTTTGTGCACCAGTAATCCATAAAATAAATTAGGGGCCAGTGTGGAGTAGGCAACCAATAAAAGTAAAAGATTTCATTTTCAATCGTTACAAAATATTTAAAAACTTCTCATGAAACTACTGTTGCTGATGAACATGATAATATAAATATAGTATAAAATATTTTACATTAAAATGGGAGAAAAAAACAACGATCCTATCCCTGGTAATGATCCTCAAATCATAATATCGTCAAGCGACCACTCTACCACTAAACCACACAAGATCTACCAAACTGTACTTCGTTCGGAATTATAGCGTGACATACCGCCGGACGTATATCTTGCGCACTATTTGTCCAGCGCGCCGGACGTGTAGACATTTCGAATTTTTTACCTTTTCAATCGACCCCAGCCCAATATTAGAAATTAATACAAAATTTTTTGAAGAAGCTCAAAATATAATTATGTCTTTTGTATTAATATTAAATCGTCCACTGCATGATATATTGATGTATATGTGTGCCAGTTCTCATTGAGGTAGGACATGTCAGCCATAAATTGTTCGTCTAAGTAACCTGCATTATCGTAAGGTCACCCAATATTGACCACTCCCCCTTTTTAATGACATGCTAATACTTAGTAAATATTCAATTACTGCCATTATTTATTCACATCAAAATATTTGATAACTACTGTTTTAGAGTGAACTTATAAGGCATATAAATATAAACAAGAATACTTTAATTTGAATTTGAAACTCAGATAGAGTCTATATTATAAATCATCATAAATTGCCTTGTGCAAAACGTGGTCATGGGCAACGATTCACAGTCACTTGCATGTTCTATACTATTATAGTATTATTCTCATAGTTTCATTATTAGGAGATTGCCATGTGCAAACACTATTAAATCATTGGTCAGGGAAAGCTTTAATTAATTAGTCATGGGCAAAGTTGAAAGTTCAAAATAATTAGTCCCAAAACAGTATTATTTTTATTTCTTATTTGCCTTAC
This sequence comes from Lymnaea stagnalis, assembly GCA_964033795.1. Lineage (NCBI taxonomy): Eukaryota > Metazoa > Mollusca > Gastropoda > Lymnaeidae > Lymnaea > Lymnaea stagnalis. The sequence continues at coordinate 630,982 of CAXITT010000300.1, read as the reverse complement.
ATATTTGCCGTTTAAAATATAAAGCCTTAGACTTAGACATAGTGAACAGTACATCCATCTCATCTTTATTAAAATCAATGATAACATTAGATAGCTAGATAAGTTAAAAATATATTTATAATTGGAAGATAGTGTTGAATTTAATTTAATATTAGAACTTTTAATACCTAGCATTATTCCTAAACTAAAAGTTTTATAAAATGACTAGTTAAACAAGAGTTACACGATCAGTGGAATTGGGTCAAAAAATGTGGAGGTGCAGTCCACACATACTCTCATTTAAAAACTCAGAGCTCAAAAAGTACTAAATCTAGAACGTTATTCTGGTTTCATTTTTTTAATTTGAAGTTTGCTTTATAAAACTGTAATATTTTTATCATTTTTATTTTTTTTACAGAAGTATCTAGTATTAGGCTTAAAGAAAAATATAAATAATTAAGTAAAATAATTATGTTATGAGACTAATTATAAATAGTAGTTGTTAGTAGTAGTAATATTACTCAAAAGCCATCAATAAACAACTTTTCATTAGTTTGTGATGAGGAGGGAGGGTTTAAAAATCTTCAAAAATATCTTAATGTCATTTATAGATGACCTCAAAATAACATTAGGCTTAATTCAATGAAAAAAAATAATAGTAATAGGTCTTAATTTTACAATGGTGTCTTAGTAGTTGATCTACCGAGTTTACAGTACTGAGTTTGTCATTTGTTATAGTACTTGTCTTTAACAAACCATTTATTTTTATTATTAGGAAGAAATAATAAAACAAACTTTTCAAAACTTCTATCCACAGTGTCTCCAATGCAATTAGACGAGTATGCATATCGGAAGTGCCAACAATAGGTACATTTCTGTAGATTTAAGCAATTTTAAATGAAATACTATTAAAAAAAAACATTAAAAAAAACAGGGTGCTTGTTTAAAATTTAGGCAATCCTCCAAATTCCGGTCCCAAATGTCAAATATTAAACCTTTTTTTAGAAAGTGCCAGTCCACCCAATAATGTTTGATGTAATTGTTTATGTCTTCGATTCTGAATGAATGGAGTTGTCTTGCTTTTAATAATATAAAATAAACAATACTATGGCCAGCAGACCGCAAACGCCAGTTCATTTTTCAAATAATGTTTTGCCAGGAAACATTCTGCAAACTTATGACACAATGCCAAAGGCACTATATGACAGCATGCTTTGGTTAGAGTGGCTTGCTGAACACCATCTCATAGCTGTCCTTGTCCCATGCCTTTAGTCCAATGTGCCAAGTCACCCGATGACTGATGGAAAGGCCATCCATGCAATACGACATGCAGAATACACACTGGGTCATTTTTTGTAAACTGTGGGCTTAGCACACAGAAAATTGTCATGATGATATTCTATTGGGTTTACGAAGTGAAATGCAAGCATGTTATGCTTTTCAGAAGCAATGAAAGTTGGGACACCATTATAAACTACAAAAACTTTTACTGAAATGAGTGTTAGAATGGTTTCAAGTTTAACATGGTGGAACATGCCATGGCCAGTTTCCAAGCTTTCCTGTAGTACTTAAACATAAAAAAAACACGTTTTCTGACAGAACTGGTACTTGAAGTTGTTTAGCGCCTGTTATCACATTTGACCATGAACTTGGTAAAACATTATTGCATTTTACTAGTGTTTTGAATTTGGGACCAGCGTTCGAAGGAATGCCAAAAGTTATTGTACAGTGTTTTAAAATAGTTGAAGATATTTTTCAAAATATTTTTTTTTATCAACACTTGATGTTTTTAAATTGGTTTTGGGAATGCTAAAAATGTAGCCAATTCTTTTTATAATTTTTAAATATAAATTCTAAGCATGGGTATAATAAATGTCCTGCTAGAATGAGTAAATTAAAGTCACTCTACCGGTATCCTAAATGATTTGAGGAGAACTTAAATATCTTTAAAGTCACAAATATTGAAATATATAGAATTCAACTAGGCAATTTGATTAATTATATCACAAGAGAAATTCAAGTTAAATTTTGCATGATTTTTTTTTCTCTACTATTACATTAATTATAGTACTTCAATCATACTCAAAGCATTACATTTTTTTTTTTAATTACTCAAATGAGAAAATGTACCTCTTCATTTAGACTTTTAAAAAAAACATAATGTTGAAAATGTTTTAACGTTACACATAAAAAGAATTATATCAAGTTTTTAAACTTGTAAACCACTTACACCATTGAAAAAACAAAACTTATTATATGCTCATTATCTTTACCTGTAGACTAAATAATTGACACAAGATGATGTTTGGTTGATTGACATTCAGATAACAAATATTCTAGTTCTACTGTTATTGAAAAAAAAGTATTATTTAATTTGTGCAAATAGTGATTATTAATTATTTTTTTTTTTAAACGCAATTTTGTAAAATAATCATCACTACATTTTAGTCATTGATTGAAATTTGTGAGAATATCTTTTTTTTTCTCTTTTGTATGTGTGTGTGTAAAATCAATATTTTAGCTCCTATGTATTTATTAATTTCATATTTTATGCTTTGAATTGTATATTTTGTCAACTAATTATATTTGTAAATTTTATTATTCTTCAGCCATTGACTGGGTCCAGATTGAAGCCAATTCAACGGTTTTATTTGATGAGTTTATTTCCCATAGGCTGGGGTTAATTCCCTTGACAAGTGAAGATGTTGTAGAAAGAATGCAATATTCAAGGGTCAGTGCAAGAATTAGAAATCAATGCATTTTTTTCCTAAGTGATATAATTAAAAAAATAGCAGAATTAAAAAACAAATTGATCAAATATGATGTGAACAATTTTTTTTTATATTTACAATATTTGAAAACCATTGAAAAGAATTCAAAAATAATTGTCCACCTCACTTATTCCGCAATCTAAGGGCCTGAAACATTTCTAATACATATTAACAAAATACTAAATTATATTTTAAATTATTTATTGCATCATGCTTCACTTTTTTTTTTTACACCTTCTCTTCAGTCTTTTAAAAATGTTATAATTTCTTTGTTAAAAAGTTTCAACTTAATTGTTTGTGTGTATTTAAAAAGCTTCACTGCATTTTGAAATTTCTTATATGTATTCAGGACTGCACTTGTGAAGAATTCTGTAATGATTGTGCAGTGGAGTTCACATTAGATGTAAAATGTACTGATGATCAGACCCGTCATGTCACCAGTGCTGACCTTGTTCCCAGTAACCCTAAAGTCATACCAGTGAGTTTTACAATATTGCTTTCTTCTTTTTATTTTTCTTCTTTTCTCTTTTTGGTAATGAGGATGTTTTAATGATATTTCTATTAGATAAGGCACTTCTTAATTGAATAAATTTGGTTTTAAAAACATTCATTCCGAAATTTATTGGCCTGGCTGTTTTTTTAATACTTTTGTATTTTCTTAATTTTTTTTAAAAACTCAGCTGTTAAATGTATTTATCTTATATCTGTCACTTTTTCTTGATGGATATTATTTTGATTTGTTGAAGTGTACTGCCTACACAAATTTAAAATGTCTTTAGCTGATGGCCTTAAATCTGGTTCACTGAGAAGGCATTTCTGCATTAAATCAGTGAGTAAATGTTTTTGCGGTCCCCATTCTTCTTTATGTGAGCAGTATGCCACATTCTGCATTGGTCTGACAGATCTGCTCCTAATGGTCTTTGTGGGCATCAGGGATAATATATCCTGTAACATTATACCTGTGGAAATAGATGAAATCGAGAACTGTTTAGCTAAATAGATATATATTTTAAAAAATCAATACCGTTATTTTCATCTTGGTACATTATGAAGGTTGAATGAACAGAATTTTGGTAAAAATTTGTATACATATGTTTTTTTAACTGACTGCGAGAAAATATCTTTTTTTTTTTTTGTAGTTCTTTTTATTACATCAAGATTCTTTTTTAAAGCTTTAAGAATAATGAAATCATTGTCAAGCAGTGGCTAAGCTTGCTGCGGTACTTTTTTTCAATTTAAGTCACTAATTTACATTGCAAATGACAAACAAATATACCCAATGACCAGATGAATGCCTTCTCAGGTTGGAGGATGTAGGATGTGGATAACTCTGGTGGTGGATTGTTGGACGTCTTAAGTGTATCAAAGTCTGTGCACTGACTCTCTATATAAATCTTAGACCGATTTCTTGTGACCTTCACCTTATCAGCATTAGGCAGCCAATCACAACATTTTGAATGGGATAAAATGTGTTGTGATACACATTCTAGAACCTTAAAAAGTGTTGGGACAAAACAAAACATTTTTTTAGGAATCTTTGCTTCGTACAAGAATTTTTGAAAATTATTTCAAATATCATTTAATATTTATGCTTTAATCATGTACATTAAATCTTTGACTCATAACCTAAAGGCTTCTGCACTAAATTGATTTCTAAGTACATTCTTATGGAAATGTAATCATTTACCTTCCAAATAAATTCTGTTGGCATAGCCTGACCAACACGCCTTAATGTGGTTATCACTTCTGCAAGTGATATGACGGGCTCATAGATAAAAATCCAGGCTCCACTGTCTTCAAAACTTGATAAAAAATTGGGTTGATTGCATCCATTGGCTACAATGTAAATTTTTGTATTTATCAAAATTTAGTGGTGTAAAAGAGCTTGACAAAGTAGTATATTGAAATCTAAATTGCAGTTAGCTGATTAATTATTTTTACTTTTTTCTTGCAAGATGGAGGTTGGTAAATCAAAACTATTCATTGCATCAAATCAAATATACAATTTAATGTAGGAAAATAAGTTTTATTTTGCGCATTCGAGACCTAATTAGTCCGCCTGGGTTCTAAATTACTAGTGCTAGTGGGCTAACTTAAGATCATCTCTTTTTTTTAAAAATACCTGCCCGCCTATCCTGTCAACTTAAGTGTCACTTATGGCCCAAATTTTCCAGGGGAATATTCCATGAAAATTTTAATTTTTTTACTTGAAAATAAATTTCAATGACCTGAATAAATGGCAATGCATTACTTTAACTTTTTGGAAAAGTGAAATAGGCAAAGGACAGTGCCTATATTCTTTGCTTAAAAAAATTAAAAAATACAAACATAAGATAAAGTTCATTGATTATTTCATTGACATAGGAGTAGTTGGCAGGTAAAATTTTGATATGCAGGTGAAGGATTGGGGGAAAAAATAATATAAAATGATACTAATGGCTAGTAATACAAAAAGCAAATGTGGCAAAACTAAGCAAAATTGCTAAAAATGCCCTTTAAATTGGCTTTAAATAATGTAGTGTACTTAAATGTCCACTTTATTGAAATACCTTTTCCATGATTGTCCATGCTCATGTTAACCTCAAGAATAACATCACATTTAGTTATTTTAAATTCAGCCTGGTAGCGATTGCTAAGAATGTCTTGCGCTTGAACTTTTAGAGGGTTTATTCTAAAATCATCCAGGTTCAATCTGCATATGTTTCCAGCTAGCATTAGTGGGACTGGCAGTAGAGTTGGCACCTGGTTCAAATAAAAAAAATACACATGTGGTAGATGAAAACTATTCCATTGATAGTAAATACATTTTTAAAATCTTAAATAACTTTGAACACAAAGTTTCTTAGCAAATTTTAATGTTGTATCAATTAATTCACTCAAGTCACTCCACAAATAAAATATTTATTTCTCTCGGGTCGTCATGTCTTGCTTCATCACATGGTAAGGCACTACCTATTTCTATATCAACAAATTTAGTTTAACTTGCCTTATCAATATTGGCCAGTGGTATGCAGGACAGCACCACACTCCTGCACAAGTGTAACAGTGATGGGCACGCATTACTAAATTGAGTTGTTACCCTTCTGCTGATAGGATTAAAGTACCTCAAACAGGCGCATGTTGGACGCTCAATACGTTGAATCAGTGAATCGCCCCACTGTTCAGTTGGCTGTGACATCAAACAAATTTAAATGATCAGTTTTTGACAATCAAAGTCATATATACAACCCCTGCGACTCCCTCCCTTTAAATAAATAAAAACTCCACCCCCCATCCCTTAATGTTAAAAATTAATAAATTACTTAGTATAATGTTCAATACGAGGATGGCATTAACTTCTTCAACCTCCCGATTACACTGTCCCTTTATGTACAAATCAGTTCAGGGGTTAAATAGACAGCAAAATCATTATATATATATTTTTATGTGAAATATAATTAGTGGTTTGTACTTGGGTTTGTCTCCCAAAATCCCACAAAATTGTCCCATTCCGGGAAATTCTGGGTAAGCGCTGTTTGAATTCATTTTTCTTGGTTTTTTTTTTTTTTTAAATTTCAGCTAAACAGATTGTTACAAATTTTTTCCTAGGTGTTCATTTGTCAAACTACCTTTACATTATTTAGTTTTTGTTTAAATTCTGGGTAAGGGAAATTTGAATTCATTTTTTTTTGTTTTTTTTTTTTTTTAAATTTCAGCTAAACAGATTGTTACAAATTTTTTCCTAGGTGTTCATTTGTCAAACTACCTTTACATTATGTAGTTTTTGTTCTCAAAAGCAATCTAGTAAGACATGTACATATTCATATATCAACATTCCTATTTGTTTTTAATTGGAAACGAACCTTATGTTACAAGTTGTTAGAAACATATTCTTGTAAATATTTAGAGGCTTATTTGAAACTAGAATTAGCCACCTGTAAAGAATGCAAAACTCTGTTTTTTTCTACTGACAAAGTTTTTTTAACAAGCATATTTTTAGCTCATTATCCATTACTAGGGACAAGCAGTGGAAATTGAAAAACCTAGTAGCAAGTGACCAACCTCTCAATTAACCTTAACATTGTTTTTCATTCATAATAATAGACCATAAAAATGTAAAAAACAAATATAAAAATCAACTCATCATATTGTTTAATTTAGTTTATAATGTATTTTTAATTATATTAATTTTATCCTGGGATTTCCCGGGATGAGGAAAACGTTATTCCCATTTTCCCAGGATAAGCAAAACCCCCGTGAAATGAGAAACCCTAGTTTTTACTTCTTTCTTCATCTAAATTGTGGCAACATTTTTAAAAAAATAATTTTTCTTCAAAAATATTATTATTTTAAATTGTGATAATGTTGCTTAATTTTGTAGGTGACATCCAGATCCCGACAAGAAGCTAGTGAATATGAGGAAACTGATGGTTAGTGTGTGTTTGTCTTCTCATACGTTTGTTCCAGTAAAAACTGATCTTGGTCACCAATAATGATGGGGACAGACAGAATTGACAAATTAAGTTTGATTACTTCTCTATCTTTAATTAATGGATTTCCTGATTGAAATTTGAGGGGCACCTTTTCTCTGGATCACAATTTATACGATTACACATTTATATTACAATATAAATAACATGCGGACGTTACTTTCATTTTAAAATAATACATTTTAAACAGCAATAAATACGTTTATGAGGCGTTGCATTAATCTTAATATCTTTCAGCTGGTTTTAATTTTAAATTTATTTGTTTTAAATCCAGCAGTAACTATCAGTTATTAAAGTTATTAAGAATTATTGTGATATCTCTATCTTAAATTTTAGAATACTAATCTCATGCTATTAAAAGCCAGAATTGTCACAGAATCTTTTCGAGTTTGGCATCCAGTCTGTTCACAAATCATTCAATGTTGGTTTCACTATGACTCTTTCCCCCCAGATATTCTTATTGCTAAGCTGCGGAAAGGTCAAGAACTGAAAATCAGAGCATATGCCAGAAAAGGCTTTGCCAAAGAACATGCCAAATGGAATCCAACAGCTGGTGTATCATTTGAATATGACCCTGACAATGCATTGAGACACACAACCTACCCAAAACCTGAGGAATGGTGAGTTGCATCAGCAGATGTCATTTAGAACAGCATTTCCAAAGCTTTAAAGTTTGGCGGACAGGTGGAATGTAAACCTCAGACTGGTGCCAGTCCACGAACCACCATTTGGGGAACGCTGATCTAGAGTTGGTTTAGTTAGACAAATGGTTAATATTTTATTTCATTTACCTTCTGTGATCTTAATTCTTCCTCATCATTTTATTCTTTAGATATCATTGTTGAGTTGTATATCTCAGAAGCATATGGAGTGATTTTTGCTTTTTTTGGTCCATGTGTGATTTTAGTATATTATTTTTGAAAACGTGTAAAAATTTCCTAAGTATATTTATGAGATAAGAACTTGAGGAATAAAGTACCTACGTTTATGTAAAATTAATCTGAACTCTAGTTAAACAACTAAGATTTGAAGGCTAATTTTTGCTGCCTTTCAGTCAAGTAGAAAATACTGAATAATATTATATCTATTATTAATTTATTTATTATGTTCTTATATGCATCTTGTGAAAAAATATGCATAATATTTTTTTTATTAGAAAATTTGAATAAATTGTTTCTTATTAAAAAGATATATTACACACTTTAAAGATCAAATATTTCATTTCTTTATTATTTTCAACTCAACAGGCCAAAAAGTGAATATACAGAACTCACAGAAGACCAGAGTAAGGATAGAAGAATTATTAAAATGTTCAGTGATAGTTCAGTGATGTTTCATTTATTTTTATGTCAGTACATGCATTAATCTTGACTACCTGGGTGTAAAAAAACTAATTATAAATGGATATTTTTGAAAGACAGCATAAACAAAAATATATATATTATTGCAATTTAAATTAAATGTATTTTGTTATTTTTTAAATCTTTATAATTGCCTTACAGTACAGTGCTTAGAGTTGAAAACATTTTACAGTGGTCTCTATTTATCGCCTAACAGCTGAGGCCCCTTTCGATCTGATGGGAAAACCAAACAAGTTCTACTTCAATGTTGAATCCATTGGGACCTTGAAACCAGAGACCATCCTCTTCTCCAGTCTTAGTGTTTTGAAAAAGAAACTTAGTGACCTCCAGACACAACTAAGCCATGAGATTAGTTCAGATGCTTTAGCAATCTAATCATAAACATTTTAACACATCTTCTTTTTTTTCACATTTTCAAGGGCATTGCTAAATTTTTTAAAAACTTAATAAAAATCGTTAGACTAAAATAGCTTCATATTGTTAATCGTGCTACATAAAAGGTTAGCCATAATATATTACTTATTCCAAAAATTCCATTCTTATGTCCCTGTCCATTTGAATCCTATATATTTTTATGTGACACCACCTACCTTTCCAAAAAATAATAAAACTGGCTTTCATTTATTTACTCAGTAATAAATACCTTAAGTGCCATGGCTGCATACATTGCCATAATGTTTAAGCAATTTATTCAAGCATTAAAAGTCTATAGATTTTGTCACTTGAGATCTGAAATATTTGAATCACCATCAAAACTCTGCACTTTGGAGTTTATCATTTTTAAAATAGGTCTTCCGACACAAGTCTTGATAAATAAAACATTCATTTAAATTTAAACTAATTCTTTATTTTAAAAATAAAGCAATTTAAATGTTTACTTCTATTCTTGTTTTGAGAACAAAACTGCAACCAAATTTGGTGAACGAAGTCACAGTAAATAACAACAACATCTAAGGTAAATTTATAATTACATGCCGGTAATAAAAAAAGAGGTAATATAGAATTTTTCACTACTTGGTATCGAGCAAAATAATGGCTTATAGTAAAGTATAGCGTAAACAACATGACAGGTTTCTATCCTGCACATCCCCCACCTTGATTTTTTCCTCATCTCACAATTTTTTATAAGCTGGTAACCCTATAATATTATAGAGGACTCCTAGCATATTTTTTTTCATTTACAAAACCTAGTGTGAACTAAAAGACTTAGTGTTTTAAAATATCTGAAATTTTACTGTCAGTAGGGCAGAAGATGCCTGTAATAAAAAAGCTGATTAACAATTATAATTATAAACACACTGTGCTAGACATCATTATTTGAAATGTCATCTATGATTATGAAGGTTATCATGATTATTAATACTTGTGCGGTTTAATTGAAATCTATAAGCTTTTTGTGGTATACATTTTTTAAAAATCTTTAAAAATTTATGTCATGAGGTTGATGTACTTTCATGCTTTTAATTTGAGCAGCTTTAGATTAAAAAAAAACAACTGACATGACTAAAATTAATGTTAGGTCTAAATGAATTTGATCTCTTGTGAGCATGTTATAATATGTCTCAAAAGGGATCAATCATCTCATATCTTGAACATGTTGGTAACTCATGAAATAAAATTGCTTTCCAAATAACCAAAACAGTGTTGGCTCATCTTTTTAAAGGCTTGCTTAATTAATTGAAAAAAAAAGGTTCACATTTGATGATGACAAACCATCCTCCCTCCCCCAAACTAAGGTTCACAGGCATTTTTCAATATTCTTGACTGTTAGCCTAGATCAGGTATTCCCAAGTTTTTATACTAAGGCAATGTATGATGGCGCAAAATATCTTGATGAAACCTTTAAAATATATCTTGGATGCAATTTTGAAATGCAAATCCAACAGCTAAATCGCCCACTTCATATACTTATATTATTAACGGATTCCATTCAATTTCAGTGGTGTAACTAGTGTTAGTGCCACCTGGGACAGGCCAAGATTTATGCTGCCCCCATGGGCACACAAAAAGCTATGCGCACACAAAAAGCTATGCCGTCTTCCATCTTTTAGACCTGAACACCCCTCCTCCCCTTTTTTTACCAATATTTTGTTTTTTCTGTTCATTGTCATTATTCTTCTTCCGTAAGTGAAAAGCTCATCATTTAGTTGAAAGAAATGGATTACTCATCCAATCAATATAGTCTTGAATTTTATTATTTTGGGAAGCAAGAATTAACTTTATTTTAGAGCAATGTCAAACGTTCAATATTAGCGAGCAGTTATCACAGTTGAGTTTGCAATCAGCTGCTTTGAAATAAAAAATTTCACATTTTCTTCTTTCAATTTCCAATTGTTATTCTATCCTTTTCCTTGTACGCTAGTGTTCACTGTTTCGGAATATTCAAATATGTCAACAAGATCAAGACATGCCAAATTTTTGCACCAAAGTTTGTTTTAGATTATATTTATATCATTATATAAAGCAAATACGATATTGCTTTCTTTCCTTTAAGAAAGGAAGAATAATTTTCCTCAATTCGAATACATGCAGCCGACCTCGTCAGGAGCCAGTGAATTTCTGTGTGTAGCTTTTTACATTTTGACCCAACTTCTTCACAAAAATAAGATTGAAGATGTCTGCTTTTTAATAGCCAGCTTTCGCTCCACCTTACTCATAACTTATCTACATTCATTTTCAGGTCTAAAAATGCGTGAATCTTTGGTATTGTTATGGATTATTTTCGCGCGACAGACCGTTCTAATATACTATAACCTTTACTCTTGTGTCTGTTTGCCTCAACTGGTTGTCTTTGTTGTTCTCAATCGAATCCCTTTCAGACTGATCCATGCTTTTATGATAATACTAATAATAGTTTAGTTATGTATTAGATCATAAATTATAAACTTTCTGAATTTTACAGCAGTCAAAAGCTTTTTTAGTAAGTAGGCACCAGAATTCATAAAACGCAACTATTGTGCTGTTTGGTGCTGTAGTAACAAACAAAACATTCACACCATCAAATTGCGCATTATTAACAACAATTTTTAAATCGAATTTCTTTTTAGAAATTGGCCAACCCGTGACAATACGATTTTGTGAATTTAATTCCCCAATTAAATACGCTTCCAAGAATCCCAAAATTCAACATTCCTTGGCTATCGGTCACTTGTAATGTTTGGAACTGTGCAGCACGTTTCTATGTTTTAATGGACCCATGCCGCCTACAAGAAAAGACACGTTTTTTTAAAAAAAAAAATTTTTCTTCTCTTAATAATGGCACACAAAATACACATATTTTTTATTTAAATTAAAGGTGGAGAATGAAAGTGAAAAGATCATTAATTGGTTTAATAATTAAGAGCTCGAACTAAATTTCGTTCTCATCATGACCTTGTGTCAGCTTTGACAAAATATATAAATAATACTGGTTTTGACCCCCATCAAAAATTACGGATTAAAAAAACATAAGTGTTCAACTTAATTCAGCAATGATTTTATTGCAGTTATATTTCTGCACCCAATTCGTGGTGCGTAGGTTATTTTGCTTGTTTTAAACAGTACGTGGAAGGAACGTTTTCGGGTCCCTTTTCAATTATAGCTAAGAAGCAACAGAACTACATCTGTACTTCAAAACATAAACTTCCGGTAAAAGATGGCGGCCTCCATACGACATTCTATCAAGAGTTCTACGTTACAGTATGAAACACTTTCAACTAATGATTCCAAACAAAGAGATGTTGCTAAAATTCGTGACCACTTTTTTAATTTTGGTGTATGTTACAAGATTTTTTTAAACCATATTGATAATTTAACCGGCGGAGTTAAGTAAACTTACTTAAGTCTTGAGTAAGTTACTAAGTTAAGTTAGTACTAAGTACTATTACTAAGTTACTAGACTAAAAAATAAGTAAGTCAATAAAAACTACTAAAAAGTAAGTTAGTTTAATTTTAATCAAGTGTTAAGTAAGTTAGTAAGGTCCTAGTCGGTCTGATTTTTAGATTATGGATATTGCCTGACAAAAAAAAATTGGTCATGTAATTGTTGTGCATCTGCATCATGTGTTGTGTTTTAGCATGTGTCTTGGGTGTTCGTTTAGTGATGTATTCATGACATGATTTTATGTTTCTTGTTACTAGTACTAGTGTCTCGACTTGTGTTGACGTTGAGTATGTTAGCCAGTTGTCTGGTCTGTGAGTGTGAAGGTTGGATTGTGTACCTCTACACTACTAGTCTAGGAAAGTGTGCTATTTGTTTGACTTATTGTGTAGTGTTTAGTTTTGATGTGTTTACAATGTATGATTATGAATGTGTAACCGAATATTGATGAGAAAATCTCTTATGACTTAGGGCTTATGGAGTTATCACATAGTGTCAGTGTGATTAGGGGTATGAGTGTCACTCAATGAATGTCAGTTGACTTTTTTTCTTTTTTTTAGGCAGTGTCTACACGTCCGGCGCGCCGGACATATATCTCCCGCACTATTTGTACGGCGACCAAGTCGTATGACTGCCGTAACAAAGTGGTGAGAGATATCTTGTTGGTCAGCCTTTTCACGTTGACTGCGAATGATTCAAAACTATTATTAATTTTAAAATCTATTTCTCTACCAAGTAATGTACTGAGTATCTTAAATGCAAATACTAGAAAAAAACTTAAGTGCAAGTGGCTTGTAAACATTTTTGTTTAGTTAGTTATTTGAGTTTGTGTACCAGTAATCCATAAAATAAATTAGGGGCCAGATGGAGTAGGCAACCAATAAAAGTAAAAGATTTCATTTTAAATTGTTTAAATTGCTACAAAATATTTAAAAACTTCTCATGAAACTACTGTTGCTGATAAACATGATAATATAAATATAGTATAAAATATTTTTAATTAAAATGGGAAGAAAAAAAAAAGATCCTATTCCCGATATTGATCCTCAAATCATAATATCGTCAAGCGACCACTCTACCAGTAGACCACACAAGATCTACCAAACTGCACTTCGTTCGGAATTATTAAAACCACCAGCCGTCCGACGGTCATGTGACATGCCGCCGGACGAATATCTTGCGCACTATTTGTCCGGCGCGCCGGACGTGTAGACACTTCGTTTTTTTTTATTGTGTGTTGGTGGTGGATAGTAGCCTAATTTTAAAAATTACTTATTAATATAGATAGTATTTCAACCAATAATTCCAAACAAAGAGATCAGATATTGCTAAAATTCGTGACCACTTAAAAAAAATTTGGTGTATCATACAATTTTTTATTTAATCATATAGGGCCATAGCCATATTAATCAATTAACCAGCTTGATTAGGATGATATATATATACTTAATTAATTCAGTGATGACGCAGACAGTGTGACTACTCTCTCTCAGTTTCTATATTTGAATTTCAAACCAAGATAACAAATTATTAATTGCACAAGAACTAAGAAATGAATAATCAAGTTCCTCCAGACGTCTTACACGATGTATAGCAAGATTTGTTGGCTATGCAGAGATGTCTTCCATCAATTAGCACTTATGAGGTTTTCTCTGTAAAGAAAACTATCACATCAAAATGACAATACGAAATAACCCAGTTTTTTTTCCATTTAAATTCCTTATTAAAGGTCACTTAAAATTAAAATATTACTGAATAATTATTGGAATATGCTTGAACTTTGCTCATGATACCAACAATGGGAGATAAGTTCATGATTAAAAACTTGTTAGTGGCCTTTAATTTACAACATATGTTGTACCGGTGTGGGTTCTAATGTAAAAAATGTATCAAAATGTGAGTTTGTTTGTCCTTTATGGACTTGGATTGCACCTCCACATGTTGTTTTACATTCTGTTATATCTTTATTAAATTATAACTTTAAAATATATAAAATACTTGATTAATACTTAACTTATTTTGAATGAAAATTGAGTTTTTAAGCATTTTTTAAATCAATTTCCACAGGTAACATTGATATTGCCAGGTGTTAATACAGTGCCAAATCAAATATTGGAATGTCTCACAGATCAACTGTCCTACAAATTAGAAAAACTACCTATTTATCATTTACTTGAGATTCCATTTATCCAAGCCTTTGTCAAAAGAGGTAAAATATGTTTTTGGATTTTTTAAAGTTGGTAGATAATTTACCCCTCAAGGCATAAAGCCAATGTCCCTCAAATAGCCAGAAACAGTTTTGCTGTTAAAAATGTATACTGAATGAATTCTAAGCTTTCTTCTGTTCATCTTCCAGGTGCAATACATTTAATGTCAGTCAATAGAAGGCTGCATACAAATGACACAGTTGTCCTTACGCCATCTGGTGAGTACTCTCCCTCTCTGTTGAGCTTATTATAATGATCTTAGTCAAAGTCTTTTTTCCACATGTTCTTTTGGTGATGCTGTATCAGAGTATCAGGTATAAACCAAATTGTTCTTCTAGTCGTTTATATTTATCCAAAATTTAAATAGTTAAATCAGTACCACCTACTTAGTTATCCCATCGTTTTCAAACATTTGTATTTAATTGGTCAAATAACACTATGTTGAGTGAAATATTGATTTAAATGAAACCGACAATGTTCATTAATTGGAAGTATTAGGAGTTGAGTCTTAGCAATGCTCATGATGCCTAACCTCTGCATACCATGGCGACGAGCGACCAGTCGGGACACGTCGCGCCATGGGAGGGGCGTGCTCGTCCAAAAGTGCTCGGAGGCCATCGTCCAGATGCTGAGCTCAGCACCTAGCCCTTGAAGCATTGTCTTAATGCTGGCTTTGAAGGCTGCTCTGTCTATAGCGTTTATGTCACGCACGGTCCTGTAGACAGGTGGGTTTTTTGGGGGAACTACGTAGGGGTCGCGCTGTCTAGCTCCTCCCTGATCGTTTGCACCCTGGTGATGAAAAAGTCCGCAAAGGCGTCAGGGAGTTGCTCTGGTGCAATGTCAGTAGGGAGGGTGAAATTCTTGCTATTGCCAAGGAGACGGTTACTAGCGCTGAACAACGCCTTGACGATGGCAAACTCTCTATTCTCACTCTGTTAGATCTCTCTGCTGCATTTGATACCATTGACCACCAGATTCTTCTTGACCGCCTTCATCTTTCTTTCGGACTTACTGGCTCAGCTTTAAACTGGTTTCAATCATATCTTTCTGACAGAACTCAAAAAGTCTCTATTTCCAACCGCTCTTCCAAACCTTCAGCCCTGTCTATTGGAGTTCCTCAAGGATCGGTCCTTGGGCCGGTCCTTTTCATCCTCTACACTAAACCTCTATCATCTCTCATTAGCCACCACTCAGTTTCCAGTCAATCCTTTGCTGATGACACTCAAATCAGTGACTCTTGCTTTCCTGATCAACTTGATGCCACAATCCTTCGCATACAGGAGTGCGTGGACGATGTAAAGCGTTGGATGACTTGCAACAAACTGAAGCTAAATGATGATAAAACGGAAATCCTTCTCATCCACTCTCAAAACAAACCTCTCCCTCCATTCGCTCCTTCTTCTATATCTATTGGCAACTCTGACATCACACTCTCTCCCTCTGCCAGAAACCTTGGAGTCACGCTTACGGACACCCTCTCCATGGACAAACATGTCACGAATATATGCAGATCAGCATATAACGAAATTAGAAAAATCAGCACCATTAGACACCTCCTCTCCTTTGATGCCACAAAAACTCTCGTCTCTTCACTCATTCTTTCAAAATTTGACTACTGTAACATTCTTCTCTCAGGCATTCCTCAACACCACATAGAAAAACTTCAGAAGGCACAGAACTCAGCATGCAGACTCATTTTTAAATCAAAGAAACATGACCACATTCAACCACACATGCGGCAACTCCACTGGCTTCCAATATCCTCTCGCATCAAATACAAGTCTGCCAATCTTTGCTTCAACTCGTTCACTGACCCTCACTTTCCTGTCTATCTCTCTGAACTGTTGCTTCCTTACATCCCCACAAGACAACTACGTTCTTCCATTGACAGTAGAACCCTCTCAATCCCAAGAACTAAAACTAAGACCATCGGTGAACGCTCCTTCTGCTTCCATGGGCCCACGTTCTGGAACCAGCTCCCCTTCCATATACGTCATAGTGAAACCTCGTCCATTTTCAAAAAGTCCCTTAAAACTCATCTGTTTAGGTCCGCCTATGACCTGTGATGCACCCTCCTTGCCCTACCTCATTTTCTGTTTCGGGTTGATCCTGAAGTGTCAAAGTGTCCTCGTTTTATAGCCATTTTCATTGTTTCTATAGAATAGTAGTTACTATCCTAGTGTCTCATTTGTATTTACTTAGTTTACATGTTTTAATAATTGAAAAGCGCTTAGAGCTTTATGATAAGCGCTATATAAAAATGCCTAAATAAATAAATAACCTCTCCTCTGCTATTCTCAGGCATCCTGATTTTAACACTAACCAAGGATACATATGAACAGTTGGGGCTAGAAGCAGAAAAACAGAATCACATCCATCATCAGAACAAAACATTTGGTAAGATATTTTTTATAAACAAATAAATAAATCCAGTGTAATGTTTGCCTGGCTTTCATTCGATATGCAGGGTTATTACTTCTGATTAAAAACTGCAGCGATGCTTTTGTCATACAAAATTTTATGTTATGCTACTGGCCTGCTGAAAAGACACAAGATTATAATGGGGAGAGAATGCAGTCAGGTTAGGTAGAAGGAAATGAGTGAAGCAGAGTATGGGGAAATCTGAAAGCAGGGCGTCTTTTTCAGCGAACAAACAACAGTAAAACAAATACAAAAGATAAGATAAACATTTTTTAGCTCCAATGTAGTGGAATGGAAAGACACAGCATTGTAAAGTGAAAAAAAAATAACTATAATTAGTTTTGGGTAAAATTATAAGCATGTCTGTGTAGTCATTATGATGTATCCCCTCAAGCTTTGATACCTAGAGGCTGAATATGTATTTTATTTGTTGTGTTATTCAAGCTGGAACCTTGAGAAATTTATAAAACTGAAGAGAAAAAAATTAAAATGATGTTGTTTGTTCTTTGTTGTTTCCATGAACAAACTGAAAATAATACATTACAAATTACAGCAATATTTATATTGTATAAAATTAAGAATTAAAAAAAAAACATTAACAATTTTTGTATGGTTCTCATAAACATTTTATAGGTCAACACCCAGATCTGTAGTTTTACATATAACTGTATGCAGTAATAAAAAAAAACAACTAAAAAACTAAAAAAGAATAGCTGATGAAAGTTTACATACAACTTTATGCAGCAAGAAGTAGCGGATGAAAGCTTCCATACAACTTTATGCAGTAAGAAATAGCTGATGAAAGTTGAAAATATAAAATATTAGTTATGAAGTCAGAGGATGTGAACTGCCAATCAATACCATAGGAAAGAGATTAAATGCTACATATTACATTAAGAGCATATGAGGGCACAGGATACCTCAGTCATAAACATTTCTATCTTGAAATTAAATTATTTGTATACATTTATTTACAAATGTTTTTTTATCTCCAGTTGTCAAAATAAATTTACTGGAACGTGCATTTCATCCTGGCAAGAAAGGTTATGATAGAACACTTTGGTGTTTGAAAGACAGACTTGATTTAGTCTTTGATTGTTTGATTTCGTGGGATCCTCATGGTAAGCACACAAGCATTCAACCCGGTAATCATTTTTCTGCTCATCTGAAATTCACCAGGGTTAAAGCATTTTACTAACATTGATAATTAACTTATCCGTTATTTAGCAGGCTAAATCATTATCAAATGTTGGCTTAAAAATCATTATCAAATATTGTTTTAAATCTGTAAGTTAAGATTTTCTTAGATTTAGTTTAGTTATAAGGCTTGAATTGTTATTTTATTTGTTTAGAAGTCTTCTCTTTTTTTCATTCAACAGGAATCACTCAAATAAGTTTGTATTAGTAATACGCTCACTGCAAAAATGAACTTTGTAAATGGAATAATATCCGTGTATCAACAGATAAGAAACTATGTTCGAGTTCTGTTGGGGTCTACTTTATGGAGAAGTGCCATCAAGTCACAAGAATCGACCTGAAGAAAGCATCCAGAAATTTCACCAGTTTGCCTTGTCCAAAACTTGATGCTAAAGACCCGGAAGGTTCAGAAATAGGATGCCAGTTTAATGAGTTTTTTGAATGGATGGGAGCACTAGCCTGTGATATTCAACTGTAAGTCTTCTTTAATTTGCAAATACAAGTAAGCTGAATTTAGAGTAGAGAAAAATACTTTACAGAAGGAAAAAAACACATAAATAATAAAAAATATTTTTAAAAAGGACCAAAAGGTTGAAGAAATATTACGTTGTTTTTTTTTTTTACAAAGTAACAGTTTACATCTTTTATGGTCTAATGTAGAGGTTTCCACACAGGGGTGCAGCAAAGGGGGGGGAAAAAAGAAATCAATACAAATTTTTTACTGGGAAAACCTGGATGCACCAAGGGCACAGTGACGTGAAAAGTTTGGGAAGCACTGATCCAATGGCCAATATTGCCAATGTTTATGTCAATAAATGAACATGTTTTTAAACATTGAATAAAAAACATATTATCATTTTTTAATAAATTAATAATGCTTATACTAAATATAATGGGGAAAAGAAATTTAGTAATGATATCTTAAATAAGCCAGATGTATTTGATAAATTAAAACAAATCTTGCTGTTATGCAAAGCTTCTTTGGATTTCTGCATGCCCTACTAAAGGCGACCCGAAGATGCAAGTCAAGACAATTTTGTCACCACCATGAGCTGCCCTGAACTGGTCACCAACCTGCCTCGCTGCTGTGTGTTCCAAGCCTCAGGTTTTCTGACATCGAATACCATTCTCCAAGTCTGGCGGGCTCTAAGGTATCTGACACCCTTTGCTCTGCTTGTACTTTTTTTTTTTTTTACTTTAAAGTATGGCTGAGTTTATTGCTCTCTCAGGAAAATATAACCAGTGCACTTACTGTTAAAAATACAAAGGCTAATGTCCCAAAAATCTCGCTGCTGTGTGTTCCAAGCCTCAGGTTTTCTGACATCGAATACCATTCTCCAAGTCTGGCGGGCTCTAAGGTATCTGACACCCTTTGCTCTGCTTGTACTTTTTTTTTTTTTACTTTAAAGTATGGCTGAGTTTATTGCTCTCTCAGGAAAATATAACCAGTGCACTTACTGTTAAAAATACAAAGGCTAATGTCCCAAAAAATAATCATCATTATCAGACTAGCCTTGTGTACTTGAGCAATAGTTAAAACAAGGAAATTTACTTTTCTCCTGAAAAACAGGATCAAGGCAAATCAAGTTTTACCTTTACATACCCGTATAGCAGATTTCTCAAAATTGGACTATCATGTATTCTGTGCAACACTTTTATGTCCAACGCTTGAAAGTCCAACACTTTTATGTCCATCTCTTTCATGTCCAACACTTTTATGTATTATCAACAAATCAGTGAAATATATGGAATTTAATTCTCTTCATTGAATTCACTGTCAGAAAAATCAGACCTTTCCTTAATGATACTTTATAAGAGTAAGATACAAGGTGAATGACTTCACAAGTGCTCTTCCAGCTCTGGGTGTTAAGTATTTATGCTTGGGAATCCCTGATGCCGCAGATATTAAATATAATGAATGTTTGGAAGGGTAATTTAAAAACTTTGAGCTATTTGACAATGCTAACTTATGTCTTTTACCTCTCCTGGGGCATAGGCCGTCTATAAAAATTTTCCATTCAACCCTGTGCCGTGCTTTCCTTTCCAGGTGTATCCCATACTTTGTTTGTCTGCCTCTAGCTGGCGTCTCCTTGTATTCTTAGGCCCTCTTCTGTTTTTCTTTTTTCCCTGTGGATTCCATGTTAAGGATTATCATGTGATGTTATCTGGGGGTTTACAAAGAGTGTGCCCTATCCACCTCCATCTTTTCCTTATGATGTCGTCAGCAATAGGCTCCTGGTAGGTCCTTTCCAATAAGTCTTTATTGGTGTTAGTGTAGGCCATTTGATGTTCAGAATTTGATGCCATAGATATTAAATTTAATGAATGTTTTGAAGGATCACTTAAAAAACTTGGAGCTTTTGACAATGACCTACATTTTATTTGAAATAAATATTTTAGGACATAGCTGCTAAATAAATGGCATCGAGCACTGTATATAGCTACCATAAGGCCAGAAAATTAAGAAGATGACACATCTGACCGTATTTGAGTGACCAAAATGAAAGAAAGGAACTGAATTACAGTCTTACTTCATAGAGGAAGACAAACCCATAACAATAACTGAATTAGAATCATGTCCCAGTTTTTCAGTTTCAGCCAATAAATTCTGACTTGCGTATTTAAATGAAAAAAACACCATTTTTTTTAAAAAATTTGACAATAACAATCAGATCCCAAACTGAAAGATTATATTATAGATTGATAAATATTTATTACACTTATTTAAATTTCTAAAGATTTTTTTATAAATACCATGCAAAATTTCACATTTTGTTGTTAAGTTTTAAGGTACATTCACACAGAAGATTTGTTACTTGGATTCTGAACTTTCTGTGACCACGTGCTACTCTGTGCAACAAAAAACCTTGACACTGTTTCATATATGTGGTTTAAAAAAAATCATATTTAAAGGGGAAAAAAAAAGTTTATTCATTTAAAGAGACACATGCAGCCATGCTTTGCTGACTGTTGCTCTATCTCATAAATTTAAAATGTAATAATTATAAAAAAAAGTTCTGAACAAAAGTTCTGCACCAGATGCCACAGTTGCGCCTGCTCAGTGTGAACACCCATTTGGGATATCTGAACAGTATGTTGTTTCTTTCCCCCCCCCCCCCCCCCCACCCCACAGAGAGCACACTTCTCAGAATGAAAGCTATCCAACTAGCCTCACAGTCCATGGGTTCAACGACTGTCCAGTCAACAAGAAATCTGAGTCTCACTATTACTACGTGACTGGGGACAACATCTACAGTCTGGTGTTGTTACCAGAAGGAATGTGTTGTATATACACTGCCACTGGATTTTAAATAAAAAATGTTTTATAAATTAGTTTTGTGTTATTTTTTTTTTTTTATTCTTTTTGTGCATATTGTTACTCAAACCTATATTTATATCAATCATGTGATTTTAATTATAAAAGTACATGAACGTATATATTTTAAAAAAAATTATATAATATATAAAAGTGGTGGTTTCTTTGAAAAAAATTATTTAAAAAAGATATACCTGTGAGTGTGACAATATCAATGTCACAGAAAGGTAAAGAGCCACATTAAAGTAAATTTATGTATTGTGATGACAAAATACAGATCTACTGATATGTGGCTATTTTGACAGTTTAAGACATATTTGTACAAAATGTCTAAAAGGCAGAAATAACTTCCTCAAAACAAATAAGAATAGTTTTTGTAATAAATAATTGAAAGGAGTAGCTGCCCCTGACTGTTGAAGTGTTCATCTGTGAACTGCCATCCAAAACAAAGGATATTAATATGTGTCACTTGATCAGAAATAGAAACCAAGACCCATTAATTGTAGACTAACAACTGTTTCCCTTACCTTGGCACAACTCTGTTCCTTGTTACCACTCCAATGTTGGTACAACTCTGTTCCTTATTACCACTCCAATGTTGGTACAACTCTGTTCCTTATTACCACTCTGAGCTTGGTACAACTCTGTTCCTTGTTACCACTCCATCCCTTGGTACAGCTACAACTATGTGCCTCTAACACATTTATGGTTCAACTCAAGTCAGCGCCGGACCCAAAATTTGTGATATTGATCAAATTAAAAATGCAAATATCATCTTTGAATGTAGGCGTAACATATTGAAAAGTTGAAGGGGGAGGGGCGCCGCCCTCAAACGTCACGTGATGGCTCTGGTACAACTCTGACGCTTTCTGGCAATGTCAATTATTGCAGGGCCGGCCCGACGGTTGATGGCGCACTGTGCAAGCTTAACTTTGGCGCCCCTAGTGTTGCCAGGGCTGCTTCCAAAAAATAACGGGGAAAAAGGGGGGGGGGTTGAAGTAGTAATTAAATAGTACTTAAGTCTCATTCTAACTTATGAAAAATATGACACAACGCGATTCTCTTATCCTTATTCTCTTCGACCAGGGGTCTCCAAACTACGGCCCGCGAGGCCCTCTCATGCGGCCCGCGGAGACCTTTTCGTCTACGGAAAAAAATACGGAAATTTACGTGTATCCTGCCAAGATCAGACGCCGCTGAAGTGGACGTTATGTTTTTACCGAATTAAAATAGAGGCGCGCACTAGTGCGTTATGTTTTCTAACCGCTCATGACTGGGCAAAACCTTATTGGCTGCTTAGTTTTTCTACTTCCGCTCACAGTCAATGAGATGATATAACGCCATCTAGTGGCGGAGCTCTGCCGGTCGTGTTGCAGACATGGGTGAAAACATTGTGACTCAAATAGTGAAAAATGCAAGCAAGTTTCGCAAATATTTAATTGCAATGGATGAATCGCTGGACAGCTGTTCCACCTCTCAACTGCTTGTGTTTGTTAGAGGTGTGGATGAAGACATGAACATAACACATAGCATGTACGACACTGTTACCGGAGAGGATTTATTCAATGAGTTGAAAAAAAACAGCATTTGCTGTTTAAAACTTGGACTGGACTAACCTCGGTTGCCTGACTGTTGACGAAGGAAATAACATGAGTGGCATAAAGAAAGGCTTGGTTGGACAAGTGAAGCAGATGAGTAATAATTAAAAATTCTGCAAAAATTCCTGCACTGTATTATTCAACAAAAAGCTAAATATGTGGACATTAGCAGTGTACTGAATCCTGCGGTGAATCGGGTTACTTTAATAAGTATACACATGGGCTCAACCATAGACATTTCAGAGACCTGTTGAAAGATACAGACACAGAATCGCAAGATTTACCATATTACAAAGCAATAAGATGGCTAAGTTATGAGAAAGTTCTGAGTAGAGTATTTAAGTTAAGAAAGGAAATAGGTGACTTCCTGGAAAGTAAAGGCAAGCCACAGCCATTAGTTTCTGATGAAGAGTGGGTATGGAAATTGGTATTTGCTGCAGACATAACTAGTCATATAAATTTTCTGAACCTAAAACGACAAGGAGAGGAAAATATATTTTCTGATCTATACATCCACCTAAAGGACTTCAGATCCAAACTCGTCTCGTTTTTGGAACAAGTACAGGCCAACAACTTGACACATGTTCAGCCGTGGATGGTCTTCATGGCTGAAGCAACAGCCGAGATTCCCACGTCGTTTGCATGCGAGATCATCAGCGGTTTTCCGACTTGGATTTAAAGGCAGAAGAAGTGAGACTTTTTCAAAACCCATTTGAATCAGATGTGGCTAGTTGCCCATATGAACTGCACCTGGAGGTCATTGAGTTGCAAGCAAATGACCTCTTTAGGGACACGTTAAAAGAATGACCGGTGGGTTTTTAACTACTTTTCGCCCAAGGAATACTTTCCTAATATCAAAACATTTGCATCAATGTACCTTTCAAACTTTGGAACAACATACCTGTGTGGACAAACATTGTCAAGAACGAAATACGTGAAGAACAATTAATTTGAGAAAACATTTTCCGATGATAATGTCAGGTCACTGCTGATGTTAGGGACATCAAATCTAAATCCAGAAATGTCTGCTAATCACTGTTATTTTGGCACCCAGAAAACAATTTGACCATTGCCACTTATACAGGTGTTCATGTGTCGTGTATCAATGTGTTATACCTGAATGAAATAATTATACATAAATAATTAAAAAGAACATCCATGTTTTGATTCTTTTTTTATTTGGACCTCGAGTGTGTAGTCGGCCCCCGCGAACTGCTGTTTGATAGTTAATGCGGCCCTCGGGCTGAAATGTTTGGAGACCCCTGTCTTAGACTGTGCAGCTTTAGATTACGTACCATTTCATCATAAAGCTTTTGAATTTTAAAAATGTCCATTATTTGGTGGAAAAAAAAATAGTGAATATAATGTGAAAAAAGCGGACTGTCCGCTCAAAGAGTGGACACCTGACAACTTTAGGCGCCCCTTAGAAGTGTAATCATTAAAGGAAAAAACTAGTTATTCGGTAATGAGTTTATTAGCTATTTTGAACTGTTCATTGAACATAGGGAATAAACTCATTAACGAATGACTAGCTGTTTCCTTTAATGATTATACTTATAAGGTGGCACCAAAGTTAAGCCTTAGGTAAACTTTCGCCCTGTGCGAAGCACCCGTTCGGCGCCCCCTTCCCTGTCCTTGTATGGCTCCGCTCTTTTTCCGATTACGACGTACTTTTTCTTCATTCCGTTTGCGATTTCGCGCCACGGAAAGCTTTTTGTTCTCCATATTCTTTCTGCTGAAATAATTGTAAAAGGGACAAGGAAATACGGTATTAATAACTTAATTCCCACGCCCTTTCGGTTGGTCCCAAGCCCAGTGCTAGTATCCAAATTAAGAATGCAACTTTCATTGTATTAGGTACTCCAAACCGCTGAGAAGCAGTGTTTTTTTGACATTTTAGACAACTTCCATCAACATATTTTCTTACAATTGTAACATGCATACTAAAAAAAAATGATACCATTTAAAAGATCGATTCAAGCACTTTAAGAATATGATGTTTGTTTTTCTATTGGTGTTAGTAAAATAATTTTTTTTGTGGTTTGAAAAACATCACCTCATTGTATGAAAAGCGATTTTACGAAAAGTTAGACTACCGTTTCTCGACCCAGGACCCGAGGTTCACACTTCGCTGTAATAAAATAAAGGGAATTTAAATATTTACTAGGCACCCCTATGGCCACGGCGCCCTGTGTGAGGGAACAGGTCGCACACCCTAAAGGCCGGGCCTGCTTATGGGCAATAATGTAATTCTTTTGATTTGGGAGAAGATCTTGAGTTGTGGTAATAAGTTATGAACGTTGGGGCAGAGGCGTAGCGTGGTGGCGGCAGGGGGGGGCAGATGTCCCCGGGCGCCAGTTAGTGAGGGGCGCCAAATTGTGCTTTGATATTATTTTATTGATGAAAATAATGGGTTTGAGAGTTGAAAAAAAGAAAAAGGGCGCTAAAAATGGATCTTGTCCCCGGGCGCGAATCTTGTCCCCGGCGCCAAACACCCTCGCTACGCCACTGCGTTGGGGCATTCCGTCTAATTAAAAAAAAACCCAACAAACTACGGGGCTTGTATTTGTGAATTAAAAAAAAACAAGTCTGTGGACACCCCCAACCCCCGCCTCCTCTATCCGATTCCATAGCAGCCAAGTCTGTTTTTTTTTAGAAAAGAAGACTAAACTCTTAAATAGCTTCCTGACGTCAGACTATCGCCCTTGTCTTCGTTTTGGAACACCATGTGTCAAATGAACACCAACCTCAGACGTAGTGATTTATTATTATGTTTTTAGTTGCTTCCTGCCACACTCCGAGGACAACACTATCACGTCACAACATCGCTTTGTCGGATTTTCATTTATTTACCATTGCACGCGGTATTCATTTGGGACACAGGATTTTATTCATCTCGAAATACTTTGCACTTTTTGCCTCGGGTGATAGCGGCGGGCTTCAAGGGTTAATGATAATGAGCTCATGAAAATATCGGGCGGGATTTGTGGGTGGGGGGGGGGTGGGTGGAAACATATTTAAAGGGTCTGGTAACTTTCTCTCTGTGGACATCGTTTGAAACATCTCAAGTGTGGCGTTTAAGAAGATGCTCAGCCACCTTGGTCAAACTTACTTAAAAACTGACAACCACCTCCACCTCTAACTTTCCCTTGCCAGACACCATTTGTGGCCATGTTTAAGTTTAAGAAAAAAAAAATTAATAGTAATCGGTATCTATTTTGAGTTTATTCAAGTTGCCTAATGAGGGCAAAAAGATATTACTTTGGTTTGGATTGCATCCGTCTGTATTTCCCCCCAGTTCTAATAATGACCTAGAGATATTGTTTGGTAACCGCCTTGACTTGAATATTTAACTAGCCACAATATCCGGGTCGTGTGTATAAAATGACATGTTTCCCTCATACAACTTCACCACATGCTGCAAACTGAAAGTTAAACCTGGTTGATTAGAATACAGCGGGAGAGTCTCATTTTACCGCGTGCTGTGCCTGCTGCTGGAAGCCCATTGCACAAAAAAAAAAAGGGAACAAGGTATGACCTATTTAATTTTTGGGACACCGCAGCCAGCAAAGGCTTTGTAAAAATGTGTAATAATTATATATAGTATAAAGAACTTTTTCAATGAAAGGATTATTAATATAACATTAACTATATATAAATATACATATTTATAAGTTATATCAATTGATAAAGCCATCGAGTACGCGATCACACCCCTGCTCCGAATGACCCCCAGGAGCGTAGATCTGCCATTGTGTTGAAATCTTTATAACTTATTACATAATATAATCCCCTGATTTTTGCGTGTCACTTCCTAAATTTCATCAAATGTCAACATCTGTGTATTTGTTTCGATACCATGGTGACCGGTCAGCTTTCCACCATCGGCACCGAGATAGCATCATCACGATTTATTTAAATTCTATTCCATGTTTGAACCAGAGACTTCATAATACCATTTAACAGTCCAGGACTGCTTTGATTTTATAATAATGGATCCAGAATTTAAATTACACAACGCCTAAAAACAGAGTTTTTTTTTCCTAGATCCTCTATGTGCATTTTGGTTTGCATTGATGCCATTGTAAGCGATGTATCATTTATGTGATTGTAGCAACTGATTTTTTGGAATGGGAATTTTTTTAAAAATCAAACTAAGTGAGCATGTAAAGCCTAATAGACTTAAGATATATTTTAACCCATTTATATGTAGCATATAACAACAGCTACACAATAAATATCCACTCCAAAACACGCACCCATTGAACAAATCATTCATCTTCCCCATGAAAAGCATGAAAAAGATGATTTTTCTGGGGTGGGGCTGTAAAGTTTATAGAATGTTTTGTCACGATTCTGTGTGCCAAGTTTCAGTTCGATAGGATGCCGGGAAGTGGGTCAATTAGCCGCCCGAAGATTTTGCCACAAATACGAAACAAAAAGTGAAGTTAATATAAAGGATTTACCCAAAAAAAAAAACAAAAAAAAACTTATTTACCCTCTTCCTGTTTCCCAGAAGGAGCCTGGCGGAAGTGAGCTCTACCTGCCCAAAGACATTTCATTATTTTTTTTTCGTCCTTCGCATTCGAAGATGACCAAGGCACTATTCAACTTGAGTAGTAGCCTTGACTTGAGCAGTAGCCTTGACTTGAGTAGTAGCCTTGACTTGAGTAGTAACCTTGACTTGAGTAGCAGCCTTGACTTGAACTGCATTTTGTTTAAAAAGAGGGGCGAGTTCCTCACTCTCTCACCTATTTTATCCATTGTCAAGACGATTGGAAATAGACCAGGATTCAGTAGTTGACCAGCAGTTCACTATGCTCTTCGTGGGTCCCACGTCGCAGCAGTTGTCGAAGTTTTCATTGTGTCAATGTCATACCGCACACGGGACTCCATCTCCGGATTTGATTTCAGAGTTTGCCTACTCTTAGATGAGTTGCCATCCAAGGTTAAAGAGTCCCATCCACCCGGGTTGATGTTTTTTTTTCTGTTTTATTGCCCTGGCTTTTGCTGGGGGTTGAACTCGAGTCCGCAAGATTGGGATTGACTCAGTTTAGACCACTCGGCCGTCATCACCAAAAGCATCCCAAGGCCCCTCTCATTATTGGCAATGTCTATATTTTCAGGACGGCCAATGAATTTCCACTGCTTACCTACAGCGTTCGCGTTTCTGATCGCTGTACACATCTCTCATGCCGAGATCCACTGTTCCAATCCGCCTCCGGGTATCCAGAAAATGGTCAGGGGCGTTGACATCACAAAGCTTGACCTCGTTCCCCTGGATGTCATCGGCACCAACGGTTTCAAAAGCCCCGTCCTTAACTTCTCCTGCAACAGTGGACGGACTTGGAGGAGCCCCACTGGTCAAGAATATCAACTTCCCGATCAGGTGAGACAAACTATATTTATTGACATGTAATTAATAATCGGGTTTGGGTCGCAGTACAGCCCGGGGGTTAGGGCCGCCCGGGGTGGGGTCAACCCCGCCCCCCCCCCCCAAATCTTCGACGAGGGAAAACTAAAATGCCCTTCCCTCCATATAAAGAAAAAAAATGCCACCAGTTGCCTTCCCCACCCCCTTGCTAAGCCACCGGGTATAGAAAGACTTAATTAGACCAAATATAATCAGTAGGGTGAATCTAAGAGGATAAGGACATTAATATGACAATGATTCTTTCAGCTAAAGCGTATGCCTACACTTAGAATGCTATTAGATACATTACAGTACAGCAGAGCGTCCATTTTCCTAACTAACAGGGACTGGGGTTGTACGGAAAATCTATTTTGTCCGGATAACCGAACACTCCAACGGAAATGTTGCGTTAAAGTTAAAGAAATTAGCGCTCAGAATAAAATCCCAGGTCACGTTCTCTTTGCAAGCGTGTTCTGCGATATTTAATAATTACCAACTTTGCAGGGTGGCATGTCCCTGTTTCAGAGACGTCACGTGGTCCCTGCAACCCTGCGGCTGCAGTGGCGTTCGGATTTTTAACGCGCCCAAAGTCGTGATGTTGGAAAGAAATGAAAACGACCAACTTTGAGTGGC
The DNA here is from genome assembly GCA_964033795.1 of Lymnaea stagnalis. Taxonomy (NCBI): domain Eukaryota; kingdom Metazoa; phylum Mollusca; class Gastropoda; family Lymnaeidae; genus Lymnaea; species Lymnaea stagnalis. The sequence continues at coordinate 601,758 of CAXITT010000300.1, read as the reverse complement.
GTGGTTCACAATCCGAAAATCATCGTGGGGAGCCCTCCGAAAGTAGCGCCACTGCTTTGTCGAGCCTGATCACTGCATGTATGGTAGTGTTAAAAATTGCTACGCGGATTGTGTGACAGAGGTTGGAATCACTGTTCCCTCTAAATTTTAGAGGCGCTGAGCGCCAAGTATTTGCTCTGCTCTGCGCAGTGAAAAGATTAAAAAAAAAAAAAAAGTGCGCACGCCATGACAGTGAAAAGATTAAAAAAAAAAAAAGTGCGCACGCCATGACAGCGATTGCGTAATGTAAAATATGCGAAATTAGCTATTTTCGCCAGCAAGGGTTAACAACAGTGAAAAAAATAAAAATCATACTAGTACGTGGAGGGAAAGGGGGTGGGGTGGGTTTGGGGTTTGCCGGCCCTGATGGATTCTCGAGCTTTTTGATCGCCGGCAATTCATGGCGGGCCGCATGTCATGACATGCCGCATGTCATCATGACATCTAATAAATAAAATAACTCTAAAATAAACGGTGAACGTAAATATGTATTTATTTATTTTAATTGAACACCAATTCTCAAATGATATCACCCACTCATGGGCAACGGCAGGTAGGGGCAAGGGGGGGCACTTGCCCCCCCCCCTGGATTGATTGGATAAAAAATTTTTAGACACAAAATTTATTAAAGTAAAGAGAAAATAAAGAGAAAGTAACTAAGCTGATGTCCTGTCCTTTCGTTCACCATGCAAATACGCTACAGTAAATTAAAACTATATTAAAACATTACTAAACATTTTTTGCCCCCCCCCCCTGGAAAGTTAATCGATTTTTTAGTTCCCCCCCCCCCTTAGAAAGTTTTCTGCGGGGGCCCATGCACCCACTTCTACAAGGTGCTTCCACACACACGCCCAGAATTGTATGGATGTTCATTTTTATGACATAACTCTTTACAATATTTTACATTTGATGATTAAAAGTGGGGTCGGCCACTGTCACCGTGATCGGTGGGGGGGGAGGGGGGGAGGGAGGGAGACAAAATCTCGGACGCTGACCGATGGTTGTGTGTGGGGGGGGGGGGGCTAGCCCCCTCAGAATTGCTTTTATTAATTAAAAAAAAATTTTTGGAAGGTTTCCGTTTTTTTTTTTTTGTTGTATGCCAATGCCTTGACTCGTTAACCTTGGACGGCAACTCATCTAAGAGAAGGAAACTCTGAAATCAAACCCGGAGATGGAGTCCCGAAAGGCGGATAACATTGATACAACGAAACATTCCGACAACTCCTGCGACGTCACTGGTGCCAAGCTGTATCATCCAATGATGTTCCCTTGGGTTACCCAGCGGCGTGGAGAGATGCGATTTGCTGTTGGGAACCAGCTTATAATCCTTCAAGTATAATAATCCCAGGCTATGTGGATTTCGTCCTACGAAGCCCACTCCATCGTCACATTGTGACGGACGGATACTAGCAAAAATATTGATACTAAAGACAAGGGACAGTACCGTGAACTGACGTTTCGGATAATCAGCGTTTGGAGAATTGACGCCCATCTGTCATTAAAAATAGTGGCACACAATAATGCGAATCCCCGTTAGTGGAGAAGGGTTTAAAAGACAGACCTGTCAACAAACAGGCAAATGTTGGCATCTTCCGAATTCTATGGTAACATCGTGGGCAAGGGTGCTGGCTATCACCACCAGAGGTGCTGGCTATCACCACCAGAGGTGCTGGCTGTCACCGCCAGAGGCGCTGGCTGTCACCGCCAGAGGCGCTGGCTGTCACCACCAGAGGCGCTGGCTATCACCACCAGAGGTGCTGGCTATCACCATCAGAGGTTCTGGCTATCACGGTGATATCATAGATTTAAAAACATAAAAATCCATTATATATATATATATATATATATATCTTTCTTGTCGTACAGCACACGAGAGACCACATTTATATGTCCCTTGGTATCCCACTAACACAACGACTAATAAACATTTATGACAAAACAACAACTTTCATCAAAGAAATTAATCTGTCCCTTAGATTTGGCACATGACGTCACTGCCAGGAGGCTGGCTCTCGACAGAGGTCAAAGTTTACAAAAACTACAACGACCTGCGGCAATCCATGACGACCGAGGTGGGCGGCGAAGGCTCCATCTGGAGATTCGCCTTCTCCGCGAGCCACTCCTACAAGAAAATGCAGAACATCATAGCCAACACTTCCCGGTACATCTCCGAGGCATCGTCGTTCGAGTCGGCGACGCGCGCCGACGCCACCCCTTCGTGGATTCTCGGCTTGGATCGGTTTTCCCAAATCTTCATCGACCGCATGATCACGGGGAGTTTCGAGGCCGACCCGAGAGCTTACAACAGATTCATCCACGAGTTCGGCAGTCATTATTTCTCGACGGCGAATTTCGGCGGGTATGTTAAAGTTGTGTCCGAGACGGACAGCGAATACTTCTACACGAAATCAGACGCCCAGGCCAAAACCAACGCCAAGGCGTCTTTCCTTAAGGTCATTTCCTTTCACGGGGGCCACGTGTCGGGCTCGACATCCGTCGACAAAAGCTTTTCAAGCGCGACCACCCAGTCGATCCGTTACTACGGCGGGGACACTAACCTCTTGACGAATAACGGAATCCAGCAGTGGCAGCCGACCGTGGATAAGGACCCGTGGTTATTTTCAGGAGAGCTGAAGCCGATCAGTGACCTCATTTCGGACGAGACGAAGAGAATTTCTATGGTGAAAGCCGTGGACAATTACGTCATGAAGACTTATCTGGACGAGGTGGAGAGGCTGATCAATACGGCCAGGGGCAGATCCGATGATGCGGTGCTCGGCGCCCTTCAGGCAAGAATTACGGCGATGAAGAACGAGACCATCCTCGTGAAGGCCAAGTTCGACGCCTTGAGCAATGACGTGGAGACGGAGCTGATTGTCCCCGTCTGGTTTACGTCCAACACGAATCTCTGCTACCAGTGGAGGTCCGACGGTGAATCCAGGCAGTGCGGTGACGGAGAGCCGAACCTGCTCTGCGCCAAACCGAACACCATGACTCCCGTCTACAGGGACAACACGGACGACAGGCGCGGCGGGTGCCGGATGCAGTGGGGGATTCAGTCCATGGGGTTCCCTTCGTGGTTCAGGCAGGTCAGGGTGTGCTACCAGTGGTACTCTGAGGGCGGCGGTTCGGGGCAGTGCGGTGGGGGCGCCGCGAATCTCCTGTGCGGCGGGGTGAACGAGTTCTCGGCGGAGTACAAGGACGACACGGACCGAAGGAGAGGGGGCTGCAAGATGTCGTGGATGATTGAAGTGCCAAGCTCCGCCCCTCTCTGGCTGAGGACTGCCAAGATGTGCTTCTCGTGGTACCCGGATGGAGACGGTGGTCAGTGTGGCCCCGCATCGTCCCGCAATCTGTGCGCGGTTGCCAACCAGTGGACCGATTATTACTTCGACAACACGGATGGACGATCTGGTGGCTGCAGGATGAGTTGGGGAATAAAATCAAACTTTTAAACACATTCTTTTTGTTGCCTTTTTTCTTGGCTGGTGCCAAGGGTGTGAAAATCACTGTTGTTAGTGTAGACGCTTTTTTCCGTCAGTGAGTTGTGTCAATAAGTGCCCTGAGCAATGTTCCCTCTCAGTTATGTTGGTTCGTGTGCAAAATCATACAGTTGTGTACACAATTTTACAGCATCAATTTTTTTGTGTGCAAAATTTTACAGCCCACAAACACAAACATACATGAAAATTTGCTGCGCGGATACTCAAAACTGCTGCGCGGCATCTGTGAGATAGCTGCGTGGCCGCGCAGCTTAAAGGGAACATTGGTCATGAGTGGTAATATTGTGCCCAAATGGTTATTGGATGGTAGGAAAAGCATAATAAACAAGTACGGCTTGAAGTCATGAGTTCATGGAAGAGAGTTCACCAGAAAGCTAATGATGTCTCATGTATTCAGAATTGGCCCTTTTATTTAAAAGATATTGCAACCAGGTGGAGCTGTCTGACAGACACGCAGAATAAAGATGAATCGTGGTATTTCATGACGTGTTCTAGTGTTCAGTGTGCCTGGTTCCTAGTGGATAGGTTGACAGTGTTACAGCGATGCCAGATATACTCGAAGATTCTCAAGAGAAACTATAGTATAATGACATCTGGATCATTCAAATGTTTTGATCGAGGTTCCTCATTTTTTATTTTAAAAAAAATTAAATTATTATAAAATTAAAATGTGAAAAGGATTTATTCATACACACTAATTAGGTTATATTTAAATCATTTACATTAAAGTCGCTGTTGTTGGTGGCTTGCAAAATCTTTGGACAGCTAATTGACCCACTTGCCATAAAAAAAAAACAGTTTTTCCTATTTTTCAAAGGCCAATAACAAGGAAAATTGGATGACATTGATTTATACGAAACAAAATTCCCTTCTGGCATCACAGTTGACCTGTAAGTGCCTATTAAACAGTTAATTCGTTCAAACTGGCATTGATATAATATTGACTGCGGAGACATTTATTTAACATCAACAAACCTTTCCTTGAAAAAATCAATTTAATATTTCATTAAGAGAGTAATTTGATACAAAATATACAACTGTCTCTGGACTTGACTCAAACAAAGGTGGGTTAAAGAACGTTGAAAATTACTTACAGCTGCGCTTTCTCTCAAAGTGATTAACATAAAATGGACAAACAGATATGCAATTTAACAATTTTTAGTGAACGGAAGGAAGGCACAGAATATCATCAAATAAATGGAAGTAGGTCTTGTATCTCCTTGTATCACCAGCCACTATTTCTTCAGTATCATCGAAAAATGGTCTTTAACTTAACACAAATAATTGTTAATTTTTAAGATGATCTGTTAATTAAGAGTGTGGTTTACGTTCCGATTCAGCCATGTTTGTTCACGTCCAACTTTCTACTTTATAACGTTCTTCACTCAAGTTTTCTTCTTTTCGCCGCCAATTCACGCTCCTGAAATAAATATAAATAGGCTTCATGTTTTTTTAATGCCAGAAATCTTTTTTTGAAGGAACGGAAATGGTGACATGATGATGTAATACACATAATAATCAATACATATGTTACATTCTCTGGACTGATTATTATTCATAATACACAGACCGAGAGACAGCAGACATCTGAGAAATGCTATCCACAAGTATGTAAATCATTTATAAAAAAAAAAAAACCAACAAGAATTGAATTTAAGTTTTACCGTTCCAAACTGGAAGAAATGCGAGGCGATCTCATGCAGCCATTCTTTCTTGATCACCGTGATATCCCGCATGTAGTCCTTCTTGGTCTGGACAACTTCATTGAACACAACCCTGTCGAGAAGTATTAAACTGACAGTGACATACAGTTTGACCACTTTGTGTCTTTACTTTGAGTCCATTGAGTTATTTATCATCTATTTGCATCGGGAGAGCGTAGACGGAGAATTCTGATACCACGTCAAGCTGACTGTTGAGATATTTTCACAGAGAACCTGTTGCCTCGTCAAACATGCTACCACTGTGTCATAGGGCTGCCATTGCGTCATAGGGCCGCCGTTCTGTCATAGGGTTACCATTCATTGTGTCATAGGTGTCAGGTCTGCCACTGTGTCATAGGTCTGCCATTGTGACATAGGGCTATCATTGTGTCATTGGGCTACCATTGTCATGGGGCTGCCTTTGTGTCACATGGCTGCCACTTGAACCCATGATTTTGGTTGCTTTATAAGCTCCATTTGTGTCATAGGACTGCCATTATGACATAGAGCTACCATTGTGTCATAGGACTACCATTGTGTCATAGGACTGCCATTGTGACATAGAGCTACCATTGTGTCATAGGACTGCCATTGTGACATAGGGCTACCATTGTGTCATAGGACTGCCATTGTGACATAGGGCTGCTACCTTTGTGTCATAGGGCTGCTACCTTTGTGTCATAGGACTGCCATTGTGTCATAGGACTGACATTGCGACATAGGGCTTTCTTTGTGACATAGGGCTACCTTTGTGTCATTGGACTGCCATTGTGACATAGGGGTACTATTGTGTCATAGGACTACCATTGTGTCATAGGACTGCCATTGTGACATAGAGCTACCATTGTGTCATAGGACTGCCATTGTGACATAGGGCTACCATTGTGTCATAGAACTGCCATTGTGACATAGGGCTGCTACCTTTGTGTCATATGGCTGCTACCTTTGTGTCATAGGACTGCCATTGTGTCATAGGACTGACATTGTGACATAGGGCTTTCTTTGTGACATAGGGCTACCTTTGTGTCATTGGACTGCCATTGTGACATAGGGGTACTATTGTGTCATAGGACTGCCATTGTGACATAGGGCTGCTACCTTTGTGTCATAGGCGTGCCATTGTGGCATAAGGCTACCTTTGTGTCATAGGACTGCCATTGTGTCATAGGACTGCCATTGCGTCATAGGACTGTCATTGTGTCATAGGACTGTCATTGTGTCATAGGACTGCCATTGTGTCATATGACTGTTACTTGATGCCATCAATTCTGTTGCTTCATTAGCAGCAGAGTTTATATTTAGTTTATCTTCTAGGGATGTACATTAAGTGCCCCCCATATATTTATTTTGTGCAGAGACAATGGATTATCCAGACATTAACTGGCTTTACATGCTCAACTTGAGATCTACCAATAATAACTTCAGATCTACAAATAATAGCTTCAGATCTACCAATAATAACTTCAGATCTACCAATAATAACTTCAGATCTACCAATAATAACTTGAGATCTACCAATAATAACTTCAGATCTACCAATAATAACTTGAGATCTACCAATAATAACTTCAGATCTACCAATAATAACTTCAGATCTACCAATAATAACTTCAGATCTACCAATAATAACTTCAGATCTACCAATAATAACTTCAGATCTACCAATAATAACTTCAGATCTACCAATAATAACTTCAGATCTACCAATAATAACTTCAGATCTACCAATAATAACTTCAGATCTACCAATAATAACTTCAGATCTACCAATAATAACTTCAGATCTACCAATAATAACTTCAGATCTACCAATAATAACTTCAGATCTACCAATAATAACTTCAGATCTACCAATAATAACTTCAGATCTACCAATAATAACTTCAGATCTACCAATAATAACTTCAGATCTACCAATAATAACTTCAGATCTACCAATAATAACTTCAGATCTACCAATAATAACTTCAGATCTACCAATAATAACTTCAGATCTACCAATAATAACTTCAGATCTACCAATAATAACTTCAGATCTACCAATAATAACTTCAGATCTACCAATAATAACTTCAGATCTACCAATAATAACTTCAGATCTACCAATAATAACTTCAGATCTACCAATAATAACTTCAGATCTACCAATAATAACTTCAGATCTACCAATAATAACTTCAGATCTACCAATAATAACTTCAGATCTACCAATAATAACTTCAGATCTACCAATAATAACTTCAGATCTACCAATAATAACTTCAGATCTACCAATAATAACTTCAGATCTACCAATAATAACTTCAGATCTACCAATAATAACTTCAGATCTACCAATAATAACTTCAGATCTACCAATAATAACTTCAGATCTACCAATAATAACTTCAGATCTACCAATAATAACTTCAGATCTACCAATAATAACTTCAGATCTACCAATAATAACTTCAGATCTACCAATAATAACTTCAGATCTACCAATAATAACTTCAGATCTACCAATAATAACTTCAGATCTACCAATAATAACTTCAGATCTACCAATAATAACTTCAGATCTACCAATAATAACTTCAGATCTACCAATAATAATCCATACATTACCACATTTTGTTTTCATTTCAAATCTTATCTGCTGATTAAAAAAATTCAAAGTTATAAACTGTACTAAATGCTATGGAGCAAATCCCATCTCCCCTTATTACTCTGGACACCTGTTGGGCAACTCAATTACTCATGACGCACTACTTACCACTCAAATCACTTCTATCAACTGCTTAACCTCTTAACTAAGTTATTTCACACTCAACACCACCATCACTCCTCAAACATTCCAGCCACCATGACCCCTTATTTTTAACATCACAGCTATTCCTGACCCCATATCTAACATCCCAGCCACCATGACCCCTTATTTAACATGTCAGCCATTCATGACCCCATATCTAACATCCCAGCCACCATGACCCCTTATTTAACATGTCTGCCATTCATGACCCCACATCTAACATCCCAGCCATTAAGACCCCTTATTTAACATCTCAGCCATTCCTGACCCCATATCTAACATCCCGGCCATGAAGACCCCTTAGTGTGGCACCTACCACTGTGGGGGCTCCTCACAAGCCAGCACCGATGTCGGGTGTATGTGAAGACTGTGGTTGTCTCTCAGGGTTCTGTACTCCCCACTGTAGTGGAGGTGTGCAGTGTTGGTGAAGAAACCTGACAGGATGCATTTACTCAAGGCCTCTGTGTTTTCTGGCAAGAAGAAGAAAATTAACACACACACACGGTTTATATGGATTATGATCCTTGATTCACCCCAAAGTTAAAATAGGATTATGATCCTTGATTCACCCCGAAGTTGAAATGGGATTATGATCCTTGATTCACCCCGAAGTTGAAATGGGATTATGATCCTTGATTCACCCCGAAGTTGAAATAGGATTATGATCCTTGATTCACCCCAAAGTTGAAATAGGATTATGATCCTTGATTCACCCTAAAGTTAAAATAGGATTATGATCCTTGATTCACTCCAAAGTTGAAATAGGATTATGATCCTTGATTCACCCCAAAGTTGAAATGGGATTATGATCCTTGATTCACCCCAAAGTTGAAATGGGATTATGATCCTTGATTCACCCCGAAGTTAAAAAAAAAGGGGGGGGGGACATATGGTAATAAAAACAACTGAGGTCTTTCTCTTTTCTCAAAATTATGGCAAATTTTTTTTCCTAACAATAAGTTATGTGATAAAACTATCTTATGATTAGAGTTAGTTTTTTTATATCAACTTTGATAGCTATTGAAAGTTTTAATAAATATTGAACAAAACCTAAAAAGACTAAAGTATAAACTATAAATATTGAGACTGCTATCAGAGATCTGATATGCCCTGTTTTGTGCCCCCACTAAATAAACAATGTTGTGGCTTATAATAGATTGTCTCCCTACCGAAGTCATTATTGCACTGCAACTGTTTCAGTGAAATTACAGAAACATTTCTTTGGTCAACTAATTTTTCAACCCAAAGGAATGAACTCCTATAAAATATCCTACCCAAGACAGCCAACAGAGTTTTGTATATCAACAAACAAGTGGGATACTGACCTTCACAGGAAACAATTTTCACCTGGTACTTGGTCAACAGCCTCCCCAGCTGGTTGCTGATCTCCACGGCCCTGTTCAGACCTTTATAGTTCAGGCAGTGATCATGGCACCAACGGGAGTTCTGACCAAACTGATGGAGTGCAATAATAGGGGTTCAAGGTCAATTAACACTTTCTCACGAGACTTGTAAGATCAGCAATATTTATGGCACCATTATGTCAAACGTAAAAGGGAAGATAATACATTTTAAAGGTTAAATTTGCAAACACTTCTATGTTTACTCCCTTTAGTTACAACAGGTATTAAAAAAAACAACAGCCTTTTAAAAGAGTAGGGTGATTCATTCATCAACTTAAATTCACGTTTAAAGAAATAAAAAATAAACGAACACAGTAAAAAAACAAAACAAAAAAAACAACACAACTCACCTTTATAAAAGATTTGTAAACATTGACCAGGGTCAGATGATCTCCCTCTAGAACTGAAAATTTGCGCTTCTCCTTGTCCTAACAGCCCAAATACATGCGTAGAATGTTTCATAAGTTTGACATGTTCTTAGATATTCATTAACTTCGCATTATGAAAATGCAACTATTTTCTTCATAATTTTTTTTGAAATGTTTCATTCAGAATCTTATGTTGCGAAATCATTCTCTACTTTGTAATTTGCGACTCAATTCAAATAAATATATTTAAAAATTGCAGCTATGATTCATGCCTATTATCTGAATAGGGAAATCAACTTAAATTATTCAGTACTTAATACTCATAGCTGGCATGCTAATAATAGTGCTGTGAATTTCTTTACTTATTGTTTTGTAATTTGATATACTGGTAATAATAACCCCAATAAGGGGCCTTCCGAATATTTCATACACACTGGGGGGAGGGGGGTGTGTGTGTCGATTAACGAAGATTTTGCCTAAGAGTGCATGGGGGGAGGGTGCTAGGCAGAATGCGTATGTCCATTTAAAAGCACAAACTCTGCATAGTTATCCTGATATTCTGACAATCCATAAATAGGTATTTATATCTCTAATACAGCCAACTATCAACTAAAAATCTGTGACACTCATGCTTTCTAATTACTGTCAAGGGCTATACAAATAAATAACAAAGTTTCGGAATTAACGTCATATGTTTTTTCATAACTAGCTAGATATGGCAAGAAGAAATTATAAATGAAAGGACTGCTTCCAAGCTTAGTAAAAGAATGAAATAGCGAAACGAGGTATGTGGAAGCTTGAAATAAAATAACAGGACAAAAAACAAGGACGTTTCGGCATAAAGCCTTCTTCAGCCAACAATAGAAATGAAAATATAACAAAGAAAAGAGCACAGTAGACAACTTAAGCAGTATTCATTCGTGTCTCCGGAAGTGGGAAAACAGGAAGCGAGACACGAATGAATACTGCTTAAGTTGTCTACTGTGCTCTTTTCTTTGTTATATTTTCATTTCTATTGTTGGCTGATGAAGGCTTTATGCCGAAACGTCCTTGTTTTTTGTCCTGTTATTTTATTTCAAGCTTCCACATACCTCGTTTCGCTATTTCATTCTTTTAGATATGGCAACAGTGAAAAGTTGACTTTTTTTTGCATACATAATATATGGATGATCTCTAGATACCTGTAGTTGTGTAAGAATTTTACTAAAGTCTTTTAAATAAAATAATAAATCATAGCCTGAATATAATTCTCAGGCTATTTTTTTTATTAATTTGCTCTAAGACAACTTACAGCTGCCAGCCTGCGGTCAGATGGCGTAACAAAGACATTCTGTATCTGACTCATGGCACACACTATGATGGCTTCCTCTGAGCAGCCAAAATCCCCTGGAATACAACAGTAAAATAAGATTTGAAATCAATTAATTCCCACAAGAATAACACACATTGTTTCTTTTAGAGAATTCATTTAAACTATCAATAACTAATATATGTCTGGCATAAAAGTTTCCTAGTGATCCTCTTACAGATGTCTAAAAACAGACCAGGTGGTAGCTATCTTTCAATACAGATAGTCCAAAATAGACCAGGTGGTAGCTTTATTCAAATACAGATAGTCCAAAACAGACCAGTTAGTAGCTATATTCAAATGCAGATAGTCCAAAACAGACCAGGTGATAGCTATATTACAGTTTAGATGCTTCTCTAGTTTGCCCTGGATTCTCCAAGTTTCCCTCACAACAAACTGAGTACATCACCATTTGTTAAAGAATCTACTTCTCAATAATCAGAATATTCCACTTTATTCAGGTGAAATCAGGCCAACGGACTGACCTGATGACAAGAGCATCTTGGCAAACTGTGGAGTCAGAGGAAACTCTGCCATCTGTAAGCCCAGTGGTGAGGTCAAGTTGCCTGCTGCGTCCAGTGCTGTCAGAAACATTTTAACAATTCTTCAGATAACCATTTTTTTTTAAAACAGTGAAATATCTTCACAAGTCAAGCAATTATTTATTTACAGACCTGGAAGGTCCAAAAAAAACCCAAAAAACTACAGCAATTTTGATGGAATAAGAAATAATAGGTGAAACTAAATTGATAATCAATTAAGTTAAGGCGCAACAATAATCAATATATTTAATAATATATCCACCAATTACTACATGTGAGAAACCAGAAAAAGATTGTTGCATATTTAACAATAATTATTCAACCGCCAAATCCCAAAGATTTATAAAATTGAAATGGGGCTTGGTGGGGACTTTCCCAAAAGAAATTTGGAAAAAAAAAGTTTTCTAGGCCAAGACTGTCATGAATTACGTACATTTTGATTGGCTAAAACAATATTCTCAGAATGATGTTGATTGAGAAAACACTTTATAAAGTCATTTGTCTTAAAATTACAAATAAATAAGTCAACAAATGAATCTATTCAAAATTATGACTACCACAACAGTACTTTGTTTCAGTAATTATTCTAACTTCTAAGTAACTGGACAAGCTAAAATGAAATCACAGAACAGCATCTATTTCTTTACCTCCCAGGGCATACAGAAGTTCTAGACCACGAATCATATTCTGGGCAGGTGGGGGCTGTAAAGTATTTTAAAAATTGACAATGTAAAAAATGCAGATCAAGACCGTGAAGTGAGAGTTCCAGTAAAATATTTTTTGTAATGTTGAGAGCTTGTTTCTGCTAATGATCCTACATTTTATATTATTAGACACAAGACAGGATTGATGTTTAGACTTTAAAAAAAATGAGAAAAGTTTTGCTCAATGTCTCTCAGAAGAATCACATACTCATTTATCAACAAGTGATCCCTTGATCATGACTCATGTTCTACATAGATCAGGACTCTTGTTCTACATAGATCAGGTCTCTTGCTCAACAATGGTAGGTGACCAAGATTTAAGTTTCAGTGTTTGACAGCAAGACTTACTGATAAGAAATGAAACCTTAAGACATTGCTGACACCGAGAGCTTTGAGTTGTAATATGACAGGTGCCAGGTCACTACGTTGCATCTCAGGGACAGTGGATTCTGGTAATTTTTCATAAGCTTCCTCTGCAGAAATTCAATTTTCATTACATAAAAAAAATTTGATTAAAATAAAACCCCTCCAAAAATAAAGTGAAAGACATTAAATTAAAAGAAGATAATGATACAAATTATATTTAATCTGGAGTCAGGTGAAAATTATTTTTAAAAAATGTCGGAAATACTTCAATGGTGAACTTGTTTTTGAAATGCTTTTAAATTTTAACAGATATACACGTCTTGATACGTGGCAGGTTTTGTCCAATGCTAAGTCTGTACCTACCATCTGTGAGCCTGTCCACAAGCACCTAAGTTTGACCTTATAATTTCTGTAAGCCTTCTCTACAATTTAGAAATAGTTACCTGTATAGAGTCTATAAGCCTACTCTACAATATTTACCTGTAAAGAGTCTGTAAGCCTTCTCTAAAATATTTACCTGTATAGAGTCTGAAAGCCTTCCCTGCCCGGACACGTCCTGCCCTTCCTGCCCTCTGGTTAGCTGACGCTTGTGATATTGGGATGACCACTAAACTCTCTGTGGTGGGGGGTGGGATACACATTTGGTCAACAGCAGATAGACAGTTTGCATCCAAGAAGCTAAACTTAATTTTAACGAAACCTAAGACACTGGTAGAAAACTTTCATCTGGGCACAACATTTCTTTGGCCCAAGTTTCAAAGCAAGTACTAGGGGATTCAAATGATCTTGTGTCACACATTATATTTACCATATTCTGCAGCTTAAAAGACACATTTTTTCACTTTATAATATTCTCAAAACCACACTGCAGCACAGGAGTTACAGCTTGGACTGTAGGTGAGCGCCAGCTTACCCGTTTACACATACAGGTAAATCAAATTTAACTGTATCATTTGATCCAAATTTACAAGTAATGTCACCATCCTGAATTTGTGATGGTCGCTATGTTTTCATGCTGAACTACGGTATTCATTGGGCACAATAAGGGGATAGCGGGCTGGGTTACAGGGTAAAAAAAATCTATCTGACTTCTTCCTGCAAACTTTGGAGGGCATCTAATACACCAAAGTATCTAATTAGCCATAAAATATGGTAATTATATTATAATCAAATCCAGAGTTGTACAGCATTATACAGTTATTTACCTATGCCTGAAGTTGGGTTGTAAGTCTTCAATTTAACGAATCCTGCATCCACAACTGAAGGATAGAACAAAATCAGGGCATCATAAAAATAAAACAGCTCAATTAACTCAAGTAAGCAAGCACATTTAAGAGATATGTGAGTGAGAAATATTTCTACAGAAGCCGAAAGGATTTCAAACATGACAAGCAAAAAAACCATCTTGACATTAACTCTTAAATTCCAGCCACCTTTAATTAAAAAAAAAAAATTATTATTCCTAATTGATATTACAGCACATGAGACCTACTGCATGACAGCACATGAGACCTACTGCATGACAGCACATGAGACCTAATGCATGACAGCACATGAGACCTACTGCATGACAGCACATGAGACCTACTGAATGACAGCACATGATGCCTACTGCATGACAGCACATGAGACCTACTGCATGACAGCACATGATGCCTACTGAATGACATCACATGAGGCCCACTGCATGACAGCACATAAGACCTACTGCATGACAGCACATGAGACCTACTGCATGACAGCACATGAGACCTACTGCATGACATCACATGAGGCCTACTGCATGACATCACATGAGACCTACTGCATGACATCACATGAGGCCTACTGCATGACATCACATGAGACCTACTGCATGACATCACATGAGGCCTACTGCATGACAGCACATGAGGCCTACTGCATGACAGCACATGAGACCTACTGCATGACATCACATGAGGCCTACTGCATGACAGCACATGAGGCCTACTGCATGACAGCACATGATGCCTACTGCATGACATCACATGATGCCTACTGCATGACAGTACATGATGCCTACTGCATGACAGCACATGAGACCTACTGCATGACAGCACATGAGACCTACTGCATGACAGCACATGACACCTACTGCATGACAGCACATGATACCTACTGCATTCATGCATGACAGCTCGTAAGGCCTACTGCATGACATCACATGAGGCCTACTGCATGACAGCACATGATGCCTACTGCATGACAGCACATGATGCCTACTGCATGACATCACATGATGCCTACTGCATGACAGCACATGATGCCTACTGCATGACAGCACATGAGACCTACTGCATGACAGCACATGAGACCTACTGCATGACAGCACATGATGCCTACTGCATGACAGCACATGATGCCTACTGCATGACAGCACATGAGACCTACTGCATGACAGCACATGATGCCTACTGCATGACATCACATGAGACCTACTGCATGACAGCACATGAGACCTACTGCATGACAGCACATGAGACCTACTGCATGACAGCACATGATGCCTACTGCATGACAGCACATGAGACCTACTGCATGACAGCACATGATGCCTACTGCATGACAGCACATGAGACCTACTGCATGACAGCACATGAGGCCTATTGCATGACATGTACTTTATATAGATATGATCAATGATGGGACAGTCTAATAACCTTTACCATAAGTCATTCCTGGAATTGTTATTGAAGCTTCAGCAATGTTTGTGGCCACGACAATTTTGCGTGTGTGATGTGAGGTTCTCTCAAACACTTTCATCTGTGGAACAGAAGACAAGAGCGTGGTCAAACTGAAGGTATTCAAGTTCTTTTATAAAAATTTATATTCTGAAAAAAAAGGAGAAAATTCTGAGATATAATTAGTTTAAATATCACATTTAGCATTAGTTTTCTCAAAATTTCTCAGAATAAAGCATCATGAAGCCAATACTTATTTGCCAAATGGCCAGGTTTTTTTAAGAGGGTGAAAAAAATTACATTTAAAAATCTAGATATAATAATTTTTATTGACTGCCGTATTTCTTTGTAGGCAAGGTTGTTAAATGCCAACCTCTTGTGTACAATCTAGGCCAATCTCCCTTGTATATGTTATTCTTTCACAATATTAAGTAAGAAAATATTAATAGAAAAGTCTATTTCCATTTTACTTTTGTGTTAAAAAACTGGCACATATGAAATTCTCTAGCCTAGTGCCGTCCACAGAGAACACCTGTAGTTAGAAAAATCAGGAATCTCCCTTGAGATACACCAACCCATGCCAGTAACTGTCAGACAACCCTTCTGTCATGGCTGGTCATCCCTTTCATCCCCTCTGCTTGATGGATGACAGTTTGAACCTCAGCAAAACATTTTGTGCTGGAAAACTTACTTGTTCATTGGCAGGTAAACTTCCATGCATCGGCAACACTCTCATCTTCATAGAATCTTTACTTAACTTTCGGGCCTCAGATCTGTTCAGATAAAATACTTGATGGATCATTTTAGAATTATTTTCTTGATAATTCAACATGGAAAGTAATCAAAACTACTTGTTCCCAGCTAAAACTACTAGTCATAAATCTGACAGTGTTCCCATGTAAAACTCTGTTATGCCATTGTAAGAATAACTGACCTACTTGTAGAAAAATTATAAAAATTGAGGAAGTAAGTAGCATGGTTGTCATTTGATTTAGTCACTGGAGTGATTTTGGCTAAAACTTACATGAGTTGGGAGACAACATCATCGACTTCATTCTGAAATAGATAAACATCAAATCTGTATACAGCAAGGTCATTTTATTTAATATGATTTTAAATTTTAAAAATACAACCAACCCAAAAAAAAGCTTTAAAAAAAAAATTGTTTCTTTCAAAGAGAAGTTTAACACACTAAAAGTAAACATTAATTTTCTGAAAATGTGATAATCAAAGAAAGTCTGTGCAGAAGGGTAGTAAGGCACTCTATGAAGCTGAGGGGGGTGGGAGGTAGGGTAATTGTTTTTTTTTAAATCACCTTTTTCTAATTTCCCCATCAGTCACTCACCGCCCCAACCCCCTATCCCTTGACCCAGGTAAAAGGAGCTGTAAATCTGTGTCAGCAACTCTGATGCGACAGTCGGCACACGATCCTTCTTGGTGAGAGGGTCAAGGGTGACAACAAAGTTTAATGCTTAAAACTTAACAGATTCAAGAGTAGAAAGTAAGTCTTTAAAAACCAAGGGTTTTTCTATGACAATATGGCAACATTTATGGAAAATCTTTAAATTGTTCCTTAACTTTTTTTTTTTTATCATAAATTGTGAAGCCATATTTTTTTATTTTGTACTATAAAAAAAGGAAGAAAACAAAACACCCCAAAAAACATTCTGGCTTTTCCTTACCTAAAATATGCAGGGATAAAAGCAACATTTTATTTATGTACACAAGCAACGGCATTTACAGCTTTCTTCTAATGGATCATGCTTCCAATGAAATCTTCCTAACTTTTCCTTTTTTTAAAATGGAACACAGGTAAGCCAAAAATGGAACACAGGTGAGCCAAAAATGGAACACGGGTGAGCCAAAAATGGAACACAGGAGAGCCAAAAATGGAACACAGGTGAGCCAAAAATGGAACACAGGTGAGCCAAAAATGGAACACAGGTGAGCCAAAAATGGAACACAGGTGAGCCAAAAATGGAACACAGGTGAGCCAAAAATGGAACACAGGTGAGCCAAAAATGGAACACAGGTAAGCCAAAATGGACCACAGGTAAGCCATTCAACAATGAGCGTGGATTTGTGTCTACTAATGAATACACAAGGAGGAAGTGTTAACATGAGAAGACACAATTTATTTACCATTCCAGTTAAAAATATGACGACATCTCCTGGCTTCTCGTTGAAGTGTATCTTCATGACAGTTTCCACGGCTGACTTTACATAGTTTGGGACGGGGCTGAAAATAAACAGGTTTGAAATTAACCTTCGATGTCCATAAGCCGTCAAAGTAGGGCGAGTGCAATTCTATTAAACTAAAACACGTCTTCACTCCACTGTAAAAAATTCTTCTAATATATTGAGGGCCCATGATCAATTTATTGACCATCTTTAAAAAAACCTTGCATGACAATACTACCATCATTAGGAGAGGGAAAAAATTATTTGGTCAATCATTTTGGCATGTCGCGGGCAGGATTCAATTTCTCCACATGTGTGAAGTGGTTTTACTTAATAGGTGGATAGCACACATGTATGTAGTAAACATGGCAATCAAGCTAAGTTGGAAAGAAGACCGACTGGTTTGAAGGTTCTCTCACGTGTCTCTGTCATTTGGCCAGTGTGTTCTCCCATATGTTTTTCCGTTAGTAATTAATTAAGTTACTAAATGATAAATGCGTACCAATGTAAAAATCACATTAGCAGCAATTTGTGTTGATGGGATCCCGCTTTGACTGGTACCGGTATTTAGTTTTGATATTTGGACATTAATATTATAGTATTAGCATGATCCTCAATTTCACTGTATAAATGCATACCAGTGTAAAAATCACATTTACAGAAATTGTGTTGATATTTGACTGCTTTGACTGATATTTAGTTTTAATGTTTGGACATTGTAACACACGTTTATTTATTGTAACACCGATCCTTTTGTAACGTCATCATATTAATATCGCCGAGTTTTCATAACTGCCACAAAATCATTTCAGGACTCATTCGATTAGCATCACGACTTTTATTGAATCACAATGAACTCACAATAAAATAGTATCTCTGTCAATCAGAGTCAAAATGTAATTCTTCATGTATTTCCTCTTTTCCATGTACAACATTAAGATGCTGTAAAAATAACTATATTTAGTAGATTATCGTAGCAAGAGCTATATTGAAAATATACCCAGCTGCTGTCATCTTGACTGTTAACTCTCTCTCTATCATTCCCCCACTTCCTGTTATTTCTATTTTTACAAAACAACCCAACTATTCCACGAAACAAAACTGACATCTGAGTATTAGATATTATAGAGTTAACATGATCATCTATTTCACTGCATTTCTTTTCCTATTTATTATACTTTAAGTGGTGGGGCGGGTGAATATAGATTGCTGTTCTTTATTTCATAAATGTATTTTTATTTTAATGTCATGATTATGTCTCTTTTGAAAAAAAAAATTTTTTATTTACAGCGCGGTGAGCCAGGCTGGGGTACCGCGCTATATAAGACGTCTTATTATTATTATTATTATTATTTCCAAAATATAATTGCATGTTAAATCTTATTTTCCACAGTAATGATACATAAATTCTTTTACTTCTCTTAATCTTGGTTTTGGAAATCCCAATTTCCGGCAAAAACATTAATGGCGAACACTTAAGTTTTTCAAATACTTTCCATTTCTTGTTGTTTCTTCATTTGTACTGTCTGCTGAGGAAGCCTCTTGGCTGTAACGTTCTTCTTTTATTATCCTGTCTTCACATTTCAAGCTTCCACATAACTTGTACTATTTCCTTCACACAGTTTGAACCCAGTCCTTCTTTTATTATGCTTTGAGTTTTTAGAAGTTCTCAATATCAAACAATTTTTGTAAATGATTAAAGAATATAGACTCCATCAACTTATTGTTTAAACTATATCTGACAATTCAACATCAGCCAACAACAAAATTCTCAAAAATTTGAAATGTTATGGTGCAGTGAGCATTATTATTAAGACTGTGTATATACACAAAAAAGAATTAAATTAGAATTTAAAAAAAAAACAACTAATTACTCAAGTGTGTAATGAATGTCCACTGGATATTCCCGACCTTCAATTGTCAATATGGCAGCTGTGTCCTTTCTGAATCATAAAAAGGAATTAAGGATGAATCAGAAAATCAAATGTCATTCAGCATCATTTGTGTAAAGTCTACATCACATTACAGCCATGCCAAATGGATTAAAGCGCCTTCATGACACTTTAAGGTAATTGAAATAATATTTGACTATATTAATGTTAAATTTTGTACACAATGAATTGAAACCAAACTGGATTAATATAAGACAGTGATAATGGTCAGATATAATGTTTGCCATAATCTGTAGTAAAAATTTGAAGTAAAATCATATCAATATAGTTTCTATTTAATAACTCACTCAGGGTCACCTGTTTCATTTGTATTGAAGAAATCCCTCATTTCCTGAACATCATTAAAATATTAAATGAAATTGTCCACACATATGAAGAGACTTTTGGTAATTTCAGTTTACTCAAAAATGAAATTAATAATAAAGAAACAAAACATCAGCTACTCTATAATAAGAAAATCTTAGTGTTCATTTATAATGAACTTAAATAAAACATTGTTGTTAAAAGATTTCTTGCACAGCTGTGTTTTTAAACAAATATTTTTTAAAATGTATAGATAAATACCTCAGCATCTAATGTTGCAGAAGCTACAATCAGTCTGAGATCTTTTTGTTTCTTTTGAATCTGAAACCAGAATAATTGTATTACATAAACACAGTGGGCTTTCCTGTCAGCCAAAATTATGCTGGCTATAAATGTGTAAATGAATAGTAATAGTAGATAGAAACAAAACGAAATTTGATTGCGATTATAATAAGTCAATCTCGTACCTACTTTTTATAATACCCTTTTTTATATCTGACAATTTAATAATATAATTACGGTGGCTAATTTTCTTGAAGACCTTTAAATCAACCATAAAATGAAACAGACAAAAACGGTCTGAACCAAAAAATGAATTAATGCAATTCTAAAAAAAAATTGCTTACAGTAGTTAGCAAGAAAAAAATCACAACTGAACTAACCTTTCTTAAAAGACCCAAGATGATATCAGTGTTGAGGGCTCTTTCATGCGCCTCATCAAGAAGAATTATACTGTGAATACATAGAAGTAAGAGAACAGCTCAAATAACTTAAACATTAATTATGAAAAAAAAAAGTGAATTATTTGTATGCAATTTACAAGAGGTTCAGTGAGATTCCCATATTACACCTTATGTCCCTCATAAATAAGTAAGGTGAAAGCACAAATCATTGCAACCCTTAAAAAACTATGATTGATTACATTAAAGTAGATTATTGTTCTTAAGACAAAGTTAAGAGGAATTATAATTCTTAAATGTTCCAATTCGTTCAACCATCTGATTGCAAAATCAATATGGAAAACCTCTTTTTTTTTCCATCAAACTTTGTCAGGTTAATTCTATAATATTAATTGTCCAAACATCAAAACTAAATAGGTACCTAAGACACACTCCACAATTTAAACATCCTTCACTTGAAGAAGAAGAGAACTATTTGAAGAAAGATGTTTTTGAAAAACTAAACACATTTTGGATGATACATCCCACTCTCTTCATCACAGATACTTAGGATCGGACCGTTCGGGACGAATTCTTTCCATCAGGGCGAGGACTGACCGATATAAAAATTCATTTGTTCCTCAATCTGTACGAATTTACCAACGTGCTTCCTTTGAAGTCACACATCTGAATGAGAACTAATAAGTCCCCGATTTTGCTAAGAGAACTCAGTGAATGGCTGTTTGAAATAATTTATTATAAATGTCTTGTGTTCAAATTGTTTTATTTTTGTGCTGAAAATGTACAATGCAATCAAAAAACATTTCAATTTATTTGGATCAATAAAAGAATCTTATCTTATCTTAAGGCTAAGAACTTCACTAACCTGTACTTCCTCAGAAGTGGATCTTTCATTATTTCTCTAATCATCATACCATCTGTCATAAACTGTGGAACAAAATATCATTTAAAATACCACAATGGATTTAAAATACCAGATTGGATTTAGTATAATTTTCGCATCCCAAACTTATAACATACAACTAATGTCATGAAAATACTGACTTTTACTCTTGTCTTGTCTAGATCACAGCAATCATCGAACCTTATCAAGTAGCCAATTTCATCTCCTAGAATGCTTCCTCTTTCTTCAGCAACACGAGTGGCAACCTAAAAGAACATTTTTTGATGAGGAAATTCAAAAAATTAAATTTAATGTCCAATGGGGGGGGGGGGGCACAGGATGAGACTCAGATGTTAATGGCTGTCAGTAAAATCCATAGCCTTAAAATAATAGGGCTTCATGAGTGTGATAAATAAGTAAGACCTTCACTTACATGCACACAAGAACAAACATTCAAGTGTTGGTATTAAAATAAAAGTTCAACACGTTTATTAAAACTCTCAGCACATTTAGTTAGAACTTACTGTGATGGCTGCAACTCTCCTGGGCTGAGTGACCCCTATGACATGGCCTTCAGTAGCCCAGCCTGCCTCCAAGAGGTACTTTATAAAAAAAAAAAAATAAAAAAAAAAATAATAGAGAGAATATTTCAGATCATGATCAAATCTACTTGCTTAAGGCAAATGATCAAAAGAGGTTGCCATCCTCATATTAGCCTCCCCACAGCTCTCACCACACAGAAATTCCTACATTTCCCATGATGAGGGTTTGAAACGGTCCTCCGTGAAGGCACCCACTGTTATCTGAATTACCTAAAAGTGTTGGTTTTAAACCCCCAGCCTTGAAGGAAAAGCTGTAGCCCAGTGGTTCTTAACATCCTGAAGCCACGACCCTTTAATACAGTTCTCATGTTGGGACAACCCCCAACCACAAAATTATTTTCGTTGCTACTTCATAACTGAACAGTATATTTGTTTTCCCGATGGTCTTAGGCAACCCCGAGAAAAGGGTTGTGACCCACAGGTTGAGAACCGTTGCTGTTGCCCTTTATGAGGGATTTAGGCAGACTAGTGAACAACAAATGGGTTCTTAATGAAGATTTCCTTAGAACTATGTGGCCCCAGCACTTATCCCTAGTGACAAGATGTAGCTTTGAGCCATGGTAGCCTCAGCCTTAATTAATATTAATCAATGTTACAACAAAATGGGGAGAAAATAGCAACATTAGATAACTCTGTCAACAGTTGCTACACTAAGTTCAAAGCTAGAAAAATATATACATTTAATTTAAAGTTAAAAGTTTTTATGTGATGAAGAAATTCTAGGGCACCTGGGGTATCTGGGTACTTTTTCCACATCCTGTTTCACCAATGACAACAACGGTCTGGTATCTTTCAGTTAAATACAAAATGTGGTTGCGATACTGTGGAAAAAAAAAAAAAAGAATCAACAGTTAACTTAACATTTTCACATGCCCTTAAATGACAACCGATTTTAAATGATATCAATACCATTTGAAGTAAGTTAATATCAAAATACATGAAGGAATACTTTCCTTTTGAACTTTAAAATGTTATAATTTGCTTTCTATTCTTGATTATCTTAAACATTTTAAAAAAATTCATGAGAGCAAATCCTTTGCAATTGCTATTCTATAGTCCATCTAAATCTTTAAGACTTTATTTTGTTAATAGAAATTTCTATTTTATTGAGACAGGAAAAAAACAATTCTCCTTTCCATTCACCTGAAATACCGGCAATTTCTGCCTTTGCTGTTCAATTGAGAGGTTTTTGTTTGGGTTATAAACAATTGACGGAGCAGATATGTCGCTGGTATCTGTGTTTGTTGTTCTTTCTTCTGCTATGTTGGTAAGTCCAGGGCCAGCAGTACCTTTACAATTTAGTAAAAAATGAATGATATACAAATAGGCAATTTTGGCCCTATAGCATTTCTAGTTACATTTTAATACTTACATTTGCATGCTTTACCTAGTCCTCACCATTGAGGCCCTATGAATTCAAAACCTATAGGATGCTAAAATTATTATTTTTCTCTGACTCTAAGATCAAAACTTGGAATGAGACGGGATTGGAAGCATAAATTTAAAATATCTTTAGATGGGGCTTTTAAAACTCATTAGCACACACATTGAAATGTGACGGAGAAACTTTTCTGGCCATTTACAATCTCCTTTAGTACCTCTTGGAGGTAGGTTGGGTTATTGAAGGCCATGTCATTAGGGTCACTCAGGGCAGGACAGTTGCAGCCATTACAGCAAGTTCTATGATGACCTCGGATTTTTGTGTTTTAAGTCACAGTTTTCTAGTAATGCATTAATTTTGTCATCAATTATGTAAAATATTTGTCATACAATTTACCCAATAAGGGTCACCCAAGTTTTTTTGCGGTGTCACTTTGAATATTTAGCAAGCTATAAATGTTCTTAATATTTTTTAAAGCAAAATTAACATTTTTGGAACCAAAAAAATGCTCTTTACCATCTAAATTGGATTGGGAATAACTTTGAAGTAGGCAATTTACCCTTGCATGTTACCCCTTTTTACATGACATGTCAACATCTCCCTGATCACCAGATGGAAAAAATAAATTTTGTCATCATTTGTATCTTCACCAGGAAAAAAGTTTGCTCTTGATAACAATCATTAAGAGTGTTTGAATATTCTGTAATCTTTAAATATCTTCATAAATATACCTAAATGTTAAATTGGAATTTTAGAATACAGAAACAATACTCTACAAAAACTTTAATTTATGCTCCATTCCCCTACTATTACTAGGCCTACTGATTCATGATTATGAATAGATGTTATTTCTAGGGTTCTTTAAGAAACAAGGGAACATTTTATTTTGCTATTTATTATTGAAGAACTCTGAGGAGTTCCTTCCATCAACAATGAGGCACATTTGGACGTAGTTGGCAAATACAAAGTTTATGAAGGAGAGATTGTGGATTATAGACAACCCCAAGTAGTCTGTAGAGTAGCAAGAGCAGTCTAAAATAAAAAATGACATACAGTATCCAAAACAAAACATACACATTACCTACCTAGGCCTATTAAAAATTAATCATATACTCTACTGGACCACTGGTATGCTTGTGATTGTGTATTTACTAACTTTAGAATAGATGTGCTCTAACACTACTTACTAACTGGTCTAACTAATACTATACTATATAATAATTACTATGTAACCATATACCAAATAATACCAGGTGACGAGGACTAGGTCTAGTCACGACTAGTGGGGCTAGCTAGGACCAGGAGGCCCACGACTTCTAAACTAACTCTTACTTCTTATTTTTAGTCTAAGTTTAGGCTACCCTGTTAGTTACCTGGTTTCCAAAAGCGAGGAACAGCACTTCCAGTTCCAGCTCCTTGGCCTTGTTTCTTTTTAAAATCATTTCGATTCATATTTAATATGAAAGATAAAAGGCCAGCAGCTAGCCGGTTTTGTAGCTCTGTTCTGTTAGTAGTGTTAGCGTTATTGTTGTTAGATATAGCTTAATATAAGTCTTCAGCGAGAAAAAAATAGCTTTAATCTCCCCAACCTAAATAATATCATTTTTTAAACTGTAACTTTTTCAAAAAACAAAATACAAAAATTCATTTAATATTAAATATATATTAATATTTTTTAAAAATATTTTTCTCCCAATAATTAATTTTTTATTATAAAATTTATAATAGGAAAACTTTTAATTATTTATAAATGACTTTCATAAGAAGATTAAATTATAAAATTTCAGAAAAATTATTTATTTTCATCTTTTTAAATGTATTAAGCAATTAAAAAGTCAGAACGAAATTAAGGAATTTCGAAAGACTTTAATTAAAGAGTGAGTAGTTTTGCAATGGTTAAGTTAAATAATTAAAGAAATTGTAATACGAGTGTAAATACACAGTTTTCAAGTTGATTTCTTTATGTGATTGATTATTTGCAAATACAATTTGTTTTTTTTAATAGAGAAATATAACAGTAACGGTAATTATACTTGATTGCAATTACACTAGTAGAAAAGAATGCCTTCACTTCCTTCAATTTCAATCAATCGTAATTTGTATATTTTTTGAATAAGTTACCGATTGATTTAAATTGAAAGTTTTAAAGCTTTTCTGAAATAATAGTGCTACTAACTAATGTTAGTCTTACATAATATTTCTATATAACTGGATGAGAATATTAAAGCCAAATTTTAATAAATACACTTTGACTTTGTATAGATTTCAGCCAATTTTTTGAGTTCCAGTGTCTCTTAAATCGTAAAGTGTGTATTGATTGATGGTAAAATAAGATTATTCGATGCATCTTTTAAGCCCTTTCTTACTTTCTTTTTGTTACAATGGGCCGAAAATGCTTCAGCCCCTCTCCCCCATTTTTCCTATGCCACTGATAACAATATTCAATATATCAATTTATTACAGTAACCTACTAACTTTTTCAAATGGCTGCCAATATGGATGTACGAGACATCTTAGAACTTGACACTGGTCAAACTCAAAATGATTTTGTTACCAAAGAATCTCTCATGACAGAAGGCAAAAAGGTATTGTAATCAACACAGTTTCAAAAAGCTTTTGAAATTATAAAATAGTTTATTAAGTTTTATCATTTTATAATTTTAAAAAATAAAACAACATCTTTTAATTTGTATAATGTTTTTTAAAATTAACAGAATTAGCAGGAATTTCAATTATGAATATTTGTTTTCTTATATATTATAAATTTTTCCAGAAGAAAGTTCGCAAACTAGATGCAGGTATAAAGCGACCTGAGGGTATGCACAGAGAGTTATGGGGTTTGCTACACACAGACAGTAGATATCAAACGTAAGAGAGAAATTTATTTGAACATTTGATTTGTACTTATATCCTTTTATAGGATTATTATCTATTGTTTGAAATCACCTTAATTTCATAATAAATATTGTTGGCAGTGTATTATCAGCATTTTCCTATGTAGCAAAATCCACTATTTTCTCATCTGTGTAACCCTAGTTTAACCATTTAACAAAAAAAAGAGAATTATTTATTTTCAAAAGCCTAATGACTAATAACATGTTATCTCTCGTATTTTAATGATTATTACTGTAATCCTTATCATTAGAGATGCAGCCCCAATTATTCCTTCAGACTCAAAACAAGGTTACAAACAGATGAAAGCAAGAATAGGAAGCAGTCGAGTCAGGCCTTGGAAGTGGATGCCATTTACTAATGCTGCTAGAAAGGTATCCTGCTAGCTTTAGTCAAATCATGCATTATAGTTTGTTAAGCAATCATGTTCTTGGAAGGGATCAAATCTTTGAGAACAGCAGAAGTTTCCATTATTTTGACACATTATTATTTTTCATCCCATAATCATTGCAATATTTTTTTTTGGCTTTTAAGAATACGATTTCCAGACCTCCAGTGATTTTTAAGGGTCATATAATGGAAAAAATTTTTCTTTTTTTTTTTTAGAGATTGAGGCAATATTTTGATACTTTTTTTATTATTTTGTGGCGTACAATAACAAAAAGATAAACAAAATTATATTTTTACTATTCCAGGATGGGGCTGTCTTTTATCACTGGGGACGAGTCGCAGATGAAGGAAAAGACTACCCTTTTGCAAGATTTAACAAGGTAATCAATAGCAATATATATTCTTAAATATATATATTCTGACTATACCTAATGTCTTGCTTTATGAGGAACTAGAGGACTGAAGTCACATTAGCTTATAAAAGTATTCTGAAAAATATCATCATTATTTATTCTTTATATTCTGACAGTTTACAATTATATTATCTCGAATTCATTTTCGACAGTGCTGCCATTGTCATGAATATATTTGTTCCCTAGACTGTTGATATGCCAGTGTATTCTGATCTCGAGTACCAGCAACATCTGCATGATGATAACTGGTCGCGACAGGAAACTGATCACTTGTTTGATCTGTGCAAGCGGTTTGATGTGCGATTTATTGTCGTTCATGATCGCTGGGACAGGGAAAAATACAAGGAGCACAGTGTTGAGGATCTCAAAGAAAGATATTATAATATTTGTAATACTCTGGCAAAGGTAAATTTAAAGAAAGATATTAATTTAGATTTAAAAAAATTAACTTTTTTTAAATTTTCAAAACTATCCATCAAAATTAAAGGTGCTTTTCTTCAACCCTCCAAAAAAATGTACAGTAACTTTGCACCCATGTATATTTCTATCAAATGTATTTTTTATGTAATAAAAATTTACCTTTTAAAAAGAGGGAAATTCCTAACCCCATAACTGTCATGAAAGCTGATCATTGGTCGTTATATCCCTATCAGTGTGTCACAAACAAGATAATGGGTCTCTAGCAAAATCCTCATTAAAAATGCTAATGATTTAATGTATATTGGCTATATACTCTACAAATGAGTTTGCTTCCTATTTCTGTTTCTATGTGTTAACATGATTTTATCAGGGCTTGTTTTGTGATTAATCGGGTGTGAAAATTGCTCAATGCTCTTACTGCCATTATGTCTGTTGTTGGTCCCTCTCTGGTTGGCAAAATCAAAACAGACTTTATTTAGGGGTAATATGGGGAGAGACTGCAATCAGGCTAGTACAAAATAAAATGAGTAGAACAGAGTAGGGTTAAACCTGAAAAAATAAACGCAACAAAACAGCGAACGTGTCGGCAGAAAGCCTTCGTCAACGAACAAAACAACAGAAAAAACGGTATAAAAAATAAAAATAAGAAATAGCACTTAGCTGGTAAGTAGTATCTGTGGGCAGCAATAGAAGTGTCACCTGCTAGTAATGACAGTATTAGCTCTCAGGGTCAGAGTGATAGTGACAGAAGAGTCAGATATTAACAATTTTACTCCTAAGCTTAGTCATATTGTTACAGAAAAATTAGTTTGGGAAAAGGTGGAAATAGAAGATAACAGACAAAGATTGGATCCAAAATACCTATCCTAAAGAGATTCAAAGACAATTATGTGTCTGTTCTTGAATATTAATAAAAATTGAATAACTTCAATTGAAAGGGAATTTTTGAACTAATTTTGTGTTTCCCCCATTGTATTTTGAATGATAAAAATTTAATGAAGAATGAAGAAATTCACCAATTTTCAATGTAATTTTCTATAACTTGACATTTTATGAAAGAATATTGCTTCTAGTATCTGAAAAACTTGATTTTATGACAGTTGAGTAGTCAAATATTTCATCCATCCCAGGTAGGGCTGTGGCCTGCCTCACCGTTTCCTTCCACTCAGATCTGACTGATGGTTTTCTTCTTCTTCTTCTTCTATATATTAAGGGCCCATGATCAATTTATTTATCATTTTGGCATCCTTCTTTTCCATGCTTGGATTCTCAGCTTCTGTAGATCTTTTTCCCTCATCATCCATCCATCTAAGCCTATGTCTGCCTTTGAGCAGTTTTCCTCTGGGGTTTAGGTGGTGCACCCTCTTCACTCCTCCGTCTTTTGGCATTTTTCTCAATGTATCACTCAGCGTAGCCTGTCCTTTTTTTATTTCTGCGACTAGCGTAAGATTCTGAACTATATAGACTATACATTTCCTTTTTGATTTGTATTCTCCATCTATATTCATCCATTGTTGGGCCATATATTTTCTAGAGAATTTTCTCTCCGATGTGTTTAATAAAGTAAATTTTTACTCACTCCAATTTCTATTTTAAGAGAGACTTACAGATGAACTGATATAATAATATATTGTACTTCATATTATAGGTGCGTGCTCCAGGAGGTTCAGAGCCTAAAGTCAAAGCATTCGATGCTGAACACGAAAGGCGCAGAAAATTTCAGTTGATCAAACTTTTTGACAGAACCCAGGAACAGGTAATTTACCACAGCAGGAAGCTGAAAAGAAAGGGGAGGCCTGGACAAATTCTAAATTTGGCTGGACTCCAGATTGTAGTATTCTTTAACTTTTTTTTTGCAAAGCCCAAAGTTAGCATTGTATAGTTTGTCAAGTAGATGACAAGAATCAAGCAATAGCATTGTTAGCAAGCCTAGATCCCAGATGGTGGCATCATTGTTTTTTTTTTAATTATCTGTGAGCTTCAAATTGTTTGACAAGAAACTGTATTTTATGTGTTAGTTTTATTCCTAAATTTAAATTATTTTTGTTAAAAGTTTGTTTTGAATAAGAAATAGAAAGGCATGCACAAAATTCATGTGGCATTTATTAATGTGTTGTTTGTTGTGTTCTTGCCATAGGTGGAAGAAGAAGAATACCTGATAGGTGAACTGAAGAAGATAGAACTGAGGAAGAAAGAGAGAGAGAAGAAACAGCAGGACCTCCAGAAGTTGATCACTGCAGCTGACAGCAACGCAGACAACAGGAAGGCTGAGCGCAAAAATACCAAAAAGAAATTACAAGCAAGGGAACCTAAGGAGGGCGGTGGGCTGGTGAGCAGTGGTCTTGATGGTTTGAATTTAGTACATCAAGGGCAGTGGTCTAGATGGTTTGAATTTAGTACATTAAGGGCAGTGGTCTAGATGGTTTGAATTTAGTACATTTAGGGCAGTGGTCTAGATGGTTTGAATTTAGTACATTTAGGGCAGTGGTCTAAAAGTTTGAATTTAGTACATCAAGAGCAGTCGTTTAGATGGTTTGAATTTAGTACATTAAGGGCAGTGGTCTAGATGGTTTGAATTTAGTACATTTAGGGCAGTGGTCTAAAAGTTTGAATTTAGTACATCAAGAGCAGTCGTTTAGATGGTTTGAATTTAGTACATTAAGGGCAGTGGTCTAGATGGTTTGAATTTAGTACATTTAGGGCAGTGGTCTAAAAGTTTGAATTTAGTACATCAAGAGCAGTCGTTTAGATGGTTTGAATTTAGTACATTAAGGGCAGTGGTCTAGATGGTTTGAATTTAGTACATTTAGGGCAGTGGTCTAAAAGTTTGAATTTAGTACATCAAGAGCAGTCGTTTAGATGGTTTGAATTTAGTACATTAAGGGCAGTGGTCTAGATGGTTTAAATTTAGTACATTTAGGGCAGTGGTCTAGATGGTTTAAATTTAGTACATTTAGGGCAGCGGTCTAGATGGTTTAAATTTAGTACATTTAGGGCAGCGGTCTAGATGGTTTAAATTTAGTACATTTAGGGCAGTGGTCTAGATGGTTTAAATTTAGTACATTTAGGGCAGTGGTCTAGATGGTTTAAATTTAGTACATTTAGGGCAGTGGTCTAGATGGTTTAAATTTAGTACATTTAGGGCAGCGGTCTAGATGGTTTAAATTTAGTACATTTAGGGCAGTGGTCTAGATGGTTTAAATTTAGTACATTAAGAGCAGGGGGTTAGATGGTTTAAATTTATTACATTAAGAAATAATAAAATACTGCTTTGTTTAGATAAATGAGTGATTGCTTTGAGAAACATTTTTTTTTAAAAAGATGGTGAAGTTGCAATGTGTGTAAGAAGCCTAACCAATTATGCCTAAAATTTGTTAAAAATTTGCTTTATATTAAGGAATTTCTTTAAAAATTGTTCTGGTTTGTATGTGACAATGAACATCAAAAGGCACATAGTATACATGCAATAAAGGGGGTGGGGGTAGCTTTACTGAAGACTACGAAAGAAAATAGTATTTTAGCAACATAAAATTATAAATGATATTTTATTCAATAGATGACAGCAGAACCGGGAGGAATCAAATTCTCAGATTTCAAGGCTTCTGGGACAAGTTTACGCAGTCAGAGGGTGAGTTTTATAAAATTGCAAACCTACTTGTTCCTGTAACATAAAATAATTTCTTTTGCTCCATTCACACCCTTTAGCATGCATATTATGGACACTGGTGAGTCCTGTATTAGTAATCGAATCCTTGAGGGTCAAAAGAAGTTTACTGAATAGAAAGGTGAAGCAGAAGTTTAATGAGAAACTACTTTTTAAAAAACTATCAACGCTGCCCACACACTATCCATGCACATTGCAACACAAGGTTACCTGTGTCGTTTTAACAAATTTTCCAATCCTTTTTCTTTTTGTTGCTAAGTAGATTCCTTGCAGAAATGTGTTGACAATGTTTGTTATTAAGTTTTCTACTCTTCTGTATTATGTAGTTTCATTTATGCATTGGCTACCTTAAATTAAAATTGACATGATTTTTACTTTTTAAAAAATCCACAGATGAAACTGCCTGCAACTATCGGTCAAAAGAAAACAAAAGCCATAGAGCAGGTTCTTGAAGAGCTTGGCCTCGGTCAGTCATCTTATTTTGAAGTTGTTTTTTTTTATAATCTCCTTTGAATATTTTTATATACAAGTGTACTTTGTTACTGAGATATCATATTAGGATTTGAAAACCATTGCTGATAAGCACAAACTAAAAAGAAATCTAAAAAAAATGTGATAAAATACGGATTTCATGACTCAGATTCTGCTGTCTTGGTTACGGGTCAGACTTTTTCTGGCACCATAAACCCACTCCTAGCAGCCCCCCTGTTGTATTAAAAAAAATATTATTCAAAGAAAATAGTTATCACAACTCTGTAAGGTATATAAAATACACACAAAAATGTAAAATTTTACAAGCAATTGAACTTTTATTAAAATTTTTAACAGCTTTTTACTTAAATTAATTCAGCAATAAATTGATTAACGATTCTTATAATAAGCACAATTATTTAAAGTAAGATTACGATAATGCACTTAGTAATAGTAAGTAAATCACACATCGCTCAAATATGATTACTTTACGCTTTGGGTGGGCTGTTACAACACTCTTGAATCAAAACTTAGACATAGTTTCTTGACCTATTTCCACAGTGTGTATTAATCATAATTAATGACATGAAATTTTTAAAATTTATTTCCTAATTCAAAAATCCAAGTGTGATTTCCTAAACCTTGGTGTCAGCTTTGAATTAGATATTTATCAAAACAACCTATATCACCGAGAGCTTAACGCAGATTTATCAACCTATATAAAATTTCAATTAAAGAAGGTCCGAAAATATGACAAACGTTTACAAGATATTGAAGCAGTAGTGGTGGTTTGGTTTCCAATCATAATACTAGTTGTGTCAGAAGATCCACAAAACTGCCTTAATTGCTATTATTGGGCATACAAAGTCATGAATAAGCTAATTTAATACATCAAATAATAACACAAATAAATATACAGGAAATGGTCCCATGATTCGTCTCTTAAGATGAGAAAAGTTCTTAGACAAGCAAAAAAGGCACTGAATGCACAGATAGGCAAATCCGAACTAAAATTCATGACTTTTGCAACACAATTATTTTTTTTTTTTGGTAATATGAAAACAAGTATGAATTTGTAACACACAAGAACAAAAGGAACCAAAAAACACATGCACATCTATATTTTATTAAATTTCCTAGCAATTGCAATTTTTAATCAATTTGCTTGAGAAGACTTTACAATTATTTGCCTGAGGTACCAGCAGAACAAATAAATATTATGATTTAATTTCTGAAACAACTGAATGTGTAGACAAATATTTTTTGTGGCTCCTTTAAAGTGAATTTAATTCTTTTGTACTGCATGTGACTTGGCCTTACTAATTAAATATTTCTTTTTGAAAAGTTCCTTGTAATATTTGACTGATATCTATTTAATGACCTTTTTTCTATGCCATTCGACAATGATAAGTAATTTTTAAATAATCCCAAAAAAATTTTTAATATAATTTTCATTTAAAAATGGGTCTTCTGGTCTAATCCACCATCGCCCCTTTAGATAGTTCAAGCACCCCCCTAAATCTACTGGGCAATTTACCGCCTCTTGGGATAACCCACTGCCCACTCGGGGCTGTTCCACCCTCTTTGAGAACCATTGATGGAGACCATGTTTTTTTTTTTTTTTTTGGTTACATGGGATCATATCAGTAATTCTTTATTATCACTTTGTAATTTAATAGAGCCTGTCCAGTCCACCCTCTTTGAGAACCATTGATGGAGACCATGTTTTTTTTTTTTTTTTGGTTACATGGGATCATATCAGTAATTCTTTTTTTTCACTTTGTAATTTAATAGAGCCTGTCCTTTTCCGGGTTATGTAGAAATTTTGTACACAAATGGAAGTTAGAATTTTCTGTATGAGCTAAATCGAATTCAGGTTTAGCAATTCAATGTTATTTGTTTTAGTCTCCCTTGTAAGATGAACCATTTTAAAAATAAATCAAATTCATATCTTTTTGTAACATCACAGAATTCAATCCCATGCCAACCGAAGATATAGTCAACAGTTTCAACACCCTTCGCCAGGACATCGTCTTGCTGTATGAGCTCAAGCTGGCAATGTCCACATGTGAATATGAGCTCCAGACTCTTAAACATCGGCACGATCAACTCATAGCCAACAAGGTAGGTTTTGAGCCACTGCTGTGTGGAAAATTAGATATAAAATCTGGGAGTGCTTTGTATCCTGAAAACTGTATCTTGTTGAAAATTTATGAGAGAAAAAAACACGATTTTTGAGGAGCTAAAAGATGTCTTATAAAAAAAATTGGGGCGGAGAAAGAAAAGGTGTCATGATTCTTTTCTAAATTGTGCGCAAGCTGAAAGGAGCGACAAAATAGGGCTAAAATGCATGTCCTCCTGTAAAGATGTCAACTTCAATTTAAGGAAGAGTTGCAGCGAGGAGATGAATGAAGCAGTGGCCAGCATCTTACAGGCATGTCAGATAAGATAGTCTTCCTTGTGCGGCGTAATTAAAAAAAAAAAGTGTGCAGT
Source organism: Lymnaea stagnalis (assembly GCA_964033795.1). NCBI lineage: Eukaryota > Metazoa > Mollusca > Gastropoda > Lymnaeidae > Lymnaea > Lymnaea stagnalis. The sequence continues at coordinate 567,564 of CAXITT010000300.1, read as the reverse complement.
TGATTTTCTCGTCGTTTATTCCTAATACCGGTATGTAAAAGTAAATCATAAACCGGCTTTTCTGCTTTTTTGATCATATCTGAACCATGTGACCTTCTAAATTTCTTATTATTACTAAAATCTTGGTATTATTGTTCAAAATTATTGATATCCCTGATTGCAAAATGAGGATCCAAACCTGTCCCGCTTTAATTTTTATAAGTAACTACAGCTTACTCCTCTGCAATTATTGGACTGCTTAAATTGCAACCGTGCAATCAAGGAATGAAGTTCACCCCTGGAATTAAACAGCATTGAAAGTTTTCGTATAGCAGAATGGTGGTGGTGCTCTCTCAAACGTTGCAGTCTGCTCGTTTCAGAATGGTGGCGGCAGTCTGTCCAGCTATTTGATGACAACACCGACAAAAGTCCCAGACGTTCAAAGTCCCACCATCGAGGATGCTGCAGGCAGCAACAGTCAAGATGGCATCCCAGGCTCTCCGTCCAAGAGGAAGTTGCTAGTTGATACCATTGATGTGGTCGGGACCGGGTCAACGCCAAGTGTAAGTATTCATGTCATTAACATCCATCCATGTCATTAACATTCATCCATGTCATTAACATCCAACCATGTCATTAACATCCATTCATCTCATTTTTATCCATCCACTTCATTAACATCCATCCATAGCATTAACATCCATCCATGTTATTAGCATCCAACCATGTCATTAACATCCATTCATCTCATTCTTATCCATCCACTTCATTAACATCCATCCATGTAATTAACATCCATCCATGTTATTAACATCCAACCATGTCATTAACATCCATTCATCTCATTCATATCCATCCACTTCATTAACATCAATCCATGGCATTAAAATCCATTCTTTATTGAATTGGTTGATGTCCATGTATGGTTGAGAATGGAACCACCCAGCCTGCTTCTTATGATATTAATTTTTATTAAAGTTGTTTCCTCAAATATTAATGCACAGGTCCATAGATTGTCTTTCACTGTGTCCCTTTTGTAAATTAGTGCAACCATAGGAAGAATCAAAACATTGCATATCAGAATGGTATGTTGATGCACAGGTCCATAGATTTTTACTCCACTTTAGTAAGTTAGTGTAATTATAGGGAGAATCAAAACAGTGCACATCAGAATGATATGTTAATGCAGATACCTGGGGACATTCCTTTCATAATTGGTATCTAATAAGTTTTTTTTGTTATTGTATGTCATTTTCAAATAGTTGGCTAACAGTACAGTCAAGCATTTTTTATTATGAGGAAATGATAAAACTACAATAAACCTTCTGATACAACCATCAGGAATGAGCCATCTGGTACAGATACAAAAAGGAAGGCTTTCATTAATTTTTTTTTTTTGAATAGAAAAATCCATAAACATATTCTTAGTGAAATGGCATCTGACTTAATCCCCTCTCCTTGAATATCGAGTTTTGAAATTTGCACCGGGTATTGAAATTCAATTAGACCAATAGTAATTTATTGTTTACAAATACATGCTGTTTTAGTAATCAAGTTTATTGATTGATTTTGAGATGTGATTGTTAGTCAAATTCATGATGAGTCTTGTCAAGTCATGGAATAATTTCACATGGCCTGTTACTGTCTGGGACAATTTTTGACATTGTTAAGCTCCATGGGAAAGTATTCATTGACATTGTTAAGCTCCATGGGAAAGTATTCAGGATAAAGGGTTCTACCCCTTAGAAGAAAAAAATGTCATAGAATTATAACAAACAATTGCTTTCTAAATTTGGTTATCTAAAGTCAGATAGACTTGGTACAAGTTTTACAAACGTTCACAGTTGCAACGTTGGCTTCTCGTTTTATCGAGAGGGGAGTTAGCTTGTGCTATTGACATTGAAGATTTCATTAAAGAATTTGCTTTGCCATTAAGAAAAGCCCAAGGAAGATAAATTATCGAAGGGGCTATTTGCACGCAGATACCAGAAGTGAGAGGTTGGGATTAAAAAACTATTTAAAATATTTTTGTTGGGTTTATAAAACAAAATGAGGTATCAAATGAAGAATAATTGAATAGACTATATGTTGGTAAACTTAATTCTTCAGTTTAACTAAAATAAACTACCACAAATGACATCCGAATAGCATTTAGTCAAGATTGCCCTGGACACACAGCACCGCCATCGCACCCGGGTCCTACAGACAGACAAATCTGCCCCCCCCCCCCTTAACTTCTATTCCAGATTAAATCGCAGAATTAAATCTACAACACCATAAAAAAATAATTACCAAATAGTAAATAACCGTATTTAATTTGAAGAAAAAAGGCATGTCCCCAAAACTTTGAGAACTCCTGAAATACTAAAAGTGAATTTATCCAAGTGTGGCGTAAGACTAACGTTCACCACAGTATAAGTAGCCTTTTTTGATCTTATTGCAGGACTTGTCTTTTGTCCTTAGCTTTAGCACCCACTAACTTTAACCATCTCTTATTCTTATACATATTTTGCTCTGGTGTGTCCTTCTTCATCTTCATAACTGGCCCACCCCCAACGCCACATGTTTTATATTGATATTACTGAGTGAAAAAAAACCTCGCGCAGCCAGCCTCCATGCCTAACATCTGAACTCCGCGTTCAGGTTGATTTTTCTTTAAGGTGAGGTGACTATCATATTAATAAAAAAATAGCCAAGTGTATGGCGTAAGACTCTTTGTAGGACCGTCTGTAGGACCCTCTGTAGGACTGTCTGTAGGACCATCTGTAGGACCATCTGTAGGACCCTCTGTAGGACCATCTGTGGGACCCTCTGTAGGACCGTCTGTAGGACTGTCTGTAGGACCCTCTATAGGACCTTCTGTAGGACCGTCTGCAGGACCCTCTGTAGGACTGTCTCTAGGACCCTCTGTGGGACCGTCTGTAGGACCATTGTAGGACCCTCTGTAGGACCGTCTCTAGGAACCTCTGTAGGACCGTCTCTAGGAACCTCTGTAGGACCGTCTGTAGGACTGTCTGTAGGACCCTCTGTAGGACCCTATGTAGGACTGTCTGTAGGACTGTCTGTAGGACCCTCTGTAGGACTGTCTGTAGGACCCTCTGTAGGACCATTGTTTAAAGGCCGGCGTTTAGGATGTAGGACTTTCTGTAGGACTATTGATTGCATCAAGGCCGGCGGATAGGGTGCCTATTTTTAAGCTTAAAGGCCGGCAGGCAGGGGGTAGGATTGTCTGTTGGCCTATTGTTTAAAGCCCGGCTGGTAGGGTGTAAGACTGTCTGTGGGACTTTTGTTTAAAGCCCGGCAGGTAGGATGTAGGACTGTCTGTGGGACTTTTGTTTAAAGCCCGGCTGGTAGGGTGTAGGACTGTCTGTGGGACTTTTGTTTAAAGGCCGGCAGGTAGTGTGTAGGACTGTCTGGGGGACTTTTGTTTAAAGCCCGGCAGGTAGTGTGTAGGACTGTCTGTGGGACTTTTGTTTAAAAGCCGGCATATATATATTTTTTTTAAAATGAGACGTTAACTCGTATTTTGTAACACTTGGACCCATCGGATATTTTCTTACAATACCCGGATCCGGTTAAAAAACAACCGCACTCGGTTAAGCCTTAGTATCAATTAATCTGTGACATTGAAAGGGCAGAGGGAAAACCGAACCTTAGTATCAATTAATCTGTGACATTGAAAGGGCAGAGGGAAAACCGAACCTTAGTATCAATTAATTTGTGACATTGAAAGGGCAGAGGGAAAACCGAAAAAGGATAATACAAAATAAAAAAAGCGGACCATGCGGCCAAAAAGCCTTCTACAGCAAAGAAAGAGACACACGCTCTTAGCCTGTTGTTAAGTTACGCAGTTGACAGGAAATGGTAGACATATTCAGTTATGGTAGTAATCTTCAATTTCCCTCTTATTTTATTTGATCAATTTATTTATTTCTAATTTATTATTTATTTTACGTTCCATGCCCAAATTCTTTATATTTCACGCGCCACTTCCTGTTTCACTACTGTGTCGGGCATTTTGGCAGAGACGTCCTCTCTTGTGTGTTGTGCTTCGCCAGGATTTCCACTACCCCCTTGTACTTGTATATTTCATAGTGCTTCAACGTGAACACGGTCCTTGCCTGTATTTTCAGTTATCACTCGACCCGTTTCCTATTGACCTGCCGTCACCACACCAATGACAAAAACGTGTGCTTTACTTGACGCATTGTTTGGACGTCCTCTCTCTTGTGTGTTGTGCTTTGCCAGGATTTCCACTACCCCCTTGTACTTGTATATTTCATAGTGCTTCAACATGAACACGGTCCTGTCTGTATTTTCAGTTATCACTCGACCCGTTTCCTATTGACCTGCCGTCACCACACCAATGAAACAACAACGTGTGTGCTTTACTTGACGTATTGTTTGGACCCATGTCGTCAACCAGTTCAACGCTTAATTTGTATAATACTAACCGCCGAACGAATAGCACGCGCTCGAACTCCAAAGCCAGTCCAGACGCAACGTCACAGATACATAAAATCACGTCACGAATGCGTCATAAGCCCACCCCCCCCAAAAAAAAAAAAAACAAAACAAAAAAAACAAAACCTCCCCCCAAAAAACAACCGGTTATCACCGGAACTATGACCCGAAGGCGCACCGCGCGCCCTTGACACATCATTTGGTGCGCAACAATTACAATTCGATATGCTCGCTCGATACTGATCAAAGTCAATTTTAGGTATTGTTCAAATTTTAGGTTGGAACAGTTGCTGTGAAATTATTCAATTTCTTCTTGTTTCAATTTTCCGGGTCAAAAATTCTTTATTCTTTTATTTAAGATGGCAAAAAAAAAAGAGAGAGAAATTGAAGGAGTTGCATAAAAGTTTAATATTATAGAAAGAAAAAAATAATAAACACACGATGAAAATAAAAAGTTTAGAATAATTTTCATTAAAAAATAAAGATTTTGCAAATTCTGGGATGGATTACATCATAGCTGAATGAAAATTATCATGCAAAAATTAACTTTAATCATGGCGTCTTCTTTAAAGAATGACGTGTTTAAAACAAATTACAGGGGCCCCAATGATAAAGTTAACAGAAGTACCGGTATTGAAGAATCAGTGTTAAAAATAAGTTTGACAATAGGAACAATAATTATGATTTGACTGTAGGCACACTGCATTCTATTTAAAAGTTTAATAGTCACACACACAAACATGATTGTGTAATAAGTTTAAAATAAAATCAGTCGAAGGCCCTCTCCTGGAAGCCAGAACCCTTCTCCAGAAAAGATAACATTACACAAGATAAACAGTGCCCCGTAACATTACACAAGATAAACAGTGCCCCGTAACATTACACAAGATAAACAGTGCCCCGTAACATTACACAAGATAAACAGTGCCCCGTAAAATTACACAAGATAAACAGTGCCCCGTAACATTACACAAGATAAACAGTGCCCCGTAACATTACACAAGATAAACAGTGTCCCGTACCATACACAAGATAAACAGTGCCCCGTAACATTACACAAGATAAACACTTCAATAGTAGCGACCACCAGGGCAAGACGGACTTTTCAATAAGTGCGATCGTAGCTAGCTCGAACACATTCAGCCGTGTGAATTTGGAACACAGGCTTATCCTGACTTATGGCACATTGACGCCACATGGTATGAACGTCATGTCTCTTTTCACAGCTTGAACCTAGCTCCGCCCCTCCACGTCCCGACCTATCGCAGTGGACTTACTTCTCTTCTTTTCTTTCCCTCTTCCCTATTTAATCTCTTACTCACTTACCCTTCTATCACAATTCATTTGCTGCCCACGGATACTACCTCTAAGCAAGGAGCTATTTTTTTAATACTGTTTTTTCTGTTGTTTTGTTCGCTGACGAAGGCTTCATTCCAACACGTTCGTTGTTTTGTTGCGTTCCCTTTTTTCAGGTTTAACCCTACTTTGTTTTACTCATTTTATATTGTGCTAACCTGATTGCAGTCTCTCCCCTCATTACCCTTCCAGAAAAGATAAAAAAAAATTGTCGACGCATATATTTACGAAACAAATGAAAATGTCATTCTAAATAAGAGCTTGTATGTACAGAGCATGACGAGCTGCCTCATCAGAATAAATGGCAGTTTCGTTGAATTTTTTGTTTATCAATTCCATCCTTTAGAAAACTTAAGCTTATCCCTTCCTTTAACATAAAAAGTATTTTTTTTTTAAATCACATAGTTATGATTTTAGGAATTGAAAATTTGCCAAATTTTCTTGTCCACTAAATAAATTTTTTTTTTTTATTTCCTCCCCAGAAAAAGCGCAAAGCTGCTATTGAGCAAATCAACGTCCTCAAGAAAATCAAACAGAAAATCTGATGTCTGTAATCGCTTGCATCAAATTGGTTTTGCATTTATTTTATTTTTTAAATGTACAATGTGGCCACCGCTTGGCTTCCCTGTCAGTGACCTCCCTTTGAAATGGAAGCAAATAAAAATGTCTAAATGTGGTCTTCGTTGATTTGTTTACTCTTACAAGGTTTTGTTCTGAGAGTTCTCTTAGATTTGCGCGAGTTTGAAAGAAAAGTGGACCGGATAGCGAAATATATATTGGCCACTTGAAAAAAATAAAATAAAATTAGAAATTACTGCTTTTAGTTTGTTCGTGCCAGTGGCGTAGCTGGGGTTGGGGCGGACTGAGAATTTTTTTCGCCCTCAATTCAACAAAAAAAGCTATGCAGTATGAAGAAAATGATGTCCCTATATAAAAAAAAAGTGCATTCTGGGGCGGAACTCCTTTCTGCTCCCCCTTTCTACGTAACTGGTTTTTTCTTGTTATGAAAAAAAAAATCGTTTGGGGGGGGGGGGNTGGTAGACTTTTTTTTTTTAATCTGATGTCATCGCCGGTCAACTTGAATTTCATTGGCTGAAAATTTAGCTAACCTATTTGACCTCATGGCACTCCGCCACTTACATTCGAAATAAATTTATCTTGTAGCCACGTGACCGACTTACAGACGTTGGCACTTTAGGGGACAAAAAGACGTCATTTCAAGAAAATAACATTTTGAGAATTACAACAACAAAAACGAAAAAAAAAAAACAACAAAAAACAATCCAGACAGAAACAACATAAATGCTAGCTACATCGAAATGTAGGCTGCACGCAGGGGCGTGTCGATGGGAAGGGGGGCCCCCTTACGGGAAGCCTGTAAGTGCAACCTCTCGATATAAAGAGAAAAAAAAAGTTTGACCAATGAAAAGACGCTTTTGGCTCCGTTGTCTATGCGAAGTACTTGATATTTTTGGTCATTTAATAGTCACTATTAAGGTACTATCTAACGAATATTTTGTGCACTCAGTCTTGACGGCAAGGGTGGTCCCCCCTCCCCCCACACACACACACTTTTGCCCCCCCCCTCCCACGGCGCCACGCACAAGGGCCTACTTTGAATATGGCCCAAACACGCATGCCAAAATAGATAATGAGCTTACTGAAATTGATTTAGTTAAGAGCCTTACGTAATTGTTTCACCAATGGGAATTCTTCCGACGCCGGTGTAGCCGAGTGACGTGTTCTACAACTAGAAGTTTTGGAGTACATCTGGATGTCAGCACATCTGGATGTCAGCACGTCTGGATGTCAGTACGTCTGGATGTCAGTATGTCTGGGGGGTATGGGATGGGGGTAAAGATTTTGTGACAGGTCATTTTTTTGCGTGACGTAATTTGCCGACGACCCCTATTGGGGCACTCACTTAAGCAGGGGGTGGGCAACCAACAGCCCATGTGCCACATACGGCCATGTTACACGTTTAATGCAGCCCGCAAGTCCTTTGCCGGGGAGACTGGAGCATGGTAAAATGTAAACGCTGTGAGCGATAATTATAATATGTAAAAAAGCCTTTGAAAATCAAATAATCGTAGTCTATAAGGTTTTCCTACATATTGTTATAATAATAATCACACCACGCTAAAACAATTAAACACGGCCTTCTTTCGATTTAACTAGAAATGAATTTCCGAAGCCCATATTAAAATAACTTATGTAAAACTTAGAACGGTGGATTCCGAGAAAAGTAACATGCGGGCCACGAAATAAAATTTTATAAAATTCTAAAACGGCCCTCCAAACAAAATGGCGTCCCCCCCCCCCCCAGCGCTAAAACGACAAAGGCGGTGGCTGCTATCTATAATCTTTTATCACTTAAATTCTATAGTCTGCCGTCATCTTGTAGGATCAGGATACTGCTAAGGCGCGTACTGCCACCACCCTCTCCATGTACGCACATCTGACATCTCACACCATCAAGGGTTTGTCAGCTGTAAACAATCAGTTTGATTGATAAATAAATAGGTCTATTTTGTTTTTTCCTTTAACCTTAAAACGATACAAGTTGCTGACATTATGTGAAAAAAAAAATAGTTGGCTAAATAGTTTTCTTGTTTAATTTGCCACGCCTTAATATAAATCAAGCGTATTCGAAAGGGTGTTTTTTAAGGGGGGGGGGGGGGGGGGGGTTTGATGTTTGGGGGTGGGGGTGTGTTAAGGATGATTTTAAACAAATATCTATTTTTTGCAATCAAGTTTTCTTATTTAAAATATTTCTGGCATTTCTAGAGTAAGTATTGTTTTGCACCGTATGCGTAAAACAGTGTCTGATCTGCACCATTCGTAAATTTTTTTTTGATGTGCACCATTTGTAAAAAAAATTGTCTGATGTGCACTATTTTAAAACATTGTCTGATGCGCACCAGTCGTAAAACATTGTCTGATGCGCACCAGTCGTAAAACACTGTCTGATGCGCACCAGTCGTAAAACATTGTCTGATGCGCACCAGTCGTAAAACATTGTCTGATGCGCACCAGTCGTAAAACATTGTCTGGTTCTGATAAGTTTGCGATAAGCTCGTTCGGGTTTGCTCGTACTCAATGAAATTGAAGTTCGGGTTCGGTTCGGGTTTGGTTGGTTGTCAGCAGGATTTGCGTCCCGTTAGGTCTTCAGCAGGTTTCAGGTTCAGCGTGTTCGGTTCGTGTTTGGTTCGACTCCCATCACCTACGCAGTCTTCACCATATTAAAAGTAATCTTTGGTTCCTTCCTATTTTATATTGGTAAAATTTTAATTTTGACCCCACCCCCCTTAATTTCCTATTAACCCGATTTCCAAAATAATTGCAAGTAACGAGATACTTCCTTAAAGGCGACTTCCTTGTTTGACCCCTTCCAAGATAAGTTTGTGTGTTTTATTCGCTGTTTATTATTTAATTATTTTTTAATTAATTTTTTTTTTCAGTCATAGGCTTTCAGCCGAAAACGTCCGTTGTTTTCTTTTCGTTTCTTCTTGTTCTCTCCCCCTTCCCCGTGTGTTAAACAGAGTTGTGTTAATTTTATTACTGCTTCAACCTGAAAGCAGCACCCCCCCCCCAACCCCCCACACACCTTTTTTTCTATATAGAGTATAACAGCAGTAGTAGGCGTACTAATTTGAACAGCTCTATACCACGGTTTTTTTTTTTATTTTAACTTATTTTTTTTGAAATTTTTTACCACAAAGACAACAAAAAAATAGAAAAAAAACAACAACAAAAAATAAACAAATTTGTTTTTTTTTTGTTTCTTCTTTTTCTCCCCCCCTTCCCCGTGTGTTTAACAGAGTTGTGTTAATTTTATTACTGCTTCAACCTGAAAGCAGCCCCCCCCCCCCAACCCCCCACACACCTTTTTTTCTATATAGAGTATAACAGCAGTAGTAGGCGTACTAATTTGAACAGCTCTATACCACGGTTTTTTTTTTTAATTTAACTTATTTTATTTGAAATTATTCACCACAAAGACAACAACAAAATAGAAAAAAACCAACAACAACAAATAAACAAACAGACAATATGAAATTGACTTAAAGGATGACGTCAAGTCACTTAAATGATCAAGTCAAGTCACTTAAAGGATGAAATCAAGTCCAGTGTCGACTGGTCAGGATCCGTCTTGTGTAATCAAGTGGTGTATAAAATTTATTCTCCATAAACCCTGCGTCCTTAATTATTTTTTTGTTGTTGCTGTCATCCGTCCGTCACAATGTGATGATGGAGTGGGCTTCGGGGGACGAAATCCACATGGCCTGGGATTATACTTGAAGGATTATAAGCTGGTTCCCAACAGCAAATAGCCTCTCTCCACGCCGCTGGGTAACCCCAAGGGAACATCATTGGATGATACAGCTTGGCACCAGTGGCGTCGCAGGAGTTGTCGGAATGTTTCATTTGTATCCATTTTATCCGCCTCTCGGGACTCCATCTCCAGGTTTGATTTCTTTAACAGTTTTGTAAAGCAATAAATGACGCAACCCGACGCAACACCCAATTTTTTTATTAGTATTTCGTTTTTCAAACCGTACAGGTGACACCCCCACGGCCAACTAAGACAATTGTTCTCAGGTCTTTTTCTGTATGGTAAAAAATAGACATATTTTTTTAAAAATGTATTTTAAAAAAAAAACAACGGAACTAATGGTCACCATTCACTTAGTATCAACATTAAACTATGTTCATGAACAAAATATCTTAAATATCTTGTCAAATCCCATCTACATGCATAGGAGCCAAAATTATCAATAAATTGATCGTGGGCCCTTAAGATATAGAAGAAGAAGAACAAGAAGAGTTAAGCCAACAGTAACGGCAAGGAAGGAATGAGATAACAATGTCCCGCTTTTTCCAAAATATAAAAATCCGATATTTCATTTTTTTTCCAAACGTGTTTTAAACAGTTAAAGTAGTTCTGTTCCTAAAAATGTTATTCAGATAAGTTCTAAGAGCTGTCGGTATGTCGATGAATGTCGTTATCATGTTGTGATCGACATGCAAGTGTTTAGATAATGGGGAAACACGTCCATGCTCCCCAGAAGGTGCTGTGTTCTCTAGAAGGTGATGTGTTCTCTAGAAGGCGCTGTGCTCTCCAGAAGGTGCTGTGTTCTCTAGAAGGTGCTGTGCTCTCCAGAAGGTGCTGTGCTCTCCAGAAGGTGCTGTGCTCTCCAGAAGGTGCTGTGCTCTCCAGAAGGTGCAGAAAGCTATCGGCACATAGGGCCACTAATGACATCACTTTTCGATAAAATACGCTTAAAAAATGCGTGAAAACTATTTTTAAATCCTTTATAATTTATATTAACTGAGGTTTTGTTTGTTGCCTGACTGACTGACTGGCGGGCAAGCGAAATCTTCGGACGGCTAATTGACCCCCCTTCCCGTCAAGCTATCGAGCTGAAACCTGGCAAACAGACTCGTGGTCGACGAGAACACGATTTTCAGCCCCACCCCCCACCCCCACCCCAAAAAAAAAATCAGTTTTTCAAAGGGAACATGAAGAAAAATACTCGATAACTATGCAAAGGCTCAGTTTAAACGATCAAATTACTTTCAAATGTTCGTTCATACATTTGATCCGATTTTTGTATGAAGCCTTGTCACAACTTTTTACTTAGTATTTGATCAAATTCCCATTTACATTTTTGTCCGAATCAAGAAACCACGCATAAAATAATGCATTCATTACACAAAATTTGACGCAAATTTGAAGCAAATTTCAATGGAATGTGATCGTGTGAACTGACGCTTGAAATGAGATTCCTTAAAAAGAAAAAGAAAATCGCGTTTGGTGCGTAATATTTTATTTTGTTTTTCTGAAATGGTTGGTGAAATAACTCTGCGGTGAAATAGCCGGTGGGTCATTGGAATATGAATATAGTCCAGGGGCGTGAAAACAAATGTGCGGTTGAGTACCGTGATATGCTCGACAGATGGTTGAGTTGATTGCCAGATGGTTGATTTGATTGACAGATGGTTGATATGTTTGAAGAATGGTTGATTTGCTTGCCAGATGGTTGATATGTTTGAAGAAGGGTTGATTTGCTTGCCCGATGGTTGATATGTTTGAAGAATGGTTGATTTGCTTGCCAGATGGTTGATATGCTCGACAGATGCAATGGTTGATTTGATTGACAGATGGTTGATATGTTTGAAGAATGAATGATTTGCGTGCCGGATGGTTGATATGCTCGACAGATGGTTGATTTGATTGACAGATGGTTGATATGTTTCAAGAATGGTTGATTTGCTTGCCAGAGGGTTGACATGCTCGACAGATGTTTGATTTGATTGACAGATGGTTGATATGTTTGAAGAATGGTTGATTTGCTTGCCAGATGGTTGATATACTTGATAGTGGTTGAGTTTTAAGACTTAAAACTTAACAACATAATAATGTGGCAACTAAATTTCCTATATTGAACAATCGCTGGATATTAGAATTTGATTTCCTAAGAAATATTTAGATTTATAACTCTAATGTTTTAACAATTTTAACCGATTTTTTTTTTGAAATACCCATAGGCCTTTATTCATGATGCTGGCATCCGTCCATCACAGTGTGACGATGGTGTAGACTTCGCAGGACGAAATCCACAAGGCCTGGGATTATTCTTCTAGGATTATAAGCTGGTACCCAAAAGCAAATCGCCCCCTTCCACGCCGCTGGATAACCCAAGGGCACATCATGTGGATGGTACAGCTTGGCACCAATGACGTCGCATGGGTTGAAATGTTTCATTATATCAGTGTTATCCGCCTACGGGACTCCATCTCCGGGTTTGAATTAATTTAGCGTTTCTTTCTCTTAGATGGGTTGCCATCCAAGGTTAACGCGTCCCATCCACCGGGTTCACGATGAACTCTTAAATTAATTACCAATATCATAACCCACAGATTCGAACAAGATGTGTGTGTAGGGGGATTTGGGGGGGGGGGAGGTTGACTTCCTCCAATAAAAAAAAGAATGCGGTGGGGTGGATAGCTTCCCCCTGACTTCACGTCTATAAGAATTGTTTTAAAAAATTAAGTGTTGATACGCGAAAATATCAGGAAACCATCTTTGTACCCCTTTCAAATTTTAATTGTGGTGTTCCGAGGAAAATCTTGAAATGGCGTAAGTATGCTGTGAGGGTGGGGGTGGGGTGGGGACGCCTCAGAGCACTGATTTAAATAACTTCCTTCCTTTCGTCCAATGATGAATACTGGCTTTCCCTTCACTCGCACACAAAGCACTTGATCACATTCTAAATCCTACGTGTCAACTTGTCCCTGGACTGGTCACTTTAGACCCAAAGCAGCAGAGATGATTGTGATGGACGAAATCCGGAGTCATCTTCAGTTCTTCCGTTTTAAAGCTGGCTTGTGGCAAAGATCTCGATTGAAAAAAAGGGGAGGGGGTCGTTTATGATTGGTTTCTCAACCAGAAGTCCGCAACATCCGAGCCAGTGACATGTTGTTGTATGACATCGATTATTCAGTCGAGTGAATGAAAGACAACATGACCTCGTGTACAAAACAAATGGATGGATCTTTTTCCTTTGTTTGGGTTATTTGTGTTTTTTGTTTGCTTTTTTTTTTTGGCTATTTTTTGTGTAGGTGCGATTCTGTTAAATTCTGAATAGGTGTTTGATAGTGTTAAGGGAAAGTGTTTTTACGTATTTATAGCAACACATACATCTGTTAAAGTATTACCACAGTGCTAAAGCCCTCAATATGATAAATTCACGAACGAGTAGATGATAAGATACGATTCTTTTATTGATCCAAACAAATGAAAATGTTTTTTGATTGCATTGTAGGCCTACATATACATTTTCAGCACAGAAATAAATCGATATCTTTAATAAAGTCCACATTTTTCAACTAAAAGAATTTAAAAACAAGACATCTACATTCAAAGATTTCACTAGTTTAAAAAAGAAGAGCCATTCAGTAAACTCCCTTAGTCATAACAGGGACTTATTAATTCTACTAGATTTGTAACTTCTGGGGAAGCACGCTGGTAAATTCGGAAATTTTCAGTAATTATTTTTACTACTGTCCACAAAATTGGGGAACAAAAGCATTTGTATATCTTTTAATCCTCGCCCTGAGAGAAAGAATTTAATAATAATAATAATAATAATAATAATAAAGATTATTTAAAAATCACGCTTCATCCCCAAAGGCTCGAAGCGCGGTACATACCACATTGAAGTACAAAATTCAACATTACAAAACTACATACAAGAACGCCCGTTCTAAGTCTTTCATACCTTGCAACCATAAAAAAACACAGGCCAATATAAATCTAAAAGATAATAGCTGGATAGACAACATCATCCCAGCAGGTGTTTGCGAAAAAGATAAGTCTTCATATCAGTTTTGAAAGACTCCAGTGTCTGGCTGTTTCTGATAGCGATGGGAAGAGTGTTCCAAATTGTTGGGCCAGCAAATGCAAAAGTGCACCCCTCGTAAGTCTCAAGGTGCACACGTGGTATCGAGAGTTTGCCACTATCAGATGAGCGGAGTTTTCTAGTGGGTACATAAGGCATCAGTAGCACTTTGAGATAGGACGGAGCCAAGTCATGCAAGCAGCGGTACACAGAGTTGGAATTTTGTACTCTATGCGAGTGCAGACCGGCAGCCAATGCAACTCTCTCGAGTGGGCCGATCCGAGTATTTTTGATGTGATGAAGGCGGCGTATTTATATTAGTATATTTTTCCATAACATCCTCAAATAGTTCTTCACGTGAAAGATGTTTAGTTTGTGTTATGTTCCTAGCTTTCTTGATTAGTCGGTTTATTCGGTGTTTAATATCAGACGATGAATTACCACAACAGAAGGTAATACTGAAATTAAGTAGGCTTCCAATTGTTGCACTGTAGAATATCAAACTAATTGGGATTGGAGTGAAACAATTTCAATAATATCATGCACCGTCGTACAGGTAAACTATCGTAAAAAAAACTGTATAGCCTAAGTATAATATAAATAAATAATGTACAATAAGACCTCGTCGTCCTATGGCATGCTAATCAGTGCCGAAAAGACAAAACTGATGACAAATAACACCACAGGCATCACCACTGAAATTAAGGTCGGGGAGGAAAGACTAGAGACTGTAGGCCGCTTCAAATACCTAGGAGCAATAGTCTCAGAAGAAGGCTCCAAGCCCGGACTGATGTCCAGGATTGCACAGACTACAACAGCACTAAAAAGGCTCAAGAAAATATGGAATGACAAAAATATAGCCCCCCAGCACCAAAATCAGGCCGATGCGCTCATTAGTCCTCTCCCTTTTCCTGTATGCCTGCGAATCATGGACATTAACAGCTGATCTTGAAAGGAAAATAAAGGCGATGGAGTTTAGATGCTTCAGAAGCATTTTTGGCATCTGCTATAGGGACCATATCTCTAATGATACAGTGAAAGAGATGGTTCGCCAGGCAATTGGGGAGTACGATGACCTACGGCCACGTAAAAAGGAAACAAAAGCTTGCCAAAGAAATATTGCAGGGCACCACAAGAGGGGGGAGAAAGAGGAAGACGAAGAAAAAGATGGGAGGATAACATCAAAGAGTAGACAGGACTAACACTGGGCGATGCTGTGCGTAGTGCAGAAGACAGAGACGAATGGAGGAGGATAGTTCATATGTCATCTGTGGCGCCCCAACGGTCCAATGACTAAGGGACATGATGATGATGATTATACAATAATAATAAATAATACGAATAAAGGAAGAATATATATATATATATATATACACACACATACATTTAAAAGATCCGTATAAAAATATTGAGGGTGTATTCTTGATTGAAAAGAACCATTTAAAAATATTGAGGGTGTATTCTTGATTGAAAAGATAACGGTTCCTTCCAAACTGCTACGCTAACAGATCAAGTCTGCGTAAGGTATGTTCCAATTTTGGGTCATCCTCAAATGATTCGCAAAACATGATTTGAAATCATTATCTCACATTTGAGCAGTCATTCCCCTTGTCATGCTGTTTGATTCCCATCACCTCCCTACTGCAAGGGACCGGGGGGGGGGGCGATGACAAGTATGACAGCGGTGCATGTGTTTAGCGAAGAATTCACAACGCTGTAAGAAAATGGTATTTTATTTACTTTTTTTGTTTTTCCTCTAAAGATGGGAGGACTTTTTGATACAGCAACTTTAAAAAAAAAATAATAATTAAATTAGGAAAAAAAAAGCGTAATAAAAGAAGATAGACATAAAACAAAATAAAAATAATTTTAAAAAGACACATACACACTTTTCCAAAAATTCTGGTCCCTCAAAACTTGAGAGAAGTTACAGTTGCAGTCATTTAAATGAAAGAAGAAATTGAGCGTTAGTCCCAGCTGACTGTGTATGATGCCCCTCTTTTAAAAAAAAAAAGGGGGGGGGTTGCAAAGTTATAATGAACATTATTTTAATGTTGACCGCCGTTATTTTGTTATTTATTACAATACAATGGGATTTGTCATTT
>CAXITT010000300.1:500503-551135 GCA_964033795.1 Lymnaea stagnalis | reverse complement strand
TGTGTGTGTGTGTGTATATATATATATATATATATATATATATATATATATATATATATATATATATATATATATATATATATATATATATCAGTAACAATTTGTTTATAAAATCTATAGTAAAATGAAAATGTAAACACGTTTTCGTCTAGGTTCAGGCTCACATTCACGTAGTAATGCTGAACAGCTGTTGGGAGATTGGCCAAACGGAACACCAGGATGTTTTATTAATGTCTTCATGAGATTGGTCAGACTGTATGCCCGGATGTTCTATTAATAGATTTCCGTCATTAAATGACAAACCCTTTCGCATTTCAATTAATAATAATAATAATAATAATAATAATAATAATAAAGTTTATTTCAAAAATATGCTTCATCCCCAAAGGATCGAAGCGCGGTAAAAAAAGAAAAAAAACCACAAAAACCTATAATTTACCACATTTAAAACAAACGCAACACTACAAAACTAATCACAAGCATACCAAGTTAAAGTCTTTCTACCCATTTCAACTCTAAGCAACACAGCCAATATGCATTAAATGGAAAATATGGTAGACAATCATCCCAGAAGGTGTTTGCGAAATAGATGTGTCTTTAAATCGGGTTTAAAGGACTCCAGTGTCTGGTTGTTTCTGAGATTGACAGGAAGGGCGTTCCAAATTGTTGGACCAGCAAATGCGAAAGTGCGCTTTCCGTAAGTCTCAAGGCGAACACGTGGTGTCGAGAGTTTGCCACTGTCGGATGAGCGGAGTTGTCTAGTGGGTACATAAGGCGGCAGCAGCTCTTTCAGATAGTACGGCGGCAGGTCATGTAAGCAGCGTTAGCACAAAGTTGCGATTTTCTACTCTATGCGAGCACAGACCGGCAGCCAGTGCAACTCTCTCAGAAGTGTTTTTGCATGGTCGAATTTGCGTTTGCGGAGCACAATGCGAGTCGCATTATTTTGTGCTATTTTAATTTTATCCAGGAGCGTAGCTGGGAGACCCATCATGAGAGCATTGCAATAGTCCATGCGTGATAGCACAAATGCAGACATCGGCCTCTTTGTTGCATCAATTGTTAGGAAGGGCCTGATGTGACTAATCCTGCGCAGCTCTAGAAAAATCGCCTTGCATAACATGTTAATGTGACTTTCCAAAGTTAGTCTTCTATCTATGGTAGACACCCAGGTACCGCACTGTTTGAGCTAACTCAATACGCATACCTGAGAGAGCAATTGATGTCGTGTTATTTGCAGATTTTTGCTTCTGAGCGGTCGCGATGTGGAGCGGCTCGGTCTTATAATCGTTCAATTTGAGCTTGTTTATGGTCATCCAGTGCTTAACTGACTCCACTGTCTTCTGTGTCATACTGAGCAGCTGAGGGAACTGAGAGGGGATCACGGATTAATGAAGTTGGGTGTCGTCCGCGAACATGTGGTATTGCATGTCAAACTGATTGATCTCTGCACCCAGGGGCTGAATGTACATCGTGAAAAGCACCGGGCCTAGGACCGAGCCCTGGGGTACTCCGAATTCGATAATAGATTGCTTCGAGGTCAAGCCGTTTGAAATAACTGTCTAGACCCGATTAGTCAGATACAATCGGAAACAACACAGGACGGTGTCAGTGAGACCGAACGTTTTTTTGCAGACGCTGGAGCAGTATGCCGCAGTCAAGCGTATCAAAAGCTGCCAATAAATCGAATTAAGACAAAATCGATACCTGGCTCTCATCACAAGGCGACAGAAGGTCGTTTACGACGCGCAACAGAGCTGTCTCAGTAGAGTGATGCGCCTTGTGTGCTGACTGGAAAAGTTCAAACAAGTCACATTGAATGAGGTGATCCGCGAAGTTATATCCAACAACGTTGAGTTTTGAGGCCCACACAAGGCCGCGAAATCGAAAGTCCATCTTCGTGATGATGGCATCCTTTTTAGCTCATACAAAAGTGGCTTTTTTTAGATTACGGGGTGGGGGAGCGCTATATATATACTTTAAGTGCTCATGTAGTTTATGGGGAGAAAAAGGTTTGGGAGACATTGCATTATAAGAGTGTCATGTGACAGTGTCTAGATTGCCTTTAGCGCTCTTGAAACAGAGAAACTTTTTTGGTTGAGACAAGGCCTGAGGTTTTTTTGAAGTGTGATGTGGAAAAATTTTAAAAAAAAATACATTTATTTTTTTTTTGAGGGGGGGGGGGCAGTGGGATCTAATTTTATTTTAAATAAAACTTTATATCTTGGGCGTTCTTTTACTAACAGATTTTAAATTAATGGGGCGGCTTTTTAGAAAAAAATGGTTTTTCATTATTCATTGAAAAAACTCACTGCTGTAAAATATTAAAGATTTAACCCTTAAACCACCGGGGGGCCGTATTAGGAAATTGTATAAGGCGACATCTTTGGCTAATTCCATCCGATTTTAATGGGATAAATTTGAAAATCTATCTTGAAAATTTATCCGAAATGTTTGTTTTTATAGAGCATCTATCTTATGGATTAACTAAAATAGTCCCTTTAGGGCTTAGGCTCCTGTGCGGGAAACCTATTTTAATTTAATATCATAAACGGTCAAGGCTTTGGCATTGGATCACACATTTTTCTTTTTTTTTAAACTTTTAAAAGTTAGATTGGTCTTTTTAAATTAAATCCAATGTTAAGATAGTTATTCTAAATCTGTTTTTTGTTTGTTTTTGTTTTGTTAAAGGAGAATATTTCAAATGTTTTCGTACTTAAGCGAAGTAATTTATGACAAGGCCCTTGTCACAGCATAACTTTGTGTGTGCTATTTTGATCTTGTGTAAAGATCAAGGGAGAGAATATAAGGAGGAATATATATAACGGCCGATGTTATGCGGCCATGTTGGAAAATGGCAAAAACGGTGCTATGAGTCTGTACTATAGTTAAGTGTGTGATGTTTGTGAGGACAGTACTAAAGACAATTAATTAAAAATAAATGAACAGATGCATATATATATTGATGGATATTCTGCGTTATCAGAGAAGTTATTATGTATCATGTGAATACGTCCATAGTGTAATAAAGTGCTGGTATTGATTACGTCACCTGACTTGATGATTTAATTCCGTATCAGTGACAGATACTCAGTTGTCGTAGACAAACTACTAACTTAGTTAACCATCACTACTGTATCAACAAAAAAAGAGTGATCGGTTATTGCCCTAAACTTACGTGTACGTTGCCTATAATACATTAGAAGTTTTTCTTTTCCGAATGCAAATCCGAGCGACGCCGGGTAGATTGGCTAGTACGAAATAATTAAATTTGGCAGCGGTCCCTGTCCCGGGGAAAAGGGAAAATTTCTCTAAAGGTCAGCAAAATTGACTTTATAAAAGTTTGGGAAGCACTGACTCGTGGAAAAATTGAAGGGGGTGGGGGTGGTGGTAGGGTGAGACTATGATAAATGTTTTTAGATGAGGAAATTAGTTAACACATGGGTTAGAGCAGTGGTTCTCAACCTTTCTAGTACCGCGACCCCTTAATACAGTTTCTCGTGTCGTGGCGACCCCCCAGCCACGCAATTATTTTCGTTGTTACTTCATAGCTGTAAGGATATATGTTTTCAGATGGTCTTAGGCGACCCCTGGAAAAAGGTCCCGCGACCCACAAAGGGGTCGCGACCCACAAGTTGAGAACCGCTGGGCTAGAGTAAAAACTTGAAGGGGACAACAAAAAAAATAACCACAACACAAAAATAAATTCTTCGCGTCTTTCTTTCCGATCTTTGACTCAACACGTAGTCCTTATTTCTGCACACGTTAGAAAGGTTAATTAAAGATAGTGTGGCTATTTTAATACTTTTTTGGGGGGTTGTTTGGGTTTGCCCCCCCCCCCCCCACACCAAAACGTTAAAAATATTTCAACACCAGGTTATGTTTTAAAAAAAAAAAAAAAAAAAAAAANTTGCAGATAGTCCTACATCATACCCGTGGCTCTTTATTGACAAATATAATAGTCGCCTCCGAAAACTTTCAACATTTTTTTACCTGAGTTCAACAGTCACGCATGACGCTTTCTAATTAATGTTGTTGGTGTTTTTTTTCTTCCCATTTAGTTATATTAATATAAAACATGTCGAGTAGGGGAGGGCCAGTTGTGAAAAGGAAGCAGCCACACCAAAAGCAAAATATATATAAGATGTATTAATAACTGGGATCGTTAATATTGACTCCATACGAGTTTTTAACATGATATTCAATTGATAGAATGATTACTGATATTATTAGTAGTCCTATTAAAAATTTGGAATTTTACACACATACATTTTTTCTGTGATACTGATGTGACATTTAAAAAATTTCAGTCAATATTTTCTTACACGAAAAAAATAAAATTTTAATACACTTAGATATTTTTTGTTTGTTTCGTACAAAAAAAAAGAACAACCTTGATGCAGTAATATTTATTTAAAAAAAAATTAAATTGTCCTCTGTACATGTCTTTTGATATAAAAATATTAATAAAATATAAGATTTTTTTTTTTTTTTTACAGTGCGCTTGTTAAAAATTTGACAAAGGGCGCCTTGTGAAAGCTTGGATTCGGCCAGCTAAACCTGACTCGTCGAAAAAAGTCTGGGAACCTCTGGTTCACGGAAGAGACGCCGCCATGAGTATTTTAAAGAGTCGATTACCATCCCGAAAATTTTAACACCGAGTCCAAGACTCCAAACCCACTACCGGCATGTAGAGAAGAGAATGCATGGCAAGGAGGGGCAGATTATTTTGTAAATGGGGGAATTACAGCGTGAGACGAGACAACACTGCAGCTTAACCTATCCGACTCCAGCGCCCCGACTGCTGTTTAACTGCTCCGACTCCAGCTGTTTGACTTCTCCGACTCCAGTGGCCTAAATGATGTTTAAATCTCCGACTCATGTGCTCCAAAAAGACAGATTAATTGCGCCTAAGAACTCAAATAGTGAGATGGCCATCTACACAATTTTTGACTTCACAAAGAAACCTCGCACAAGACTGAGGGGGTCAATGCAATGACTAGACTGAGGGGGTCAGTGCAATGACTAGGCTGAGGGGCCAGTACAATGACGACTGAAGGGTCAGTCCAATGGCTAGGCTGGTTGGTTAGTGGAACAACTTTGTTGTTTTGGTGTGGGGCCGGGGGCCGGGGGCGGGGGGAGTGGGTACTGGTTTATTTTCTACAACAATCAATAATGCCAATGAAAAATAAGTTTAAGAATCTACATTTACCCGTCAGACACGTAAAAATAGCTCAGTAAGTAGGTATTCACCTTCTAATTCATTATCTATTATTATTTGCTTTTCATTTACTGTAAAATTTTACTGGAAAGCACTTGGACTGCCATGTTTACCAATCTAGGAAGTAACTCCAGTCCTGACCATGGGAATACTGCGAAATATTGAATCGTTTAAAAAAAATTATAATAATAAATTAAATAACAATTTAATCACTATTTTTTTGAGATTTCTGACAATGGTTCTTACTGGGTTACTGCTGCCCTGGTTTGCAGCAGGACACCTAGATGTTGCGTCTTACCACAATGAATACAAACAATTGGAATTACAACTATGAAAAGTGTGAAATATTTCGCACTGTAAGAAGGCTACACGGTTCCCCGGGGGCATCGTCGCACGAACTTTGAGAGCCCCTGTCATGGGGTATTGGAAGCGACATGCGCAGTGAAAAGAGCGAAGACAAGACGATGCTTCTAACTAAACTGTGCCAGTGGCGCCTTAAAAAGTATGTCATTGAAAGAAACTGTGCAACTGTGACACTTTAAGTTTGCAATTTCGAATTTAAATCGTCCAAGGCACTCTGGTTTGAAGAGATGAAAAAAAAAACCATTACAAGTTAACACTCTTATGATGTTAGGAAACAATTAAAAGTTAACAATCTTATAATGTAAGAAAACGAATTAAAAGTTAACACTCTTATGAAATTAGGAAACAATATTAGGAAACGACAATTATCCAGAATATCTATGGTGTACAAGATAAATAATGGGCTGGTCCACTGCTCCAGCATCATACAGAAACTCGTCCCTGCCCCCCCCCCCAACCTGGACAGCGACGAGTCCATGACAGGCAGTTCTGGCCCATAACAGCAAAAACACAGAACAGGACCAGTTCATTCCTTCCAAAGAAAATCAGGAACTGAATGTGTACAAGATAAATAATGGGCTGGTCCACTGCTCCAGCATCATACAGAAACTCGTCCCTGCCCCCCCCCCCCAACCTGGACAGCGACGAGTCCATGACAGGCAGTTCTGGCTCATAACAGCAAAAACACAGTACAGGATCAGTTCATTCCTTCCAAAGAAAATCAGGTACTGGAACAAGCTTCCAAAAGGAACATTTGAGACAACTCTTGACACTTTGGGTCTATTGCCTCAGGCCTTCCAACACCCATTTAATAATACCTCGCTGAGTAGCCCTTGCAACCAGTGAAATATCCTCTTCATAATATCAGGCACAAAAACATTGCCAATCCTCTCCACATACATAGGAGCCAGACTGATAAAAAACATTGATCGTGTGCCCTTAAAATTTAGCCGAAGAAAAAGTAAAATTTAACACTCCTCTTATATTAAATTTAATGGAATTAACAAATTTATATAACAATTTTTGTAATTAAATCTAAAATAAGTATTTAAAAAAAAAAAAACTTTCTTTTAAAGTCTTGTTTAAACGCACTAAAAAGTATAAAACAGTGTTCTTCCATAGCTGATACATCATTTCCCTTTTTATAATCGCTACTACTCAAGTCATGGCTGCTACTCAAGTCAAGGCTACTACTCAAGTGAAGGCTGCTGCTCAAGTCAATGTTGCTACTCAAGTCAAGGCTGATACTACTCAAGTCAAGGCTACTAGTCACGTCTAGGCTGCTACACAAGTCAAGGCTGCTACTCAAGTCAAGGCTGCTACTACTCAAGTCAAGGCTACTACTCTGGCTAATGCTGATACTCGAGTCAAGTCAAGGCTACTATTCAAGTCAAGGCTACTACTCAAGTCAAGGCTTATATTAAATTAAAGGCTGCTACACAAGTCAAGGCTGCTACTCAAGTCAAGGCTGCTACTACTCAAGTCAAGGCTACTACTCTAACTAAGGCTGATACTCAATTCAAGTCAAGGCTACTACTCAAGTCAAGGCTACTACTCAAGTCAAGGCTACTACTCAAGTCAAGGCTACTACTCAAGATTAAAGCTACTACTCAATTCAAGGCTGCTACTCAAGTCAAGGCTATTACTCAAGTCAAGTCTACTATTTAAGTCAAGGCTGCTACTCAAGTCAAGGCTGGTACTCAAGTCAAGGCTGCCACCAAATGAAGGCTGCTACTCAAGTCAATGCTGCTACTCAAGTCAAGGATGCTACTACTTAAGTCAAGGCTAATACTCAAGTCAAGGCTGCTACTAATCAAGTCATGGCTACTACTCTAGCTAAAGCTGCTACTCAAGTCAAGTCAAGGCTTCTACTTAAGTAAAGGCTACTATTCAAGGCAAGGCTGCTACTAAATTCAAGGCTGCTACTCAAGTCAAGGCTTCAATTCAGGTCAAGGCTACTACTCAGGTCAAGGCTACTACTCAGGTCAAAGCTACTACTCAAGTCAAGGCTACTACTAAATTCAAGGCTGCTACTCAAGTCAAGGCTTCAATTCAAGTCAAGGCTACTACTCAGGTCAAGGCTACTACTCAAGTCAAAGCTTCTACACAAGTCAAGGCTATTACTAAATTCAAGGCTGCTACTCAAGTCAAGGCTTCTATTCAAGTCAAGGGTACTATTCAAGTCAAGGGTACTATTCAAGTCAAGGGTACTATTCAAGTCAAGGTTACTACTCAAGTCAAGGCTGCTGCTAAAGTCGCACACGCATCTAAGGAAGTCATATCATCTGTCTATACTTTTGAAATCACGGCTCGGCTTTTATTGTTCGCAGCTGGCTTTTCAGTAATGAGGTCTTAAATGTATGATCGTAAACAAGCTAGTAAAATAAAAAAATAAAAATCAATTTTTGTTGTTGTTGTTGTCTTGGTTTGTTGTTAACCACGTAGTACGTATTAAGTATTTCATCACGTTTGCTGTCAGTTGGGTCTGATGAATCCCAACTAAGATAGGCGTTGTTTTTGGTCTAAATGGGGAGGGGGTGGGTGGGTGGGTGTTTGACTTCAGAACTGGAGTGCGGCGAGTCTCAAAATATAACAGCCCCATTTAAAAACACGATGTTGGGTACTCACTCCATGGCAAAAATCACAGATCTCATATAGACGACTTCGTCTACAGCGAATGAGACCCAACGAGGGTTCAATTCTAGATTGTGGATGAACATAGAAATACAAAATATTAATTTCTTTACGTGTTTTTTTTTCTCTTTCTTTTGTTACCGGAAATTTGATCGAAAGAAATTTCGTTGACGGAAAAAAAAATGATCGTCGGAAATTTGATCGAACGGAAATTTGGTCTATTTTTTTTTTCTCCAGTTCACACGTTAAAATTTTCGTCAAATTTCTTTTTGAACGCACTATACTATACAGTAAAACAAAATTAAAAATCTCAGCCCACCCCCTACCCCCGGCGCGGTACTTAACCTAGGCACGCCACTGGTTTATGATAATGACATTAACCTATTTGGTCAGTTGGAAGAAGGGGGCATTGGAAAACATGGTGTGAGGAATTCTGTGCAGTGGTTAGCAAAGGACTTCGTGGAATCATCCCGTTCAATCTCTTTGTTGTTGTTGTAGAGATGAAATTGTGGACCCTTGATATTTCGTTGGACTTAGTTACTGCCCGAACCAGTGTATGACATTAATGCGCCCAAAAAAAAAATGTTTACCAACAATGTGGGAAAAGTCCTAAATCTATATTTTATAATCCGTAATTATCTACGGTAGCCCTGCTCAGCGTTTGCACGAGAGTCTTCGGCACCCTCGATTTCTGCTCTCCCCTTCTCTCGCACTGATCAGTGTGGCCGTACGGGGTTCTATCGTGTGCCAAATGATTACCTTGAGCGCAAAAAAAAAAAACCAACAATAACAACAGAATTGAGTTTCTTTATGGCACTGGGCGCCATAATGCCCACCCATGACGCTTTAAAAATGTCTTCTCCAGATCAAATGGTCAAATGGAAGCTCTGATTTCAGTTATGCTCCAAAATGCAGCTCTTGATTTTGAAAATATCAAAACAATTTCTCGAGAGCGGCTCCCAATACGCCCCTGCCGCTCAAGAACCATCGGCGCCCTCTTTTTCTTCCCCCACGTCCCTATAAAAATGAGGTTATACCTGACCCTGGTCACCAATTTCGGTGCCGATAGATACTCTGTCGAGTGAAGTAGTCGGGAACTCAATTAGTAAAAAGAGCAAAAAATCAGCAGAATGGCAATTAAGTTTTTTGAGAGCCAAATTTCTTTTCAAGAACCTGCCAAGAACATTGTTTTTCGGAGTCAACCCGATTTGTGGCCGGGCCGCACTCAGGTCTCGAGCAGCGATTTTCCGACCCCCTGATCCAATGGCGTAGATAGGGTTAGTGCCGATCTCGGCGTGCGAAGATTTTTGCCGCGCTCACTTTCACGATGTAGACTCTACAGTTGTCCTAAAATTTCGCCCCTCCATTAAAAGAACAAAGCGACACCTTGACGGACCACACCATCCGTCCATTTTTTTTTTTACGTCAAAGGCAGAGGAGTAGACGTGAGGGGACAAGATTCATTTTACATCCCCCCCCCCCCCCTTTTTTTTTTTTACGGCAAAGGCAGAGGAGTAGACGTGAGGGGACAAGATTCATTTTACCCCCCCCCCCCCCCACTTTTTTCAACGCTGAAACCCATTATTTCCATCCATTCAATTCCATGTATGCCTATTTTGGTGTCCCCACCTCCCCCCCCCGCCGCTATTCTAGCACCCGGGTACACTATGTCCCCCTTTGCAATGCCTCTGGCCACTGACACTGACCACCCGAAAATATGAAATGCCTCCAGAGGATATTGTCACTGAAAGAAACACTGAATTCTGTAGGGTCCTCGTCCTATACATATACGTGGTTCTGACAAAGTTCTGCAATGAATTTTCATTGAATTTTTAAAAAAGCATTGGGCGTGTCCCTGAACTCATTTACAAAATTACCCTGAGCGCCTCCCCTGTCCAACACGCAACAGATGGCAAATGAACAAAGAATGTCTTACAACTGAGCCCTCCAATCTACGCACTGAGCAGCTGCTGCTCGGCGCAGACGACGCGATTGGACAGAGGACGCCAGAATACGTCACGCAGTCCATTGTTTTTTGCACCGTCCATAAAGTGCCCGGGTCAGTGGATTATAAGCATTGAGAGGAGAAGGTAACCCCAATCGTTGTTTGTTGGTTGCAGACGAGAAATTAATTAATATTTCATAAACTACAGGAGTCTGTTTAGTCAGCCTTCAGTTTAAAACTTTTCTACTGCTATCTACTGGATCAAGACACCGGAAAAAGGACTCGATGGTAATTGCATTTATTATTTTGTTGAATGTTTTTTTGGACTCGACTTCTTTTTGACTCTATCGAATTCTATTTTTCAAAATGGTTTATAGGCTAAATATTTTTTGACAAAGGGGTGAGGGGTAGGGAGGAAAGCACGTACACATAAGGGAAGGGGGTAACGATAAAGGGGTGGGTGCACAAAAGGGTGGCGAGGGGCGTCTCATTTTATTTTTTTGCGTAAGTGGTTTATGGATGGCCCAAACTAGAAATCATTTGATTAAAATGAACCAGAGATAAAACTCACGTTGTTTACATTTGACGGTAACTAGAAGGAAAATATTTAGAGAAACTTTTGCTAAATTCTTCGTGTTTTTTTTTTATTGTAATCAAACTTTCTCGAATAGATCAGCGATAGTGGACTTACACCAAGTGGGCTTAACATATAGATCAGGTGTGGTGAACTTATACCCAGTGGGGCTAACATATAGATCAGCCATAGTGGAATTACATCCAGTAGGCATATTCATATAGATCATTCATAGTGGAATAAACTCAGTGGGCTTAACATATAGATCAGGTATGGTGAACTTATACCCAGTGGGCCTAACATATAGATCAGGTATGGTGAACTTATACCCAGTGGGGCTAACATATAGATCAGCCATAGTGGAATTACATCCAGTAGGCATATTCATATAGATCATTCATAGTGGAATAAACTCAGTGGGCTTAACATATAGATCAGCCATAGTGGAATACAACAAAACAAGCTTGGAGGCATCCGCTAGATCTTGTACTCCCCTCCCCAACCCATGTCCGCTTTTAGCTACGCCTCCCCCCCCCCGACGCCCACATACACACTTTCTCTGCAGACCTCCTTTATGTACGACCCCTATGCAGAGATCGGCCACCCCACGACACCTCACGACATCCCACGACATCTCAGGCGGTGCGAGATTTTCAGAAGGTGAGCTCTGCTTTGAGTTTTGATGACGGTGGACCAGTACAAAAAAGACGATCTGGCTCCTTTTGTTTAGTACATGGGATTTTATCGTTTTTTTGTTTGTTTTTTTTTCTATCAACAGATGAATCGGGCACCCCACTCCTAATGTTTGCGCTCAGGGCAAATGCTTCAAACCCCTTCGTATGGCCCTGATATCATCTACTTTTCAGGTTTCAAACGATAAGAAAACGAAAAAAAAAAAAAAAAAAAAAATTTCAAGAAAAAACCCAAAAAAAAAAAAAAAAAAAAAAAAAAAAAAAATAAAAAAAAAACACACAACCCCCATCCACAAAAAAAAAAAAAAAAAATTTCGAGTACTAACCCCAAAACCTAAAAATAAATTAAAATAAGAAAAATTAAAAAAAACACCCCCCCCCCCCCTTCCAAAAAAAAAATAAAAAATATATATATATTTATTTTTTTAAATTTAAAAAATTGTTTACTTAAAGAAAGTCAAAGAAGACACAACGCTCGATCTATATATAAACTAAGATAGTTAACATTAGGCTTAACAAATGAACACAAAGATTACGAATAAAAAAAAAAACTACATAAAAATCTTTTCTATATTAGTCTAAGTCAGTTTCACAAAGTAGAAATTAAAATATCGATGCTGGTATATTTCTATTATTATTTGATTATAATTTCTTACAACATTTACGGAAGAGTCTTTAAAAACAAAGCGCTTGATCAGTGCTTCTCAACCTGGGGTACAAAGTCACACATTGTTAGGATCGGTTTAGCCCTTTGGCTGTCTTAACTTAAACATGGAAAGTTTTGGGGGAATGTATATACAATTAAATATGATTATGTTTGGAGGTCAACCCCATAATTTAAATTTTAAAGTGTTCATCAATTTAAAGCTGTTTTCGGGTGGGGAAAAGTATAATTTCCAGCCAAAAATCATTCAATTTATTTAAAATCATGATATTGCAACACAAATGAAAAACAGCTATATCTGGCATGCAAAGTGAAAGTGTTTTTAAAAAATGGAATTTAAGTTATGTAAAAAAAAAAAACCAACTAAATTTTATAACTATTTCTATTTTCTCTCAACAGTCTGTAACTGTAAGACGCAATTAAAATTGTCGATGTAACTGGCATCGATTTCGTACTCACGAGACCCACATGCTGAAAATATTCCCAAGATGGCAACTGGAAGATCGTGAGATACCAGCTTTGTGATCAACGTGGAATCGGACAAACTGTTCAAAGAGTTTGAAAAATGGCGCGGCCACTGGATGGTAGCGCTTAAGGATCTTTTGTTTGATTTTTTTATTTATGTTTTCAACAGCATTTGTAATAATGTGAATCGAGAGAAAGATGAACCTATTTTTAAGGAAATGTGCCCACCATAGATATGTCACATGGCAACAATAACGAGATTTTGAACGTTTCCTACATCGCCCTCGACAGCACCACGTTGGCCAACAGCCTTTTCAACAGCAGCACGTTCGACAACAGTATGTTGGACAACAGCCCTTTCAACAACAGCTGGCTCGACAACGGCTTGTCAGACGACAGGACTTTTGGCGGCAGCTGGCTCGGCAACGTCACGTTCGACGACAGCTGGTACGACAACCACACCGCGCTAGACAACGGCACGTTTGACAACAGCAGCGTCATCAGCCCCTCGGCAATCACCGTCTGCGGCTACGTGACGAGAAACCTCAACCGAACGGCTTCCGCCCACCTGGTGAGCGCGCTTGTCCTCGTCGAGAAGTACTTCGGCCTGCCCTTGCTCATCTTTGGAATCGTCACCAACATCCTCACGCTGCTCACGCTGCAGAGCCCCAAACTCAAGGAGTCCCCGTACGTTTATCTCACGGCCCTGACGGTCGCGGACTTGTTGGCGCTCCTGCTCATCTTCATCAATCAACTCGGTCCGGTCAACTACTTCTGGAGCCTGTACACGGTCCACGTTTACTATCCCTTGTCGAACATCGCGGCGACGTTTGGGGCGTGGGTTATGATCGCCATGACGATGGAGAGGTGCCTCTTCGTCCAGTTTCCGCTTTGGGCGCCCGTCCGCTGTACCGTTAGCAGGGCTCGCATTAAGACCGTCGTCATGTTCCTCGTGAGCTGCGCCATCAACTCACCGAGATTTTTCTGGTACACGGTCGTATTGTGCTCCGTAGAAGAGAACACGACCGAGGTCGTCCCGAATATCCAGCAGAACCTAAGCATCGACGATAAAGTGGTCATCACGGTCGCTTGGTTTTACACCACGTTTTTCAACTTCGTGCCGCTTCTGGTTCTTTTCATCCTCAACTCCTTCCTCATCTACAAGGTGCAGACCCAGCAGCGGAGGCGCGCCAAGCTCGGCATCCACAGGAACACGGAGACCGTCTGGACCCGCGAGCAGACGAGGCTGACCGTCACGTTCATCGCCATCGTGTTCCTGTTCCTCGTCCTGGTCGTCCCGTCGTCGTTCTCCGACCCGACCATCATGCTGCCCATCTTCGGGCTGGACGACCTCGACCACGCCACGATCGCCTTCCAGCACGTGACCAACATGCTGGTCTGGGTGAACCTGTCCATCAACTTTCTGCTGTACACGTTCATCAACACCAAGTTCCTGCAGGCGTTCAAGACGATGGTGTCCCGCTGGAGGCGCGTGGCGCGTCTGTGCGTGACGGTGCTCTGCAGGAGACTCCAGAGAAAGAGGATGCGCCGACATTTGCAGAAGCAGAGCAGTTTTGCCATATCGGGTCAACAAGAAACCTTCTCTTTCAACATTGCATCAGTATAATATGTCCAACTAAATTGGTCATTTTTTTTTTTTTTTGGTTGTAAAACGGGCATCAATAAATTAATTTTTAATTGNCCCCCCCAGTAAATAAAACAGCAATACGAGGGATGTGGAAGCTTGAATTTAAGGACAGTCCTTTAATCATTATACCCCAGTAAATACAACTTTTCAACGAACTTTTAAAAAGGTAGATATTTTTACCCATACAATAGCGTTTCTGAAGCTTATCAACGTGCCTGCTGAGGTGATTATCTTTCGTTGGAGCGTGCAGTGTTGTTGAGACCGAGAACGATGAAACGAGGCGCTGGAGTAAACATCTGACCCATTCGTTCACCAGATGCGACTGCAAGTTGACTGCAACGCAATTGAAAAATCCCTGTATGAGCGTTCGAAGTGAGGCTCGCGCTCCACCATCCATTGAGGGCAATGGGCCAATAGTCTTTACCGGGGGGATCCAGATAGTCTTCAGATAGATAAAGTTAGTCTTTAGCGATTTACTTAGCAAATTGTGTATGGAAGAAGACTGAAAAGTGCAGGAAAAGGTGGGGTGGGGGGTGGGGGGTAAATTGGGGTGGGGGCTGGGAGAAGAACAAAAAGCAGAACAGAAAATCGTTTTAATATTTTATTTTTGAGCAGAAACTTCTAAATATTTTAATGGTAATGACCCTCAGCTGCAATCACATATCCTCAGTCATTCTCACTGATACTCATAGGCAAACCATGCTCTATATTACTTGAGTACTCAAAGGGCAATGGGGCCTTAGATAGGTAAGGTGGCCTTATGTAGGCATGGTGGCCTTAGGTGGGAAAGGTGCATTAGGTGGACATGGGGGCTTAAGTAGGCAAGCTTGCCTTGTGTAGGCAACGTGGCTTAGGCGGACAAGGCGGTATTAGGTGAGGAAAGTGGCTTAGATGAAAAATGTGGCGTTATGTAGGCAAGGTGGCCTTTGGTGTACAAGACTGCTTAAGTGGAAAAGATGGCCTTAGGTAGGCAAGGTAGCCTTCGGTGTACAAGGCTGCTTAAGTAGGAAAGGTGGCCTTAGGTATAGGCAAGGTAGCCTTCGGTGTACAAGGCTGCTTAAGTGGGAAAGGTGGCCTTAGGTATAGGCAAGGTGGCCTTAGGTAGGCAAGGTGGCCTTAGGTATAGGCAAGGTGGCCTTAGGTAGGCAAGGTGGCCTTAGGTATAGGCAAAGTGGCCTTAGGTAGGCAAGGTGGCCTTAGGTATAGGCAAGGTGGCCTTAGGTATAGGCAAGGTGGCCTTAGGTAGGAATGGTGGCCTTCGTGGCTTAGGTAGGCGAGGTGGCCTTAGGTATAGGCAAAGTGGCCTTAGGTAGGCAAGGTGGCCTTAGGTATAGGCAAGGTGGCCTTAGGTATAGGCAAGGTGGCCTTAGGTAGGCAAGGTGGCCTTAGGTATAGGCAAGGTGGCCTTAGGTATAGGCAAGGTGGCTTTAGGTGGACGAGGCCCAATATGATCAGATTCCAAGCCTTAGAAACCTTTGTAAATCATCATCTCCTGATATTCACAAGCCCAATTAAATGTTGTAGTATGTTCATTTACTGGCCCTTCCCAGCGCCTTGATACTACCCTGACACTCACGCTTAATTGCAGACCTTTTTACTCCTGGGTTAGTGTCCCCTTGGTTAACCGGGTTTTCAGCTCTCAAAATTGGTCAATTAAAAGTGGGGAAAAAGTGGGGAAAAAATGGGGGGTGGGGGAGGGGGGGAGGGGTTTGGTTTGCAATCAAAATCAAGATTTGTTTCTTAAGGATGAGAAAAGTTATTAGGCAAGCACATTCGCAGTTAACTGTTAACAACGCAATTCTCTAAAAGATAATATTCTGTTTGGTTTATTGAGGTCGAGACCGCAAAGAACAAACACAGTTATTCTAAGTCGATTACTTTGGTGTTAACGCAAAAAATGCGGTAACATTTTATTATTGAATACACCCCAGTTTTAAAAAAAACCAAAAAAAACAAATTAAAATTAAACAAAACATACGAAAAAAAACTCCCGAAACCATTTAAAAAAAAAAAAGACTCGTAGTGCCATATTCTAAGCCTTAAAAACGTAGTCGCTACGGCGAAAGCGTAAGGGTAAACAGGTCTGAAGTTGTCAATGACCTGAGGCTAACAAAAATGTACTCTGAGTGAACCAAACGCAAGATCGCAGGCCCTTAATCCACATGCATTATTTATGTAATATGCACAACGAACTGTAACACTTGCAAATGTAGCGAACGAAATCAGAATTGCACATTCATTCTGTCAGATGTATTGTAAGACCATCTCGTTTAAGTCACCCCTTCCATCAATAAAACCTTCCGGCACGGCTTCCGTGTGATCCTTCTTTAAATACCACAAGCACATCTTTACCATCCCGTGCTGGGGGAGGGAGGGGTGGGGGTAAAACCTTCAATGGGGCGGTCGTGACGTTTCTTCATAAGTAACCGCTAGGGAGCGCCTGAGGCAGCGTTCCGTAAATGGTGGCCCCTGTCCCATTTCTTTCTCCATAAAAGTCTGTTTTTTTTTCTTTAAATGTTTAAATCCTTCATATTAAATTAATTCGCTTTTCTTCGTGGCTGGCTGGCTTAATCTTCGACTAATTGACCCACTTCCCGTCAACCTATCGAGCTAAAACTTTGCGTACAGACTCTTTGCCGTTGACAACATATGCTATCAAATTTTCAGGCCCACCCCCTCAAAAAATATTTTGTTTCCCTGTTTTTCAAATGGAAGATAAAGGAAATGTGATGCCACTGATTTTAAAAAATAAAATTCCCGATAACTGAGCTAAATGAGATTGGTTGACCAAAAAAAAAACAACAAAAAACAAGTATCGCAATTGCGTTTGGTGCGCATTATTTTCTTTTGTTTTTCTGAAATAGTTGGTCAAATAAATCTGCGGTGTAAAAGCGGGTGTGCCATTAAAATATTATTATTATTAATACAAATGCATATAAAAGGATTTATTTAGTTATAAATTTTTGGTGCTCTTATGTGTTGTTTCGTTTGTTCAATTGCAGTAAGTAGTTTTATCGTCATTTCCCGTTCAGTGTTTTGTTTCTATCCATAAATAAAGCTTCGTTTAACGTGTGTCAACATGATTTTTTGAGTCTTTTGTTTTGCATTCCACCGTTATTACAGCCTATCATTCGACTGACTGACAGGCATTGTATGTCTGCTAGATATGATGTGTTCATACGCCGACACAACTTTGTGCGAATCTGGACACCGAAAAAAAAAAAAAAAAAAAAAATAATATTAAAAAAAAAATCCATGTTGTGTCGTTTTAAAATAAATAATTTACCTGTTTTTAACCATAAAATGCACACATTAAAATCAATATATAAATGTGGTATTAATTTTAGAAAATCCTATTTAAAAAAAAAAAAAATTTAAACATGTATAGAAAAATCTTAACTTCCTCCACGTGCAAACATTCTGATTTTCTGGATACAAGCACCCCAGAAGTTTTTTTGTGGGAGTCACTCTTCTAAATAACCGTTGACACGTTAAACAAACACATACCACCATTTACGAATTTCTCACAATGGCGGACCTGGTGTTCTTAAAAAATTTTTTTTTTTATTTAAATACAACTCCATGGCCAATAACCCATGATTTACGTTTGTTTTGTGGACTGC
The DNA here is from genome assembly GCA_964033795.1 of Lymnaea stagnalis. Taxonomy (NCBI): domain Eukaryota; kingdom Metazoa; phylum Mollusca; class Gastropoda; family Lymnaeidae; genus Lymnaea; species Lymnaea stagnalis. The sequence continues at coordinate 533,306 of CAXITT010000300.1, read as the reverse complement.
GTGCAGCACGCCCTTGGGGGTTGTCAGGTCATGATGCTGATGAAGGCTAGCGGGTCAAGAGAGCTAAATGCGGGCTGGTTGCTGGGTTAAGAGCGTGATTTGCCGGATTGGAAAAGAAGTGCCATAATAAGTTACTGTAACCTATGTCTGGTGAGGGCGAGGCAACCATTTTTATGTAACTATTAAACCAAAAAAATAATTAAAAAATAGGAGCCTGACAGTATAGATTATGTCCATTAGCAGCCTAAAATCATAGAAATATGCCTTCCAGCACAGATTATGTCTATTAGCCTAAAAGCATAGATTATCCTAACAACATAGAATTTGTCCATGATAAAACTGAGCATCTCTTGTCTTTTGAAAATGACGTTAATAATCAATGATTATATGTAGGAACTAATCAATGATTATATGTAGGTCCGTGACAATCTAGGCGTCGTCTTACCCCCCCCCCCACCTTTTTTTTCTTCTCCATTAAAAAAAAAATCCACATTCTGCATGTTGGCGCTCGGGTAGGTTCCTCCTAATTGTGAGATTGGATAGCAACATGTTACCCAAGGCCACCTTTTCTATCTAAACCAACTTTCCCACACAAGGCCACCTTTCCTATCTAAACCATCTTTCCCCACCTGAGGCCACATTTCTTACCTAATCCAACTTTCCCACCCAAGGCCACCTTTCCTACCTAGGCCACCTTTCCTTTCCCCACCTAAGGCCATCTTTCCTTTCCCCACCTAAGGCCACCTTTTCTTTCCCCACCTAAGGCCATCTTTCCTTTCCCCACCTAAGGCCATCTTTCCTTTCCCCACCTAAGGCCATCTTTCCTTTCCCCACCTAAGGCCAACTTCCTACCAACGCCAACTTTCCCACCTAAGCCAACTATGGCTGTATAGAAAGCTCTGCACCTGTATATCTTTAAAAGCTGATTTCTAAAAATGTGTCCATACAGAACCTGTGCTCTTCAACACAGTCCTTACAGAGAGTTCCCAGTGTAGATGGAAACAGAAAGGAGTCAAACGGGATGCGTCCTTTGGAAGTTAAATTGTGCAACAGTTTTCCTCAATCTTTGCTAAAATTGCACGGACACATGCGCTATAAAAGCACTCCATCATCTTCACCTTTTTGACCTAAGCCACCTTTCCCCACCTGAGGCCAACTTTCCCATCTAAGCCACCTTTAACACCTAAGGACACCTTTCCTATCTAAGCCAACTTTCCTATCTAAGCCAACTTTCCCATCTAAGCCACCTTTCCTATCTAAGCCACCTTTCCTATCTAAGCCACCTTTAACACCTAAGGACACATTTCCTATCTAAGCCAACTTTCCCACCTAAGCCACCTTTCCTATCTTAGCCAACTTTCCCCACCTTTCCTATCTAAGCCAACTTTCCCATCTAAGCCACCTTTCCTATCTCAGCCAACTTTCCCCACCTTTCCTATCTAAGCCAACTTTCCCACCTAAGCCACCTTTCCTATCTTAGCCAACTTTCCCCACCTTTTGTCGAGTATGAGCGTTCATTAGTAATTGTTGCGACTCAATATTATGTTCATTAGTTGTTGAACGCTTTTCCCGCGCTTGACTATTATAGTTAGTGAACGCTCTTCCTGCCATTGTCTTTATGACGTATTTTTATGCTGAGTCGTGACGTATTGTCTATGCAGTGTTGTGACGTATGTTTTAGTCGTGCGGCAGTCTTGAGTGGAACTTTGGAGTGATAGGATGTTTATTATATTTACTTAGATATTAAAGTTATAGTTATTATGAAAAGGAGTTGAGTTTGTTAATTGATAGTGAGAATAGTACGACTCTTCAACGTATGAAAGAACTGACGAATGTAATCAATCCAAGAAGACGTGTAGGAGTTGACACCTTTCCTATCTAAGCCAACTTTCCCATCTAAGCCACCTTTCCTATCTAAGCCACCTTTAACACCTAAGGACACATTTCCTATCTAAGCCAACTTTCCCACCTAAGCCACCTTTCCTATCTAAGCCAACTTTCCCATCTAAGCCACCTTTCCCCACCTTTCCTATCTAAGCCACCTTTAAAACCTAAGGACACATTTCCTATCTAAGCCAACTTTCCCATCTAAGCCACCTTTCCTATCTAAGCCAACTTTCCCATCTAAGCCACCTTTCCTATCTAAGCCACCTTTCCCACCTAAGCGGCTTAAGCCACCTTGTCTACTAACTAAGGCAAAAAATAATAAAGACTCATGGGCGTGTAATTTACCAACGTTTTTATTGGATAATATTCATAATAAATAAATTATTTGTATTAAAACAACATCTAATAGGTTGACATGATTCACGGTAACAGAAATTAACACAGTGTGTCTGCACATAAGATTGGGGCAGCACGAGCATTTCATGATAAATTTCATCTACTAATTACTACTATACATCACTACAGGTAGTACTGCTTCCCTCTAACATGTCATTAGTACCAGGCAGGTTTACAGGTTTCAACTAGGTCAACCTCAAGAGATGGATGATTTACTCAGTTTATCCAGCTCTCATCACTTAAACAATCCACAAGGCATTAAAAAAAAAAAAACAGAGGTGAACCCATTCGCTCAGTCATGGTGAACCCATCCACTCAAGCAAGGTCAACTTACTCATTCAATCACGGTGAACCCACTCTCTCAATCACAGTGAACCCACTCAATCAATCATGGTGAACCAACTCACTTAATCACGGTGAACCCACTCATTCAATCACGGTGAACCCACTCATTCAATCATCAAAACATTAAATGTAAACTGGTAGTCACTGGTAGTTGATTAGATTCAAGGATTACAAAGCTTTTCTTCCAATATATCACACAGACAAGAAACATTGAAATTGAAGTTTTTCCAGAACTCATTTGACAGGTCAATGGGGCAACAACAACACACAAAAAAAGGCTTAAAACACACTTGAAGGCCTAATGGGAATTCAGCAGTTTCAGTTTTGTTACACACACACACACAAACACGCAAGTTAAGAATAAAAAATCTCCAAGAAACACAATATTAAAAACATTGGGGCAGTGAGAAAAACACAGATGATTTGATGTATAGCATGAGCACTGCATTCGCAGGCCGAGATGTCATCAGTAGCTTATAGGACATCTTCCACTGCGTTCACAGGCTGAGATGTCATCAGTAACTTATAGAACATCTTCTACTACGTTCACAGGCCGAGATGTCATCAGTAACTTATAGAATATCTTCTACTACGTTTACAGGCCGAGATGTCATCAGTAACTTATAGAACATCTTCTACTACGTTCACAGGCCGAGATGTCATCAGTAACTTATAGAACATATTCTACTACGTTCACAGGCCGAGATGTCATCAGTAACTTATAGAACATCTTCTACTATGTTCACAGGCCGAGATGTCATCAGTAACTTATAGAACATATTCTACTACATTCACAGTCCGAGATGTCATCAGTAACTTTTAGAACATCTTCTACAATGTTCACAGGCCAAGATGTTATCAGTAGCTTATATAGAACATCTTCTACTACATTCACAGGCCGAGATGTCATCAGTAACTTATAGAACATCTTCTTCTACGTTCACAGGCTGAGATGTCATTAGTAACTTATAGAACATCTTCTACTACGTTCACAGGGCGAGATGTCTGTCATCAGTAACTTTTAGAACATCTTCTACTATGTTCACAGGCCAAGATGTTATCAGTAGCGTATATAGAACATCTTCTACTAAATACTACTATGTTCACAGGCCGAAATGTCATCAGTAACTTATAGAGCATCTTCAACTGCATTCCTCCATGACTTGGCACCGATTCACGTGTTGGCCAGACTTTTTAATCTAACAAGTAAATTAACTCAAGCTCAAAGCACTTCTTTTATTTTAAAAATAGCCGGTTGCTGTAAGAAGCCATTGCTTCTCTCCTGTGTCCAACCCCCCATCTTCCCCACTTTCTCAACAATTTGCTTCGGGAGGAGGAGCGATAAGGCAAGAATCCTACACTGGCCTTCTTCATTTCTTTAAATGGGTAGGTATCTAGGGTGTCATCTCACCAAAGAATAAACTAATGTGTTAAGGAACACTGACATTCATTCATCCAAATTGGTTTTTCTTGTTGTTTATGTGGGCCAGGTGTTTTCAAGGGATCTCTGTTCTTTTCATGAGATCTCTATTCCTTTCATGGGATCTCTATTCTTTTCATGGGATCTCTAGTCTTTTCATGGGATCTCTATTCTTCTTTTGATCAGTTGTGATCAAGGAAATATTCACAGTGTTGCCTGTTATTATAATGGCACAATTAAGGAGCATGGCTTCGACTGAATTTTACTTTGTTCCATGTGAATCTCAGTTTTGTCGGGTTGGCGGGTGACTTTTTTTGTGTGGATGATTGGGAGATGGGATTAGAAAAAAAGATCAACAGTTTATTGCCCTATATTTGAAGGCAGTGTTCAAGTCTGACAAGGTACCAACAAAATAAATTTTTAAGTAGTTCCCCCTTCCGCCCACCACAGCACGTAAGATGTACTCGTGCACCAAAGGAGTACAGCTGTGGGGGCCGTGTACTGCACCAAGTAGAAGCAGGTGTCCGTTGCCATATGTTTTTTGTTACATGATGGCATCGCAGCACGTGTCATTGGTACATCATGACGTCTGGGCTCTGGTACATGCACATGTACCCATCACACAATATTCTTCGCAAGTGCTCTGGAAAGTTTTTATCCTCCCCCACTTTCAGCAATTCTGTCAGATTTTTTTCATCCAGCCAGGTAGAAAGATCTGGGATTTGAGTAACTTCTGGGATATTGTATCCACCTTGCTCACCTGAAACACACACAAAAATAAGTTAAGTATTGATCCAAATAAATTTCTATCTGCATACTTTTAAAAAAACAACTATTTATTAACTTGAAATAAAAATTTATCATCAGTCCAATTCTTTATCAACTTTGGGTCAAGCAATAAATAAAAAAAACAAAAGGCATTATTATTTTTTTTTTTACCCATTCGGTCGGCCATGGAATCAAAAAAGACCCATGAGGCTTTCTTGCCCGACCCGCACTTGACAAAAGTGACGTAATGACTGGTCTGAATGCAGATGACCGCAAACAGTTCCATGGTCTCACGGGGCAGGGCAACAGGGACGTAGGGGGGATCGTCGTCACCAGTTCTGGGACAATTTTTCATGGCTTCCTCTTTCAACGATGTATAATATGGTAGAAAATCTTCCGCTGTTGAGATGGGTGTTGGTTTATGAGCCCGCCTGCTCATATGTTGGTGGGACTGTGGATTGGTGTTGAAATAAAGAGGATTATCTTATGACCAAAGCCTACAAATCAGTGGTTCCAAACCTCTTTGATTCACGGAGCCCTTTTTAGAATCCATTTCTGTGAGGGAGCCCTTTAAGCCTTAACATATGTCATACAAGTTATTGGAGTTATTTTTTGTGTGGCAGCGGAGCCCTGAGAAGTGCATTTAGAGCCCAGAGAAGTGCATTTAGAGCCCTGAGAAGTGCATTTAGAGCCCTGAGAAGTGCATTTAGAGTCCCGAAGGCTCGGCGGAGCACAGGTTTAAAGCTACTAGAAATTAATGACATATGTATTTGATAAAAAGATAAGAAATATTAGCTAGATTATAATTGGCAAATAATCTGATGAGTTTTTATTACAAGGTTTTATAATGATATTATATTTGCTACAATTTAATTATAGTATTATATTTGATATGATTTAATGGGAGCACAGTCCCAAGCGAATGGTATTTGAATATTGCTAAATATAACTTTGAGTGCCTATTAATTAAGGAAATGCATGTAGAGAGGTTAGGATGGAATATAATTTTTCAATGAATTCATACAAAACTTTCAAAAAGGCAGTTCATGGGGCAGTAACCATATCTTTGATGTGGCAGGCAAGTCAGCTACTGATATCCAAACAATGAATGTAAGCTTTTAGCTTGAGGAGGAATGCTTGTTAACATCACAGCACAAGAAGAAAAAGTAAGAGTTTAAAAATAAATTTGTGCTGTTGTGATACTGTGATTTAGAATGTCAAGGAATTTATTTTAAACAAAAAGAACACCCACAAAAAAACGGTTCACCCAACAGGCATCTATCTGCATCTATCTGCATCTATCTGCATCTATCTGCATCTATCTGCATCTATCTGCATCTATCTGCATCTATCTGCATCTATCTGCATCTATCTGCATCTATAGGCATCTATCTGCATCTATAGGCATCTATCTCATTAACAAACAATTTTATTTTGCTGACTCCCTGAAGCTTGTTGACCAACCGACTTTAAGGCCAGGAGGACTTTAAGTTACAGATCACTCAGAAATTTTTAGAATAAAAAAAAAAAAACCCATAAAAGCTCACCTTCTTGACACATTTATCACAAAAAGCTGTTGTGTTTAGGCCGGGCCCGTGCACCTGGTAACAATCTTTGCATTCAAAAGTTGCCAGGGCGCCACACACAATACAATCACGAGGACCTGGTTGATAAAACGTCTCTTGAATAAGATCCCAGTTAATCATCACGTATAAATTAATATACAATGTTTGAATTTTCAAAAATGAGAGTAAATAGTTTCTTTTCCCTTTAAAGGTGTTTTTCTTACGTATCCATTTCTGGTGGTTTGATTTTTTTTGCACTTTACACATTTTTATTTAACATGTGAATTTCAAGCTGTACCAGGTAGGCCAGGCATACAACGTGAAAATAATTTGCAGTTATACATATAATGTTACACATACTAATTAGCTTCTTCTGAAAATTTATTGGGAAAAAATATTTATAACTAGATACAGCCCGCCAAACATTGGCGACAGCAATGCGTGAACTTCCCATCTAGTAAAGTTACTTGACAAAACACGAACTCAAGTAACGCTCATTTAAAAGAAGCCCAATATTTGCTACACCCCTCCCCCCATGATACGTCACTGCACACTTTTTATTTCACGCCCATGAACCATATTAATATTATCATGTCCAAACCACTTTTAAACCAAATGTTTTTTACGCAATACTTAAATTGAGACGATTTCGTTTCCGAAAAGAAAATATTACCCACCTAATGCAATTGCGTTATTAAAAAAAAAATATATATCATTTAGCGTAGTTATCGGGAATTATATTTTACCCGCTAGTGAACTCATTATTGAACCACACTCTGGCGTATCTATAAATAGCCTGCCGGGTTTTGACCCGTCTTGTTTGACCTTTACTGGCGAATTATATATATAGATAGCGAAGAATCAAAAGCTACTTTGCTCATTATAGCAATATTTTTTTTTAAAGGAGGAATTTTGATTTGATTATTTTTGTAACATCCATCTAGGCATACAATTTTAAAATAAAATGTCGCTGCAATAAAAATCAACTTACAATTCTCTAATATATCTGTGATATCTAATGAAAGACTTGGAACTATACGATGAAACATTTTGAAGTCCTTGCCGAACCTGGGCATCTGTATCATTAAGCAGGAGGGGACCTGGCAGGAAGGATTCAGAGCACGATTATGTTTAATGAGTGGATATGAGCTGCACAGTGGCTCAGACAATAGAGAAATCATAATAAATTTTTTACACGGTACACACCAATGTAACATGTCAAGGATTAATTTCAAGGAATAAAAACGCTCCGTTAGTACAGAATCATTAAAGTGGCACATCGCTGTTAAACAGGACGTTTTTTCAAACTTTGAAAAACAATATTTATAAAATGTCAGTTTGGAGAGTATCTCTATAGTGTCATACAACACCCCCCCCCCCAACCCCCCAAATCTTTCTAGACCCCTCCAGTCGGATGGCAAGCCAGATCCCACTGATGAGCTCTTACCTCTTTTAACTTGACATTGCCCTGTAGAAATGAAAGCTCCACAAGTTTTTGTGTAGTTGGTAGAAGAAGATTCTCATCTTTCTCCATAAATAACTGATAGAAGTAGGTGTGCTCCCCTGAACTGCACAGAAAAAGCATCAACTTAATTAATTAATACATCAAGTTATTTAACCTTGCTCAGACAAACATCAAGTTATTTAAACTTGCACAGACAAACATCAAGCTATTGAAACTTGCAAAGACAACCATCAAGTTATTGAAAATTGCAAATATAAAGATCAATTCATTGAAACTTGCACAGACAAACATCAAGCTATTAAAACTGGCACAGACAAACATCAAGCTATTGAAACTTGAACTGACAAACATCAAGCAATCAAAACTTGCACTTGTTGAGGATAAATCAATTTGAGTAAGCCACCTTTGCCAAACATTTCATTGGTAAAAAAATTATGATAGGTTTATTTTTTTAAAAAGACTCTCAGATTTATTTATAGCCACACATTTTTATTTTACTATTCACCAAACCATTACTTAATCTAGTCTTGTCCACGAGGCAGTAACCACTTCTCTACCGGTTGCCATTGGAGACCCAACAAAATCTACCAGAGCTTAGTGGTTTTGTCATGCTCACGTGACATGATTTAACCTCTAACAAGTCTGCGTTTCTTACAAGTGAGAATGTCATAGACGATTCAAGGGTAAAAATGTTCTCCAAGTTCCTACACTAGAGTTGTTTCATTTTTTGTCCATAGTTTCATGGAGAAACTTACCTCAAGTGCAGAAGAGGATCAGCTTTCATTATTTGGGTTAACAGCGCACTAAGAAATTCTTCAGGATCTGAACAAAAAAAATCAATCAATCAAAAAAAAATTAGCCAGTTTACAGATTTGCGATGAATGTTAGATTAAATTATTTTAAAGTAATTATGTAGTTGGCCATGAAGATACCTACTGTAATTAATTACTGTGGTTTGTGGGGAGGGGGGGGATTATAATTAAATCTTGTGCAGAAATCAGCTTACAAGTTTGATCTCTTAAATAAATCGATCCAAGCTAGCGGTTTGACACATTGAGTGCACAAATATAACAACTCTTTACGGACTGGAAAATAATTGCCCAATTTTAGAGAAATTTTTCAAAAAATGTGTTTAGTTTACGAACAAAATCGTTAGCCCTAAGTTGCTGATTAGCCCAAGTCCCAGGTTAATTACAAATACAATAAACGAGTGGAACTAATTTTTAAAACTGAGATGGATCTCAAACTAGTTTGCTTTCATGAGTTTTGCTGCTCATATTTTCAAAGTTATTCATGTATTAATTATTTTGTTCCATTGATGGTCACTAGTTTTTTTATATTTTTCTTTTTCTTTTTGGAATATCCTTCACGCTTTATCACCATCCTTAAAACTATTTTAACTTACAAAGTCATCATGAAGCATAAGTCACACGGCAACCATGGAGACTTCTTGCATAAGTCACATAGCAAACATAAAGACTTCTTACCTTTCTCTTCTCCCATCATCCCTGGTATGGTCCCTAACTTGTCCAACAGGTCCCTTAACTTAAGAACTTTGTCAGCTCTCACATAGTGGTGCCTGTTAATTAGAGTAATGCAGCAATGATGTATTTTAGCAAGACAATTAAGGCAGTTACTGTTTTGTGGACACTGGCAATTTATATGAAGACCAGTATATGCATACGAAAACATTGTTTAAAAATATGTCTATTTCCTGACAAGAAAATCAACAGCTTAAGCTGACAATCCATTTTTAAAAAATCATCATTGTGCCAAGATGTACACAATCGACTGAGCCAAGATGTACACATTCTACTGTGCCCGGATGTACACAATCCAGATGGTAATAAAACAAGCTCCAACACGAAAACCCAAACATAATACAGGACTTGTTCTTATTGACTTTACAGGTCTTAATTGACTATACTCTTCCGAATTGACTTTATTTATACAAAATAACTTTACTCAGCCTAATTTTTACTCGTCCACATTGACTTTACTTGTCCCAACTGCCATTTTTATTTAATATTTTAGTTTTTTAAATTAAAATATTAACCCACGAACTGTGGCAAAGATCGTTCTGTAGTGTGGGAGCTTTTCAGAGTTTTGTGGGAGCTTTTCAGAGCTTTTTGGTTGCCTTTAGAAATAGCATTAAATGACACATAAGTATTGATACAAGACCCCAATAAGTATATATTTTTAGAAAGGTAAACGGATGGGGATAAAGTTGGCCATATTGCCCACCGGTAAAAAAAAATGTGATCAACCAAAAATATCGACCAAATGTTTTGCTTTCAAGTGCTCATAACATCATGAATTTTTATAGAGACCATAATATACTAATATAAATGTGGTAGCCAATTCATTTATCTTTCAGAAAATGTATAGTTTGCTTAGGTTTCCATTACAATTAAGCCTCTGAAAGCAATTTTAGTAATTTTAGGTCATTTATTACAGAAAAAAAAAAAGAAAATCGGGCCACAGGGAAAACGATCGGCTGGTGAAAAAAGATGCGCTTGGGCCACAGGGAAAAAGTAGGTCACTGCAAAAAGACGTGCCTGGTACTGTAAGGGTTAATAAAAGGAAGTGGCTATAATTCCGGTTAAATATTGGACCGTGTTTTTTGTCCAACCACAGTTTGTGGGTTAAACAAATCAATGTAACAAGAAATAAAATTGAAGTGATATGACAAATCGGAATGCCCTGACATTTTGTGCCACCTCTCTTAAGTTGAAGCTGCTGAAATTGTAATGGCTGCCCCCACAACTTAAACTATGCCAACCACCCTTGGTAACATTTCTTAATACTCACTTTCTTAAAGGGTTGACGATTCCTTCTTTGAGAACCTGCTGAACCTGGGGGTACTCTGGCAGGTCTCCCATGCTGGGCGGTCGATTAAATATAAAGTCAAAAACTGTGGTGAAGTAGAACATGGAGAAAAGGGTGGCGTCCAGGTAGCAAGAGTTGTGATGACCTTGGATGCCTTTATTCTTGCCACAGATGAGTTTTAGGTCTGTGTCTGTTAAAATGTCTGGGGGCGGGACGTCACCGGGAAGATCGGGAGTGGATGGCCCTCCGAAATCTAGGGGTCAGAAATAGTACATGATTAATTTCACATCACAGACACCAAAAAACGTTCACCAACCTAAGCTGCATGCCTAAAGGTTGCCCTCCCCCACCCCCTCCCCCCATAAAACCCTCCCTTCATGAGGACTGACCTGATGTTGGTACTTTACAGAGCGTGTTGGTGAGGAAACGTTTGTCTTTACTGCATTTATACAGGGGGATGAAAAGAGCTTTTTTGGGTGCGCAGTGGAAGCACCTGGTTCCACAAAATGTCCCATCAGTCCCTGCCGATAACTCTTCTTCCTGTAGATGTGAGGAGTGATTGTAAGGCTTTAAGAGGTTTAAATACCAAAAAATGTGTACCAAAAATAGTTAAGCTTGAGAACACAAAATAGACGATATTCAAGTACAAGCCAATTAGGCACAAGCCCCATCAGTTGAACACAAAGTGAATGATACCAACTACACAAAGTGTGATGCAGGGCCGCTCATTGAAAAGTTAAGACAAAAAAATAAAATAAACATGAAGATGAAAAAAAGAAGGTAGTTGGTGGAAGTACAGTGTATATTCAATCTTAGATAGCGGGTGGAAGTACTGGGAATACTCAATCTTAAGAAGTGGGTGGAAGTACAGTAAGTACTCAATCTTAGCAGCGGGTGGAAGTACTGTGAATACTCAATCTTTACCATGGGTAAAAGTTATTTTAAGTTATAACATATCAGAAAAATAACATATTAAACATATGAGTGAGATTGACAAGTTTAAGCATGTTAAACAGATGAGTGAGATTGCCAAGATGAAACATGTCAAACAGATGAGTGAGATTGTCAAGTTGAAACAAGTTAAACAGATGAGTGAGATAGCCAAGTTGAAACATGTCAAACAGATGAGTGAGATTGCCAAGTTGAAACATGTCAATGTCAAGTTGAAACAAGTTAAACAGATGAGTGAGATTGCCAAGTTGAAGCATGTTAAACAGATGAGTGAGATTGCCAAGATGAAACATGTCAAACAGATGAGTGAGATTGTCAAGTTGAAACAAGTTAAACAGATGAGTGAGATTGCCAAGTTGCAGCAAGTCAAACAGATGAGTGAGAATACCAAGTTGCAGCATCAAGACTCAATGACAGCAGTTTTATTTAAAACGAGGGACACAATCAAAGTTAAAAAAAAGATATGTGGCCAAGTATCAGCAATTCAAATACTCTCACCATTTCTAATCCGGCTATTAACTTTCCCGACTGGTCGTCAGCCTCGCCAATCCAACGGATGACCCCGTACAGGGGTACTTTTAATTGCACCTGGACCATGGAGCCAACACCCAGGTCTGGATCCACTTCCTGGTTGCTGCTCCGCCCAAAGCTTGAGGAATTGGAAGACTTTGTATCTAAATTTTGAACAACACACGCCTCTGGAAAAGAAAAAAACACTACTGATGTGAAGATATGGGAATAACTAACGGCTTAATGTTATCAGTTGGCTGGGTTAAAGACAATGTGCATTCATTGAAGTTTTAAATGAAAAGAATAACTCAAACAATACTACTGTGAGCAAACAACCAGATCATATTCTTACAGTTGGTTCTATAGATTTTTATGGTTCAATAGATTTTATGGTTCAATAGATATATGTTTCTCAAGTAGCAAAATTGTTAAAATAAATGGTTTACAATCTTAGGCAATTTTTAAAAGGTGATATGATGAACCTCTACAGCAGGGGTTCTTAACCTTTTTATGGTCCCCTTCTTAGAATATAGTTCCCAAAAGCAAAAAAGTAAAAGAAAATTACACAGGAAAAGCAGCTCCTGAACCCCCTGAGCATGTGGACCATAGGTTGAGAACCTCTGCTCCACAGTCTCTATATCCTCTAATATATCCTCTAAGGTGTATAGGCTCTCCACATTGTTTATGCTCTCTATTTGTCTATACTCTTTACCATGTCTATATAACCTACTATGTCTATGCTCTCTACACTGTCTATGTTACCGACAATGTCTACCATCTCTACATTGTCTATACTCTCCCATCCTACTAACCTTGCAGCATTCTTGAGTGCTCATACATGGGGTTGGGCCCGCTGTAGTCTGTACCACGGTGTCTGAAGACCACGTCCTGTTTGTAGAGAGGAATATCCTGACTGTTGACAAGTCCCGTCTCCGCATAGGACTGGTTGTAGTTTGGTGGCCCACCCAAGGTGACCTGCTTTAAAAAGAAATGGTATGAAATCATAAATACACACATTCTCTTATATTTTATATTGAAATAATTAATGTAGAATTATGTAAAACAAACTAAAGCAAAGAATGAAATAATTACAGTAGAATTATGTAAAACAAACTAAAGCAAAGAATGAAATAATTACAGTAGAATTATGTAAAACAAACTAAAGCAAAGAATGAAATAATTACAGTAGAATTATGTAAAACAAACAAAAGCAAAGAATGAAATAATTACAGTAGAATTATGTAAAACAAACAAAGCAAAGAATGAAATAATTACAGTAGAATTATGTAAAACAAACTAAAGCAAAGAATGAAATAATTACAGTAGAATTATGTAAAACAAACTAAAGCAAAGAATGAAATAATTAATGTAGAATTATGTAAAACAAACAAAAGCAAAGAATGAAATAATTACAGTAGAATTATGTAAAACAAACAAAGCAAAGAATGAAATAATTACAGTAGAATTATGTAAAACAAACTAAAGCAAAGAATGAAATAATTACAGTAGAATTATGTAAAACAAACTAAAAACAAAGAATCATATTTTAATTTTTGGTTACAATAAGATGGTAACCATTGAAGACAATGTGTCATAAGTTTGCTGCCCTAATAACAAAGTAATATTATGGTATTATTCTAGCTCATTCCCCCTTAAAAAAAGATGACAGCAAATCTATCACAGACACAAAGTGGCAAATATCATATTAATCATGCAAAAAAAAAGCTACCAAAGATATCAGCCCATTCTATGTCAAGGCACTTAGTATCAGAAAGGTAGTTTCAAGGAATGAATGCAGTCACAAAAGGAGACAAGACACTATATATATCATATGGATCAAAAACAAATTGTTTGAAAACCTTCTCTTCCTAACTGCCAATGGCCACTTTGTAAACTATTATGTCATGTAACATCTACCAGAGCTGGATGTTCATGACCCAGATTAACACACTTTAGCTCTCAAGCTGTCTTTGACTACTGGATAGCAAGGTAGAATAGAAACTGTCAAATGCTGAGAGTGAAAGTGAAACCTGAAGCTTGTCTTATTGTGATGTGTTTGTTTCAGTTTCACTAAAAGGAAGTTGGGGAGGTTTAGTGTCCAGTGCAATAATTTAATGTAGATATCTTGTGTTCAAATCGTTCTATTTATGTGCTTAAAATGTACAATGCAATCAAAAAAATTTCCATTTGTTTGGATCAATAAAAGAATCTTATCTTACTTCTATATCTATACATTTTATTTTGTAGTTATGATAAAAGAATTGTTAGTGTACTGTAAATAAATTGAGTATTGTTAACTTCACTAGCTTTGGTTACTTAGTAAACTGTTTTAAGTCCTTTGTTACATATTGTTTTTCTAAAAAGTCAAATCTTGAAACAGAATAAATCCTTAAAATCTTTAATCAAGAATTTAACTCGGCCACGTTTGCACGCATGTGAATGATGATATAAAGGCTGTGCTCATTTTGTGGGCGAGAGAGACAATTGGTAATTGTGCTATGATGGAAACTTTGTACTTTATTGCCAGGAGTCAATTTTTTTTTTTTTTTTTGGACAGGCAGTTACTATACTTTAGCTAGAAATTCTGTTACTATATTTTTGACAACCGACTATTAGCTGCAATCACTTTCTTTTGTTAATAACGTCAAAATTAGAATAAATACCTATTCGTGGAAACAAGTTATGGGCTAGTTGGTGACATCTGCCTAGCAAAGCAAATTGATCGAACATTAAGCTTTGGGGTATTGGGGGCAGGAGATAATAGAGGAAATATAAATATCTATTTTAAAGATTTTTTTAATATTTGAAATGCAGAGAAAAAAACATTCAGTGTATAATGTTGTTGCTTGTAAAGTAAGAAGAAAATTCATTCTTAGCGCAGGTTATGTTCAAAGTGGATTAGAGTTTTGTAAAATTTAATTTACCAATATATGATGGGCCATGTTTACCTTTAAAGTGCTTCCTGTGTCCTTAAGCTAATTGGTTACAATAGAAACACCTACCATAGGGCCAAGTTCTGTGCTAATTTTTCCAAGGCCCAATTTACTATTCACAGCATCATAATGCCTCGCTGAGCCAGAGTTGTTGAACGTTTCCAGCAAAATTTGCTGATTTCGTATCAACTCTGGTGACGTTTGAGTCACATCCAATGGCTCAAGACCTAAAAATAAGAGAAACAAATTGAAAAATATCATTTGTAACTTGTTTTTAGGAGAATTTAACTTAAATAAATTAAAGACTTAAAACCTAAACTGTATATCAACTTATCATATCTATTCTGGAATTATATTGCTCATATTAATCATTCTAAAAAAAAATATAACTTTAATTTGGGGTGGATTTTTCAATATTATTTTAATATTGTACCTTAAACTCCATTAGAAAACCTTAATGTAAAATGAATTGGCTGCATAACTAATAAATTAAGTCCTGATAAAGTTTTTTTTATATCCTTTTGACAAGTATTAGATGGCTTAATTCTAACAAAAATTATTGTTGAATTCCTTCTTTAATTTTATTGGAAAAACATTAATATCTCATAAGGATACTCATTAGTTTTCCATAATAAGAATACAGCTCTCAACTAGCATTTAATAATTTTATTTTTAAAGTCTTTGATAGAGGCGTGATAGAGTCGTAGTCATACATTTCCAAAAATAAATTGGTTTTATGGGCCAAGGTTGTGTCATATAATAGAGTAAGAGATGATGAATTTCAGCTCCACAGCTTCAGTTGAGTGACAATTAAAACTAAGCGGAAAGGTGAAAAGAATTACCTATTGGGTTTCCTTCAAATTCAATTTCTTTTATGAGTCCTATCAGTGGTATTAGTGACGCATGGCCTGGTTTTGTATAAAAAAGTCTGCGGTCTTTATATTTGCCTGTACCAGTACCTACTGGTCTATCCTGCAAGGCAAAACAATTTAAATTTTAATTATTTAACTAAATAAAAATATAAATGCATATCCTACTGGGATATTTTAAAAGCTTGTACATTACATTATTTAAAATACATTATTTACATTAATAGAAAAGTATTATGATTCATGTGTCAAATTCAAATCAATTTATTTGCTTAATCTCATCAGAAGAGTTTATTTTAATAAATGAATTTAAAGAAAAGTGGATTACAAGTTGTCTATATAGTGCAATAGTTCTCAACTGATGGCTGTCAATTTTTCATGCCATAAATTCTATTTTTAATTAAGAAAATAAGATGTCTATGAAAAAACTTACGAATTCTACTCCAACTGTAATATTATCTCCTGGTTCTCCTGGTAGACAACCAACCCACCGCACAGATCCTTTCTCAGGTCCATCATCGCTCAGCCATACAACCCTCTCTCCAAGCTGTAGGTTGCATCTGACACTATCCTGGTGACGATAAAATCCTTCGCCATCTTCATCTGCTCTCAAACGAGTGCTTTTATGCCAGTCTTCCCTTCTTCTTCTGATTTTATGTAGTGGAACATAAACAGCATAGTCTTGTTCTGTTTTAAACAGTCTTTTTTTTTTAATTGTGCCATCACAAGTACCTTTTTTATCCTGAAGACACAGCATTCAAGTATTTTTAGATAAACTCAAGTGGCATGCTTTTCTCAAATCATAAAAAGTGATTATCTTCCTTAAGTTTACTCTATTAAAATAATAATAAGCTGGATAAGTAATCATATATATCATATTAACAGAGGCCAATGTAAAGCAAACTCAGATTGTCTGTTTTCATTGAAGATAAATTGATTAAACATAAGAATTATAATAAACCAAGAAGTTGCTTTACTTAGTGATGTAAATGTTTTTAAAAGCGCACATTATCTCTGGGGATTATCATTATAATTATAATGGTATTGTTCAATTCTATTTTTAAGACATTTATGATTACACCATGCCATATAAGCCATATATTTAGCCTATATGATTTCTACCTAATAATTGCCTCTTGTTAGTTTAAGAATATGATTACCTGTATGAAATATTAAAGATGATAAAACGTTTCTATAATTTAATTTTAACTTTGATATAGGCATATGCCTAAATAAGTATTTAAGCAATCTGTAGACTTAGCATAAAATATCCCCTCACATACCATTAACTGAACTCCAAACATTATTCCTTTGGTTTCAGGAATTTCTGATCCTTTATATCGTAGGATGCCCTCAAGTTCACTTTGTTCTACTTTAAGTTTTACATAAACTTTATCCTGGAGTTTCAAACGCTTTCCATCTTTTAACCATTCCTTATCATTGTAAACCTCCAGTCTGTCTTTGCATGTGGGGATTGGTTTTAGTAATTCTACCACATTTTGAGGAATGCTTTCTACTTCCCCTGGAACACACTTTAAAATAATAGGTTTCTCCAAGTCTTGCGTCTCCAGCGTAAACTCAACTCTTCCATTTTCTGTATTTTCCTCAACTATGTAAAGTAATGTTCCAGGTAAAACTTCAATGTTTTCCTTCGATAATGCATTGTAACTGTTATGGGTATATGAATCTTTCTTCCGGCCAAATTTCGTAACAAGAAGAATGAAGTGTGGATTCTCAGCTGTCTGGCTAATCGACATTATTTAGCCACTATGTAAACATGTTAAAAAGTTACATGGACGAGTGTACCTTAAGAATTTAATTTTACAAATATATTTATAATCTATTTTCAGCAAATTCAAATAAAGTAAAGTTCCATAGATCGTCTCATTGACGCAATAATTAGATCTAATAATACGTTCTAGATCCTGGAAATCCACTGAAATTATCTTTAAATATAAATTCCCCAGGCTATAATTAGAAAAGGTATTCAAACGTACGCCTAAATAGTATAAGCCTGTTTACTATTTCGACGTAATAAAACTACCATGACGCTGGATACGCAATTAATATAAGTAGACCTTTTAAAAAAAAAATTAATAAAAAAGCTTTAAAATCATTTAACACTGTTTCTTTTTCTCCTTATATTTTATCATAGGAAGAATTAATTAAATTTAGAAGTGAAATTTAGCATAATTTTCCTACACTGCCTACACCTTTTTCAATTTCTTATGTTTTTTCACATATAACATCGAAGTGCAGCACTTGCAATGACTATTTTATGTATGTTGCTTGAAATATTCTTCATATTCAAATTTATATTTTTTTGGAAAGAGGAAAGGTGATGAGAATATAGATTTGTGATGTCATACTAAGGGGTGGAGAGATGTGACATTTTGTAAGTTGTGGTATCATGTAGAAAGGTTTTAAATTTTTAATTTGAAAAAAATCTTTTCCAGAAAATAATTAAATCACATGCAGTTTTCAATATTTTAAAATTCACTTCTGAGTAAGAATTTTACTTTGGGAAAGTCAGATAATAGAATTACTCAAAGTCAGTAAAACAAAATAACCAATCATCGAACAGTATTGTTTTGCAAATTTTTATTGACAAATTTATTCATTAATTATTGCAATTTGTGATAATAATGCGGGAGAGCTATCTCAGTATATTGTAATAAAGCAAACTAAAGAACGCATTTAAGAGAAAAAAAAGTTTATCTCAGCCAAAAAAATCAAAACATGAACTTGAATATTTTTTGAAAATGATTTTAAATAAATTAATTAAATGAACCAGTACGTTAGACTTAAACCTCAAACCTTAGTAAATCCACCCTACCTTTTAACATTTTTGTCCTCAACTGTAAGTGAATTACAAGTGGGCGACATTTTTAAAGATTAAACTTTAGGTTTACCAGTATTTTTCATACAGAATAAATAAAGATATTTTAAATTTATGGCCAACAAGAGATGAAAAAACAATACGGGATGAAAAATCAACACATCTAAAAAATGTGCACAATAAGTAAAAAAAGATTTGCACAAAAAAAAAAATAAAAAAATAAAAAAATCTGTGCTAGAATTTATTTTAAATATAATATTGATAACACAGTCCAATCTCATTAAACTTTATTGCAGATCTGAGTACCGGTATTATAACAGTTATAACTATTATCTCACTTTAGAAAAATGTTTAAGAAAATTAACCCCCAAATGCCATTTAAACCATTTCATTTATATTGAGAAGTGAAAATCAGATTATTCAGTCCTTTAGATAAGATATTACAACTATTATCCAAATATATCTATGAATTATGTGGCACCGAATTTAAATATCAAGGAACCAACATGTTATAATGAATTTTTTAAGTTACATAAAAGTTATTTTACACAAAAATTATTAATAGAGATATTGAAATATGAATACATCAATGTTCAATGACATATGTAGGGGTACACAAAAAATGTTATTTGGAACATGAGTAAAATGCCTAAAAGGCAACATTCAATTAACATAACTAAGACAAGTAGTAGCCCAACTCTGTACTCCCAATCATGATGACAAGCTTAGTGACATTTTTTAAGGTGTTTTAAATGCAGTAAAAGGCTAAATATTATAAGCTTAAACTTAAAACATTTAAAAGTAAAAAATATTAAAGAAAAAAAAAAAAAAGCAATCATAACTAAGACAAGTAGGAACACAACTCTGTACTCCCAATCATGATGAAAAGCTTAATGAAATTTTTTAAGGTGTTTTAAATGCAGTAAAAGGCTAAATATTATAAGCTTAAACTTAAAACATTTAAAAGTAAAAAATATTAAAGAAAAAAAAAAAAAAGCAATTAAGTCTGTTACAACATGTCGGATGGGGAAAATATTACCATATGTATGAAGAACAAAGAAAAGTTATCTGAAAAAATTGTTATTAGAAAATTTTTGTCATATACCACTGTTGGGGAAACTAAGCAATATTTAAAGAAAGTACTGATAAATGAATAACTGAATGACTTGGATTATAGTTTAATATTACTTGGATTATAATTTTCACTTAAACATTATCTCACACTCCCATAAAATATGAGTTGAGGATTTAACCAGTTATGCACAGAATATTCAAAGCGATGCAATGTTAAGTTTGGGAGGTCTTTTCCGTCTATTTTAACTAGAAACATTGGTGAATAGAGCCAAGTACTGAACTATTAGGGAAACATTGTGAAGCCTTTGTTTTTTCATTGACTTCCCCCACAAGGGGGTGTCCATTAAATGACTTGGACCAATCACCATACCCCACAAGGTGGTGTCCACTAACTGACTTGGACCAATCATAAACCACCGCCCCCTAGTAGGTGGAGTCCACCAACTGACTTGCACCAATCAACAACCCTCGGGAACCAAAAATGACATGTTATTCTAAAAAAAAACAAAGCACACATTCCAACATTTTGACTAAACATGGAGTTCTCCAGCATTGGTCACAAAGAACACATATTACTAGTTCATTTGACTTTTTCCAGAAGTGGTTGTTAGCTTCTGACGGGAGAACAACCAACAATTAGCACTTGAGCATGATCCTTTTGAACTCAATTTTATACAGAGAAAAGCAATTTGCCTGCCACTACAGGTACACACATTTAAAATTTTCTTAACCCATTTATCCAAAATTTTTATCACTAAAAAAAGATAATGAGATTAGTTTTCAAATTATTTAGCTACCCATAATTCAATGCAGAAAATCATTTTTAAGAAGTCATTAAAAGTGCAATTGTTTTAAATTGATTTTTTAATGAACCTACCAGGATAACATGGACAATTTAAAAAAAAAATAGTGATTGGACTTCTTCTCTCTAATATTTGCCCTATCAAAGGACTGGAAAATAATTAGGAAAGTCTACACTTGGTGCAGTTTTAGTGGTAAAAGGTGTATAAAACTTTTTAGCATCATAAAAACACTGCTTTATTGGTAGCAAAATCAAGCAGCTAAGATATCAGAATTTAATCTTTTCTCTGTCATTTGTGTCACAGTCACAGTGTGGGGTTTACGGGGAGGTCAGATGTCACAGTAATTCTGCTGTTGATGTCAGAACTGAAAGCTCTTTTAATGAGTCAACTTAAATGGAAGTGATGTGTTTAGACATAGTTGAATGAGATAAGTGAAATGAAATGATTGGCTGTTAATTGAATCCACTTGAAATTCAAGAGGTTATTTCCTAATTTTTTTGAGCTGAATCATGAAGTTTGGGGAAGAAAAAATAATAATTGAAGTCTGTGGTTCAAGGTTAAGAGTTTAGATTATTGATTAGCATGGGCTACTTGGAAGACCAGTAGCATATTCAAAAATCTAAATCTGAACAATAGAGAAACAGATTGTTGACATTAAAAGGAGTCCGCCCATTATGATCAACCTGTTTAACTGTACTGAATAGCTGAAAGTCATTTCTAAATTTTATGAACTGTTAACTAACTTAAAAAAATCACAGAAACATTAGAAAACAAGACTGATGTCAAAGAAATAAAAAAAAAAACAGGATCCACGATTAAAACTTCATTAGCTACATGTATATATTTTTTTTTTTGTATATTTTTTTTTAAAAAAAAAAAAAAAAATAAAAAAAAAAAACAAAATAAAAAAAAAAAAAAAAAAAAAAACAGGATCCACGATTAAAACTTCATTAGCTACATGTATATATTTTTTTTTTTGTATATTTTTTTTTTTACATTTTCTTTTGGAATTATGACAGCAGTGTGTTAAGAGTTCTTACATGCATAAGCATATTAAAACCCTCCTCCTCCTCACCTCAACATATGACCATGAACAAAAATCACCCAACAGGATCCACCCCACCTCAGTGCATATGCAATACATGATTACCAGGATCAACCCCACCCCAGTGCGGTGCATTACATACATGCCATTTAATTTTCTTTCTGAACCAGAATTTTAGTGAATAAAAAAAAACCACTCATCAAATTTAAATATGTCTAACAGAGATGAAAGGGTAACAATACATAATACTTTCACAACATTGAGACAAAGAAAAAAAATTACTTCTAAGACATGGGGTTCAACAAAACTAAACAATGAAATAAAACTATTTTCAAAATGATGTTCAGACATACAATTATTAAAATGTGATTTCAATTTTATGTCATTATTTTCTCAGAAGTTACAATGCATCATTTGTATACCCTGGTATCACATCTGAAGAATGTCCACTTTTTCTCCTTCTCTGTTTGCATGTTGTGTTGATAAGCAATAAATTCTAACCCCTGTTATTAACTTATCAAGTTGTAACAAAAAAAAATTTTTTTTTTCTTTTGTGTGTGTGCTCCTTTACAAATTTTAAGCTTTGACTTTAAATAAAAATTAATTTCAAACTTGAGAAGAATTTTATTTTTGAATGTATTAGCAAATTAAGAGATTTTAAAAAACTCACAGGAGAAAAGGTTTTACACCCAACACACAAAAAAAAAAGCAATCAAAACTCTGCTGTGGAACACTTGTACTGTCTGTATTTTAAGCTAAGAGCAAAAATGTATTATTAACAAGAAACAAGAATTTATTTTTGGTTTATTTAAAAGTACAGAGATTAATCGTGGGCGGCCAAAACTCAATGCAGCAAACGAACAGGTGTACCATATGGACAACACTATCGAAAACGTTCACTTTCAAGTTCCTTAAGAGGAAGCCTCGGCATTTGGGCGTGTATTTTAACCACAGTCAAACCACCACATAATATGAAGTGCATATGTTCAAAATGACAGAATATGACCAGATATTACAATAGTTTAAAGTTTAACTGATATTTAAAGGTTTAACAAAATTATTTATGGGCTGACAAAGAAGTATAGTGATTTAAAGTTAAAGGCTAGTCAGAATTGTTTCAAAAACTTTATGTGTAAAAATTTAAAATAAAATGTCTTTTCATTAATGGAACTGATACAAACCAAAAAAAAAAAGAAGATACTTTAAATTTCTTGCATTTCCTTAATTTACAGAGATCTAATAAAAATCTTTAAAATAACACGCACTATAACAAAAATTACACTACAAATATATTTTAAAATTAAAGAAATACTTATTTTTAAACATTAACCCCCCCCCCCCCCACCTCATTTAACCCCATTACATGATACTGAAAATAAGTTGACTTTAAGGCAACTCTGAGCACTTTTGAACACAGCTCAGCATGACAGTAAATTCCAAAAAACACACTGATGTTTGCAACAGTGGCATAAGTTCCTCTCGTCACCCCCATCAAATGTTCTCATCTTTCAACTATTTCGAAGTAAGGAAATGCAAATGATGATTGCCCGCTTTGACGAACTGATACTATTTAATGCCGTTTATAATGCCAACAATAAAACTATTTGTCCATTTTAAATGAGAAAATGCTGGCAGCTTTATCATTAGTAAAAAATGTCGTTCCAACGAATAAGGAATAATTTATCCCGCAAAAATAGCCTTATATATACGCAACCTGAAATCATTAAAAGTTAAGTAAATTCATATTTCAGCCCTATTGGTATGTGTTCAAATTAAAAGAAAACAATAAAGAAAAACATTTATGGATGATTTTAGATTTTTTAAAAAACTTCCAAATAAAAGGAAATGATTTTTACCTTCTCCATATAATTAATTCATTTCCTATATGTGAATTTATGTGATTAATATTTTTCTTTTCTCTTACATTTTTTCTTCCCAGGTCAAAAGACCATTCCTAAATTAAATATGTATTGTGTTAAATATTTAATATATTTGTAAATAAAATGATGAGAATTAATTTCATGAACAATCACATCTGCCACAAACATGTGGTAAAGTTGTTGTTTTCTCAACAAAGTCTCAAAAGATGAATTTACTTGACAGTGTTACAGTGAGTGAAAATTCCATCAAGAAATAAAAACAAAAAAAACAGTGATTCTGAATGTTTGAAACAAAATTACAAGATAATTACCTGTTTGAATAATTTGTTCCAATCATAATGAATGAAAATTAAAAGTTCCATTTCAATAAATAAAGCATCATGCAGCATGAGCTGCCATCTGGAGACAAATGCAATAATTAACTAGGCACAGTACGATGCTAGTTGGATGGCTCAATCCCTGCTTGTGCTTTTTATGACATGTAATATCATTATCTAGATGAATGGTTAGGCCTTATTTACAACTTTTTTAAATACCTTTTCTTGATTGCTGCTGCAATTAATGCTAATAAACGAAGGAGTGCTTTCAAGCTGTATGAAGGAAATAGAAGAACAAGGTATGTGAAAGCTTGAAATAGAAAGACAGAAACAATAGAAGAAGACTGTTTCGTCTAAGAGCCTTCGTCAGCAGACAGGACAAATGAAGAAATAACAAATATTACTTCTTCATTTGTCCTGTCTGCTGACGAAGGCTCTTAGACGAAACATTCTTCTTTTACTGTCCTGTCATTCTATTTCAAGCTCCCACAAACCTTGTTCTTCTATTTCCTGCAATGAACGCATCACCTGGTCGTCAGTGGAAGGGCTTGAGAGAAACTTAAAGATAATTTATTTTTAATATGGCGTCAATGATTTGCCATACTCGCTATACATCATTTTAAAGAAAGAAGCAGCTTACTAAATGTCCCCCCCCCCACCCCAAACCACGTAAATAATAAAAAAAAGTTGTTAGTTTCACATTTTCTGAAACAGTGTATAATATTAATAAACTTAATGTTGAGAAACTTAAAGATAATTTATTTTTAATATGGCGTCAATGATTTGCCATACTCGCTATACATCATTTTAAAGAAAGAAGCAGCTTACTAAATGTCCCCCCCCCACCCCAAACCACGTAAATAATAAAAAAAAGTTGTTAGTTTCACATTTTCTGAAACAGTGTATAATATTAATAAACTTAATGTTCAGATGATTTTAATAAGGGGATTGTATTTTTAAATAAATAACATTAATTATTAAGTGTTTGCAAGCCACAAAAGGTTATACATTTTTTAAAATTTCAATTTATTGATCTTAAACTTTATTTTTTTTTAAACAATAAAATATAGTAAGTATAATTTTCTCAGGCAATCTACCAATTTTATAGAGGAGTAAGAGAAACACATTTTAATTATTTACAAGCCCAAACTGGACAAAAACTTTTGCTGCGTGTCTGTCTATATTTACAAAATATCTTAGAATACATTTTTTTCCCGATCATTAACTGTAAAATTAAAAATATCCACCATACCGACATAAAAATTATTGTTATTTTTTAGTTCAGTAAAAAAAAAGGTGAATTTTGTAAAAAACATACAATGAAATTTAAAAAGATGTCGCTCTGAAATATAGAGAACTTATTAGAGAACTTATCAAATAAGATGCAATCTCATCTCCAACTTTTGCTGTCTCAAAGAATAATTCAATGTTTTTGAAATTTAAACTTTTGACAAAGCAAAATGAATCAAAACTGTGCTGCAATCATTTTTATAGTATGGTGAGTTCACAAGACATGTGACTTCACAAAGGTGGCGGACAATGAGAAGTAATTCAATGGGAAATAAGTTTAAATTTATAATTATTAATATCAATTTTTTTTTCCTCTCTCCCGTTCAAGTTCAAGCTTTTATCGGCCAAATGAGACACAACAAAACAATTTTAAGAAAACCTTTCCAAACTTCACCACTGTAATAAGCCTATTATTTTATTTCCAACCTTTTTTTTTTTTTTTAAAAAGTGATGATAATTTAAGTACTAAAAATTTAACATGCCAAATTATTTGAATCAAGAAATACTGCACTCAATGCGAAGTTACAAATCAAACTTCACCACTGTAATAAGCCTATTATTTTATTTCCAACCTTTTTTTTTTTTTTTAAAAAGTGATGATAATTTAAGTACTAAAAAGTTAACATGCCAAATTATTTGAATCAAGAAATACTGCACTCAATGCGAAGTTACAAAAATTTCAAAGATATTTTGCAAAACAGTGTTACTTTTTGTAATAATTTTTTTTTTACATTTTCTGATTGCAAACCCCTGATTGTAACGAATGTGAAATGGTAAATTTGATAATCTTGTCGTTAACTATCCTGGTTTTGTATAACTTGAATGGTTCATAGAATCATACAAATTCTCATTATCTCTGTCCAGTCACGACATCTATAATATATTTGCTGACAGTTGTATCCTGTAGAATAGCCATGTGTTCAGCTTTCGGTATCAGCTGGTGATAAACGGGGGCTTTCTGTTGGCCTTGCCACCTTAAACACCCCAGCAGGCTCCGAATGTTGACTGTGCCGTCACCGTCTCCGGGGATGTCACTAGGGTAGGTATCAGGAAACTGACCCTCGCCAAAGAGTAGGACATCAGGTGTGTCAACACCAGAGCCATGAAGGCAGTGGACCGTGACATCTGGTGGCTTCAGATCCCGAATAAGGTTCTCTGTATCCCGCCTCATCTCATAACCATCTGTGAAATTCAGATCATTGAAGTATTCCTTATAATCCGCCACCGTATAGTTTTTCTTGTCCGTTACTACAAGGACTTCTGAAGGTTTCCAGAACTGGTCACTGGGCATGAGGAAGGCCGTGCTTGGCATGGAGCGCTGCTCTTCTCTGACAATAGTTGGTTTGACAAGGACAACACCTAAACTGTCCCCTGATCCAAGAAAAATTTATTCAAAGTTATTCAGATGATCAAAGTAAAAGTAAAATGAGACTTCTATTATTGCAGTGTTTAATTTGTTAAAGAAAAATTAATTAACACTAATATAAGTTTTCTTAAATAAAATTAGCTTCTACACTTTCTAGTCCAGTGGTTCTCAACATTCATAATGCCACAACTCTTCAACAAAGTTCTTCATATTGTGGCAACCCCCAACCATAAAATTATTTTCGTTGCTTCTTCATGGATATGTGTTTTCCGATGGTCTTATGCGACACCTGTGTAAGGGTCGTTCGACACCCAAAGTGGTCGCGACCCACAGGTTGAGAACCGCTGATCTACTCCAAGTTTCAACACCTCAATAACAACACACTTCAAGTCAATTGGTTGCTGGGCAAAAATGTGAAATTATAGCTACGTTTCACTTGAGCCGGAAAAACTTTTCAAACAATGTTCCCTATTATAAGTGGGTCAGTCACGGAGTAATGCCTGATGCACTCCCCTTTCTACAGGTGAAAGTTTCTTTTCTATCATTTACCATAATTATATTTCACCCGTCATTGCTTTTCTACCTTTTCTTTGATCTGACTCGATCACAGCCTTGTTTAATTTTATCTTAATCTTGCCTAGCGTTTCAGAAATACGTTTCTTTTAAGGACCTTCTCCCTATCATAAAACTTTACTTACACCTCAAAAATTCGTCTTCATTGAAAAATGCACAGACGAAACTCAAAAACTAAAGAGCTAAATAGAGAAGAAAATAAAAAATTCAACCTGAAGCCATTAGTCGCAATGGCTTGATAGCTCCTCCCCACACTCCGGCCAATGTGATGAAAGCGTGAATGTACTGGTCTTTCCAATCTTGGAGCTGGTTGTTGAGGAAATACAGAAACACTGGGTTGCCCATGCTGTGTGCCACTATGACTACTTTGGTCTTGTTGTTTTTCAAATAGGTGTCCTCAATTAAGTTTTTCACATCCGTGTAGTAGTCTGACATTTCATCTGGGGAACAAATTGATTTTAAACATTGAAGATTTAGAACCAGATGGGGGTTTAAAAGACACAAAAGTCATAAGAAACAGGGTGAAGCTTTAATAAAGCAAATGACAAAATGACTTCTTGGAATGACTAAATGACTTCTTGGAATGACTAAATGACTTCTTGGAATTAGAAAACAAAGAAAAAACGAACACACATTTTCTTGAAATTAACCACTTTTCACTATTCACTATTTTGATCCCATCTGAACCAAAATTTGAGGTGGGCTTCATTTTGACACTGGCCTGGTTTCTAGTCTAACTTTAATCACATGAAATGTAATATAAATCTGTTGAATATTGGTTGAATCATCTACCAAGGCCACATAGCTAGAAGAATGCTACAAATCAGCACTGGAAGTGCCATGTGGAGTTATGACTTAAGTTTTATATGTTCTTTACAGTTTAGAAGATATCTTTACCAACTTGTCCATCAAGGCATGAGTTAGCGGTCACAAACACAAACAAAAAAAAAAAAAAAAAAAAAAAAAAAAAAAAAAAAAAAAAAAAAAAAAAACATGACGGTTTATCTTTAGGAAACAGCTACAGGAAAAATAAATAGAATTAAAATCAATAGAAAAACAGAACAATGCAAAATTTTGTTTTTCTGAAAATTGCTGAATAGTCTCTCCATTGAAAGATTTCCTCCTAATTAATCGTCCAAACCCACTCCTTTATAAATTGTGTTGCAATCTGTAGCTGTTTTAATAGAGTGACTTTACTTTTTCATTCTTTGTGTTAGTTCAAGAAGTTTTTATCTCCGAACTAAGACAGCCATCAAGATAACAAAAAACAAAATACTACTAACTTGGTGCTTTCCTAAAATCAAATGGTGCTCCCCTCACAGATACTCCTCTGGTGTAACCAATGGCAACTAGGTCTTTTACAATATGATAAAAGTAAGACACTGAAATGAAAAAAATTATCAAAATATATAAACAAATCTATGAAAAATTACCTAAACAATTTTTTAAATATTTGACCATATAGAAAAAAATTTGTTACTTAGTTTTCAGTGAAATCAACTGAAAAAAATTTCTACAATTAACTAAGTTTATTTAAAATGATTGTGACAAAGAAGATTGTTCAAGCTCTTGTTAGCGGTACGGCCAAAACATTTAAAAAAAAAAAAAAATCAATATTTAGATATCATGACAAGGTGTATCTTAAAGTGGAAAAAACATTGTGATATTTAATATTTCTTATTGAAAGCCTCTGGTAAAATCTTATATAAACCATAGATGTGTTAGTTAGTCTTAAAAAAGCTGACATAACAACAGGGCTGTGGGCTCTACAAGCTGGCCAATTACATTGTGTCCATCAATGTTTATATCGATAAAAAAAATATCTGTTAGGAATTTCTAAATGAAAATTTCCAGTGCCAGGTACTAAATGTGGTGTTATTTAAAAATAAAATTCAAGGCTGATATTGTTTGAATTCAATTTAAAGATACCACTGAATAAAGAGTTGTAATGAATAATGTGTCAAATTTTTTTTTAAATAAAAAAAAAAAAAGAGAATGTAAGATTTAGCAACACCGAAATATTTACCTTGCCTATTTGTGGCACTAGGTTAATTATTGGAAAAGAAAGAACATTTTTAATAAGCATGGCTTCAGAGAACATTCTAAATTTGAAAAGAGTTGAAACAAAAATGTTCACTTGGTTGCAATGAAAAAAGTACACCAATGCCACAGTCAACAGTCAAGTATTCAAATTACTACATAAAAGCCGAATCAGTGGTGACAAAAGGTTAAATCACCACGTTGAAAATAAATTATCAATATTTCTTACTAAAGGGTATGAGATGTGATGTTGGACTCGGATCCAACCATTCAACAGAGTCAGTGCCACCAAAACCTATGGTGCGGATATCTACACCAGGTGAGTTTGATGTCTTCCTTGTTACCGGATCATAGATGAGCCTGTGAAAATTTGGTTTCAATCACTACTGCCATGAAAAATTATCTGCATCAAAAGTATATAGGCCGAACAAATCAAGCTATGATATTCATTATTTTGTTTGACAAATGATCTCTTGTCTTGAAGATTCTTAAGAGCTACCATACTTAGGTTACAAGAAGGTCATCTGCTTAGGTAACTGTTTCTCAAATATGAGGGTAAAACTACTACCCTCGCCACTTAATTTAACTGAAGGCTAAAATCATGAACTCTGATTAATTAACATTTGGAAATTCTAATGGAATAGCATTTTCAAAGTGGATACTTAGTTACCAAACCACAATATAAAAGACAGAGTGGAGAAATTAAATTATTGGCTGAAACTTCTATAGCATTCATTACTTATGTCACAAATAATATTTCTGTAATCAACATTTTAGTTCCTTGTGTGATGTGCTTGCAATTTGCAATGTCCTACTTATAGACTGGAGAAGTAAATCAGTGCAGTGTTTGCAACTACATGATGGTATTTAAGAAATATCTTCTTTTTAACTACTCTACTTATTAAATTTGGGAATTGCACTTGGAGTACTAAGCATTATTTACAATAAATATCAGTTTATCTAAAAAATAGTTTAAAATCTTTAAACCAACCTCATGTTGTCCACAAAACAACTTAGAACTCCTGGGATTAACTCTTCAAGGTTGATCCAAATTGATTCATAGTCAGAAGTGGATTTGCGACATAAAAAGGAGCGAGTATCTGTTTTATTTAATCTGGCAACCAGTTGTGAACCACCATCTCCTGGTACTGGAAAGTAAAGAGAATCACCGGTAACCTAGATTTTGTTTTTGAAAGTGTGCAATTAATGCAGTAATTAATACTTTAGATTAGTCCTCACATGATGTGCTTGCAAAGAAAGCACCATGCAAAACCTACTCACTGGCATCATGAAATAGCTGAGATGGGGATGGAGCAAATGAGCCTTCATTTTCCCTCAAAGAAAGCTTAAAAAGTGGTTTCTTTTTACCCACTGATGCCTGTTTCATATATCTATATTAGTCTATATTATTATATTAAATATTAGAAATGTCTTTGATCTATGTTTCACAGATCAATATAGGCAATGCTCAGATTAGAGTTTAGTAACTGACATTATATCAGACACAGGATATGTTAGACATTTGAATATCTTATTTTACTTTAAGTTTAAGCAAGAACAAAAAAATTTTTTTTTTAAATTCTGGGCCCTAGGTCTAAAAACATGTTTATTTAAGTAAAGCTAAGCATTTTATTGTTGGCACTTGGTTTGCTTTGAATACCTGGTATTTAGAAGTGAAATACTCTAATGCTGAGCAAAGTAATCTAATGACTGAACCAAAAATGCTATCATTGCATTGTTATCTTTAGGCAGTCTTATACTTATGATTACTTGTTTAAGTCAAAAACAAATTGTGACGTATAATGTCCATAGTACCTTCGGCTTAGGCTTGTGAAGGCTATGATACAGAAGTCAGTTGGTTTCAATGTACACAATTGATTTATTATATAATATAGGCTCTGATATATATATATCATAATATAAAGGGCTAGAAAATATAAATTATCGCAAGCATTCATCATTAAATTATAATTTATAGTCATACACCATCAATTGTCATTGAAGCCACTCAATTTTCTTTTGACCATTCATAGCCTGTTATAGTATAGGTCGACTTCTATTTTATTTTGGATGAGAAGCGTATCCGGAAATTTGATCGAAAGAAATTTCATCTACGGTAAATTGATCGACGGTAATATGATCGAACGGAAATTTGATCTAATCTTTTTTTCAGTTTTTACGTTAAAATTTTGCTTCAAATCTCTTTATGAACGCATTATTTTGTTTTACTATATAATATAATGCATTCAAAAAGAGATTTGACGAAAATTTTAACAGCTATCAATGTCAATAACTACCAAAATCATTCATTAATTCAAATAATAAATAATGTATCTAATAAATTATTAGCCTGTGACTGTGAACAGAATTTGCTTATGGCTTATTTATTAACTTATTAATGTTACTATTAAAATTTTTACTTTATTACTTTATAACACTGTATGCCATTATATGCCTATTAGTAGTGTATTAGTATCAGTAATATTAAGACTAATTAGGCCTAATAAATTATAGCTAGTCTTAGTAATAATAATTAGGCCTACTGTTGGCCAACTTGGGCAAGGCAGGGTGGTCTTATTAGTGGTCGATAAATTAAATAAATATGAGTATTATTTTTAAGGGGATATATTTGGACCCTATAAACAATGACGGCTAATGTTAAGGACGGCTGCCACAGCGTCTTTTGGGTGTTTATTATAGTTGCAGTGAATTAGGATTTAGGGATCTATTTTAATTTAGGGTTCAGGTTAGGCATAGGGATTGATTTAGGGCTACATTCTTCGTGAAATTCGTAAAATCGTGGCAGTCGTCCTTAACATTTACCACAATGACAATGATCACAATGTCTTGGTTAATTATACTAGTATAGGCCTAATCTCTAATAATAACACTATTATTAAACTATGACTATACTCTAAATTTGTTTATTTCATTCATATTCTATGCTGTGGACTGTGGGGCAAATACGATAAATAATCGTTTAGTTGACCTACCTAATATTACTGGATATCGTGGACCAGATTCAACTTTAGATACGCACACAATAAGTAACACAAATATTTGAATACACAATTTTAACTTTATTGCTGCCATCCCATTAATTAGTTTTGCCTATCTCCTTGTGGCGTGATTGAATGGCCACTTTCGTTTCTTCGTGAATATTTGTAAAGTAAGTCAAGACCTCACGCCACAGCCAACAGAAGGACTACGTATTACGTATTAATAGTATTAATACCTAATAAAAAGGAAGGATAACTGCGTTGCGTAGGATCAAAAATAGGCTAGAGGTTCTCAATTTAAAAGGTGCAAATTTAAATTGATGCTATTAATAGATTTCCTCTTAATTCAAAATTTTAAAACGTTGAGCACAAAAATTCTTTAATGAATAATGGAAATACGAATCGAAAAATCTGAGATGGAGAAAGACTCAATTTTAAGTAGAGAGGGAGCTGGAAATAAAACACATTAAATACAAAAATATATATATATATCAAAAGCAAATTGTATTTGCATGTTTTAAGTATTGTAGAAAAATAAATTTAAAAAAAAAAAAAATTAAAAAAAAAATAATAATTTTTTTTTTTTTAAATAAAAAATTTTCTTGTATCTAAATTGTAATTTTTTTTTAAAAAAATAAA
>CAXITT010000300.1:479689-499254 GCA_964033795.1 Lymnaea stagnalis | reverse complement strand
CCCCCAAAGATCGGACCCCCCCCCCAAAGTACGTCACACTTTCAAAAATTAAAAAGAAAAAAAAATTAACACCTAATTAAAATTTAATCTAAAACACACTTCACTATTTAACTGTATTAAAATATAAAATTTCCACTTAAAAGAGCTAAAAATTACTTTAATAGTAGAATAGTTAATTGTCAACAGTTGTCACAGTTATTCATTGAAGCAGTAACTCAATCTAGATTGAATTTTAAAACAAAAATTGCAAAAATTAGACTAGACAATTATATAATACACACCATTTATCTGCTGCTTTTTCATTTACAGAAGGTGAGGTCAAGTTTTAGGTAATTTCCGATAATGCAATCTTTTTGCACAGGATAAGAAGTAAATTAGCGAAACTTGACCTCACCCAGTGATTAAATAATAAAAAGGAAACAAGACAATTTGACCAAAAACAGACTAGATTGACAAATTATATGACAAACTCTTGTGCTATATGGAATCTGTTTATTATGGGCCCGTGAATTATGTTTAATTAAAAAAATATTCACTGGACATCATCCATCCATGGTGAAGTGAAGTGTTCATCCATAGTTACAACTGGCATCAAACTTTCACCATCATCGTTTCCTGGAAGGATAATTCCAGACAGATCAACTTCATCCTCATATAGCCACTCAACATCCTCTGAATGTGCATTTTCTCTTCTGGCAATAACTGCCATGAGTTCTCTATGCCATCTAGCAGCGATTCTCAAAGGACTGATGTGTTTTATCTGAGTTGATTCTGGAACAGTTTGGGTTGGCACATTCTCCCGAGCTCTGTGTTGTCCTGCATGTTTCTTCGACATTGTTTGTGAGGCACATTATAAGTGACATACTTTGCAAATTCGATCAAGTAAACTGGGCTGCAAAGATGGACAATAAAGATCATATTGATCAACAAAGAGGCTGATGTCTGCATTTGTGCTATCACGCATGGACTATTGCAATGCTCTTATGGTGGGTCTTCCAGCTACGTTCCTGGATAAAATTCAAATAGCACAGAATAATGCGGCTCGCATTGTTCTCCGCAAACGCAAGTTTGACCATGCAAAAACCCTTCTGAGAGAGTTGCATTGGCTGCCGGTGCGTGCTCGCATAGAGTACAAAATCGCAACTTTGTGCTACCGCTGCTTACATGACCTGGCGCCGTCCTATCTGAAAGAGCTGCTGACGCCTTATGTACCCACTAGAGAGCTCCGCTCATCCGATAGTGGCAAACTCTCGACACCACGTGTTTGCCTTGAGACTTACGGAAAGCGCACTTTCGCATTTGCTGGTCCAACAATTTGGAACGCCCTTCCTGTCGATCTTAGAAACAACCAGACACTGGAGTCCTTTAAAACCGATCTAAAGACACATCTATTTCGCAAATACCTTCTGGGATGATTGTCTACCTTATTTTCCATGTGTTGCTGTGTTGCTCCGGGTTGAAATGGCTAGAAAGACTTTGATATTGTATGCTTGTAATTAGTTTTTGTAGTGTTGCGTTTGTTTTAAATGTGGTGAATTATAGATATTTTTTTGTTGACTTTGTACCGCGCTTCGAGCCTTTGGGGATGAAGCGTGTTTTTGAAATGAACTTTATTATTATTATTATTTATATTATCATATAGTTGTACTTTGAAAACTCCTGTTGATCTCGGCAAGGCTATACATAAAACAAGGCTTCGCAACAGCATACTAGCGCTCCAGGCGAGAGGAATCGTGAACAACACATTCAGGAGATACGCATTTCCTGCTATTTTGACATAAAACTAATTCAAATGTTTCACAAAATTTTTTGAAAATTATTTTTAAGGCTATTAAGTTCTACTAAAAAAAAAAAAAAAAAAAAAAAAAAAAAAAAAAAAAAAAAAAAAATAGAAATAAAAAGTAAACAAAAAAAATGTATGACGTCACACATGGCCAGACCCCCCCTCCCCCGTCACACTTTCTTACACCACCCCCCCCCCTCTCTGGAGCGTGACGTACTTTATGGACGGCCCCAACGTTAGAAAGCCGTTTCTCGACCCCGGACTCGAGGTTCACACTTCACTATAATAAATTAAGGGAATTTAAATATTTACTGGGTGCCCCAGGCGCCCCTATGGCCACGCCACCCTGTGCGAGGGCACAGGGCGCACACCATAAAGGAAAGTGAAGTCTGCATGACTAGATTAAGGGGTCGTTCGCAAATTACGTCACGCTCAGGGGGGTGGGTGTGATAGTGATAGAATTTGTCCTGCAAAGTGCATTCCGTACAGAGCAACTCTTGATTCCATGCTCTGTATTTGTGGCTTTAGCTATATGGTGGTGTGATTGGCATAGAATGTGCCAGCAAGGTGCATTCCGTATAGAGCAACTCTTGATTCCAGGCTCTGTATTTGACTTCTTAGGGATTTCTCATTCCTTACGATAGATGATGCTGGCCCCACAACCTGTCAGGCATAGTTCATGCAATACATTCAGCTGAGCTGTTTGGCTTACTATTTTCTGTCTCTCTGGCATATATAGCAAAGGTGATAGCAAAGCTGCCATGTTGGCTGTTTATCTGTTGGATACATTTTCCCCGGACAAAACGGACAACAGCCCTTTGAAAAACAAATGTAAAATTTCTAGTTCAACTCCGTAGACATATTTCAATGTCTCTGTTTGCTATAGTGCTGCAAAGCTACGCAAATCTATCAACCTCTTCAAGAATCTTGCCACTGAGTTGTATACACACCCAGCTGCAATGTTGGATAGTCGTAATATTAGCCTTGTCCACGCTATTCTTCATGTCATCTCTTCTTAGCTTCCTGTTCTACGTTGGTGGTCATTTTAAAAAACATAACAAATATTCCCGAAGGGAGGACAGGAATTTTTATTTCAAGTTTTAAGTTACATGTGCGAGAAAAAGCAATGAATGTAACACCTGGAAAATAATAGACTTTAAATGCAACATTTTTTTTTTGGCTCCATTTGAAGAGCCATTTATTACACGAACAAACAATTTTGTAGTTATTGAGAGCCAAGGCTCGGCCATCATTACTCCTTACAAAAAACCCCCCAAAAAACTCAACTGAAAATGAAATAATAACTGGATCTGCAGTGACTGCTTTAAACCTGTAGGATTTGTCGTCACTGACTTCTTTATACTTGTACAGCATAGGAAAACTTTTCTGTTGGAAAAGACTTAAGACAAAAATGCCACAAGTGTATTAAAATGAAGATTGAAATCTTTAACAAAGGCTGACATCAATATAGTAGTACTACAAACAAGCCCCACGGCCATTCTCAAATTACGAGGAATACAAGCATTGCTTTCTTTCAGATCATTACAGAAATCATTACACAACTAGACAAAAATTAGAAATATCGGATTGGACTTTTCAAGATGGTGTCCTTTGATGAATCCACCGTGCATAAGATTCATCGAACAAATTATTTGGTTTGCTGGTGAAAGTTACACCTTGAAAATGACTTTTTGATAGATAGCCATTGTAAAATTCTTTGGCTGTCATTGTCTTTTTGATGACGATCCGTGGGAAGCCTGCCCAACTGTCCTGTAAAATTTAACAATATGTGAATAAAATTTTGGAAAATGAAAATACAATTTTTAAGGACGTAGCCCTAACGTACTAACACTTTTTTTTTTTAATGGTAATAAGGGGGAGAGACTGCAGTCAGGTTAGAGAAATGGAAATGAGTGAAACAAAGTATCACATTCCTCTTGCTGTCCCCTTGAATACTACTGTTCAGCTGTTATTTTTACTTCATTCTATTGGACAAACTCTGGATAGTGGCAAACTCTAGATAGTGGCAAACTCTGGATAGTGGCAAACTCTGGATAGTGGCAAACTCTGGATAGTGGCAAACTCTGGATAGTGGCAAACTCTGGATAGTGGCAAACTCTGGATAATGGCAAGCTCTGGATGCCGCGAGTCCACCTTGAGACCTTTAGAAGGCGCACTTTCACCTTTGCTGGCCCAAGAATCTGGAATGGCCTTCCTGTCGCTTTCAGAAACAGCCAGACGAAGCAGTCTTTCAAAGCTGAGTTAAAAGCACATCTTTTTCGCACTCAGCTGCTGGGGCGATGTAGTCTACCTCCTGGTTTCCAAGGAGCTTGCTCATCTTCCTCGATGTATATTGGCTTGTATGTAGAATTTGTATTGTTGCATTTTGTATTTTATTGCGCTTCGAGCCTTAATTAGGGATGAAGCGTGTTTTTGAAATGAACTTAAGTATTATTATTTTTATTACGGTATTATTTTTACTGCTGTTTGTTCTCTGCTGAAGGCTTCTTACCGTTTTTTGTTACATTCTTTTTTTCCAAGTTTTCCCAGACTTTGTTACTCTCATTTCCATAACACTTTTATAACAATGAACTCCAAAAAATAACAAATAACAGCAAACTCCAAAAAAAACAACAAACTCCAACGAACAAAAGTTTAGGTTACCGGTACGTGCTAATGAATGCTTCTAAGCAATTAAAAGAACACACCCTAGGGAATATTTAAAATCAATAGATCTGTGTTTTCTCTATTACACATTGTTATCCCATGCCCAGACACAAATTGATAAAGAGCCTAATCAAATACATTGTACACCAAAGGTCTTTTGTGTCAGCTGACATTTAAAAAACCTGCAACTAAAAACTAACGTAAGGCTTCTGTTATGGTGTCGCATCTCTTTAAAAACAAATCTCTTAAAAATACCTATAAAACAAAATACAAGAGAACCCTTAAAATAATGTACTTTCTACAAATTAAATAAGCACCTGGAGTATTTATATAACATACCTTACACCGCACCCATATTGAATTAGTGGCTTTATCATAAAAAGGTAAGCCTGGAAGACTATTGGAATCTAGTGGTATACCTGTTGGCAAATAGAATGAGGTGAAGACAAAATGAAATGTAAGCATACATAATTTTTGACATTCAAAACACGTTATCTGATTGCTAACGGCAGACCTGACGTGAAGATGGAAAGTGGAAACTAGACAGTGAGGCGTAATCATCCCTGTTGGAAGTCAATGACGGGCACCCGTCCATCACAATGTCACGATGGTCTGACTTCGCTGGTCGAAATCACAAGACCTGGAATTTTTTTCCCTTGGGGCTATAAGCTGGTTCCCCGGACAGCAAATTGCCTCTATCCACGAACCTGGACAGCCCAAGGGAACACCATGTATGGATCATACAGCTTGTCACAAGTTGCGTTGCGGTGGCTGAGTGGTGTAAACTCAAAAGTCAATCCCAAATCCAAAGCTTGTGGTCTGGAGTTCAATCCCCACCAAAGACCAAGTCAAGCAAAAAAACAACACCAGCACCCCGGGCGTAAGGGACCCATTATTCTTGGATGGCAACTCATCTAAGAGAAGGAAACTCTGAATTCAAACCAGGAGATGGAGTCCTGTAGGCGGATACATTAATACAATGAAAATCCTGACAAGTCACTGACTGCTACTTATGTAATGTCAAGAGTAGAATTAACTCTTGCTATGCTGGATGTCAAGTGAAGACACCTTGAATAAGATAATAATAGTAATAAATAATGGTTTACTTTGGTAAAAAATATTTATAAATATTTTGTGGTTAAATGTATTATTTTATAGAAAATACTAAACATTTTTCTTGAATAATTCTTAACTACTTGCAGGGGAAATTAAAAATGTATTAATAAGGGCACACACACTCACTTGGTTTACAATGGGGGCTGATCATTTCTATTAATCTAACTGTTGTTCCCGCCCATTCTGTACGAAGCTCTGTCTGAAATTTTCATAAAATATATTAGTCTCACAGAATGTCAATCATATAACAAATACATTTTTTATGAAGGGAGGAGAATGAACTGAATATTATGTTGATTACAGGCAACATGTGTTTGAGATTTTTAATTAGTTAGTGAACGCTCTTCCCGTGCTTCACTCTGTGACATATTTTTATGCTGATTCGTGAAATATTGTCTAGACAGTATTGTGACCTATGTTTTACTCATGCGTCAGTCTTGAGTGGAACTTTGTGGAAGTAGGATGTGTATTATTTATGTCTGATAGTGAGCTGCACTACATTCAAGTGTTTATGTGTATAGTATATACTTAGATATTAAATTAAAGTTATAATTATTATGAAAAGGTCTTGAGTTTATTCCGTGATAGTATGAACAGTACGACGTATTCAACGTGTGAAAGAACTTGACGAATTCATAAATCTTGAAGGACATAGGGGTTGACAACACCCCACCCCATCCCAAACTGGTTTAAAACTATAACTTGTGAGTAAAGTTAACATGTTCGCTGCTTCAAATGTAAGTTTTGAAAGTCAAAATCATAGGCAGAAAGCCTAAATTTAAAAAAAGAAAT
Organism: Lymnaea stagnalis; assembly: GCA_964033795.1. NCBI lineage: Eukaryota > Metazoa > Mollusca > Gastropoda > Lymnaeidae > Lymnaea > Lymnaea stagnalis. The sequence continues at coordinate 492,896 of CAXITT010000300.1, read as the reverse complement.
AATGAATTGTGATAACATGCTGAAATTGTGAAATAAGTATTACAAGGTCATTTTCGGAGCAGAATCTTAGCTTATATATTTAAGTATATATGTTAAGAAGGACTCAACTGTTTCATGTAGGGCTCTGTATTGGCGGTCAATCTGCTCTAAAGTTTGATTTTTCCAGTCAATGAAAGACATTTCTGGAGTTATTTTGTGAGCTGATGATGAAAAATTAGTTAGGTTAAACTAAGCCATGTGCTGAAGTCAACACAATTGATGGTACTGAGGGAATTATGTAATTTGTTTGAGCTCTTGGAAATACTGAACGATTACATATTTTTAACAAAACATTATTAAAACTCACTAAAAGGAATAAGAAATGCTTGTTTTCAATAACCGATTTCATTGAATTTAATTGGATTTCAAAAGTTATTAAACATTTACAAAACAAAATACCACAAGCACAAGTTAAATTATATTTTGATGATTCTGTTTCATTACAAAAAAACAACAACAAAACAACAAAAGAACTTTTAAAAAACAATTTCACTACCATATGTACAGCCCACTTCAGCTTGTGGAGTTTCTGTGATAACTGCTTCTGGCAAGTTGGCCAAGACTTCCAGGATCTGAGCAAGGATAATTGCGTGGGTGTAATTCAACAATGTTAGAATGTATTACTATCACCATGCAATATGGGTAACATAATTCTCAAAACATAATGAAAAATGAATAATAATGTAACACAATTTTAATTCATTTCATAACAATAAAAACTTGAGGTGATACATTGTTGATTTGGGAGGCCCTCGCTGAGAACACGAGAGTATAATGTTTGTAAAACTACACGATTTTCCTTAACAACTACCCGGTACCTAATTTTGATAAAATGAAATATGACGATGTCCATACCATTTTCCCACCTTTTGGAGCCAAGTAATCTCTGAGATTTGAAGTGGAGCATCTCATTGGAATCTCAACTTCAGTCTGTTTTAATAAAGGGCCAGCATCAAAACTACAGCAGCAAGTAGACACATATGTTTTAATACAACATGGGAAAATATATTTTAAGATATTGAAAAGGAAAACGGATATCCCGGCTGTTTAATCTAAAAGTACAGTTACCGGTAAAAACATAGATGAGTCTTAATTAATCATAAGCATCCAGAAATGAAAAAAAACACATTTATAGGGTATTTAGCACGATTTCATCTGAAGCCAGGCTCTGTAAACGTAGAAAAAAATTTTTCTAAAACTTTTTTCAAGAAAAATATGCAGCCATAAAAAAAAATCAAGATTCATTGTAAAATGTGTTTAAAAAAAAACCTAATTAAGTTGTAATTATCAATGTGCTGTTAGATCCCCAATATATTTTCTTAAAGTAAAACTAATTTACATACCCGGTATTAAAATTTTAAAGGTGTTATGAGCAGGACATTATTTAATAAAGCAGAGATGAATGCAAATGATATAGACAACGTTCAAACTTAAACTTGGAATTTCATCATGTCCTGTTAAGGTTGCATCTACATTCATAAAGATAGTAAACAACACTCACTGTTTAGGCTGGATGGACATGATACTAAGGCCAACTTTGTCATCAGCATTCAGCACAGTGTGGTGCAAAGGTGCTGCACCCCGCCATCTCGGCAGTAAGCTGGGGTGAACGTTGAGGATTCCACTGAAAGTGAAAATCACCAAGCCAAATCAGAAAACTTTAATGACAAAATATCAATTATATGGACTTTGATAACACACTTACAAAGTTTATTTTTAAATCCTTTATATTAACTTCACTGAAACTTGGCACATAGACTCATAGACTCGATGCCAATGACAACACATTGTATCAAATTTTCAGTCCCATTCCAACTCCCAAAAATCAGTTTTATTTAAAGGGGAAATTTTTGATAACTGGGCTAAATGAAATTCTTAAACTTATAAAAAATATTGGGAAAGTGCGTTCTTTTCTTTTTCTTTCTGAAATAGTTCGTGAAATAAATCTGCAATGCATATAAGCGGGTGGGTCAGAAGAATATTTATATAGTTAAGGGGCGCGAAAAAAATGTGCGGTTGCAAGCCTTGGGAAGGCGGGGGGGGGGGGGGGGGGGGTGGTTCTTATCAAGTGTGTTACTTGTAAGCAATGTTTTGCCAAATTTTCAGCCCCATCCCCCATTGCTAGATATTACATTTTATAAAGGATTTATACGTAAAACTTTGTTGTTAGGGGTTGGTTAATTAATATAACCAGAATATTGAGGTTTCATCAGTAATGAAAAGAACAAAATGAATTGTATTAAATGTTGTTACCGGTATATAAAATGGATATTTATTTATCTTAACCTCTATAAAACACTATAAATAGAAAATATTATTTGTATAATTCCAATTATATCTGTAAGAAAAAAATTTCCAAAACCAATTTAACACAATGATTTCTTACTAAGGAAAAGCTTCAATGATTTTCCTGGGTATGAGGTGACCGAATGATGCCAGCACACCTACATCATAGAAGTTTTCATTCTTAAACTGCGTCATGGGCCATTCATGACCCGATAGGTTAAACATGGCAGCATACTTAATAATGGGTGTCTGAAAAAAAAATTAAAAAAATAGATTAATAAAAATTACAAATAAATTAAATTAGATAAGAACTTTCTGCCAGTTCTTGTTTCGTAACTTTAGACTTGCAGGGCTTGAAAGTGAATTTATTCAGAATTTATAACTTTTTCTGTCCCCAGGATTACAACAAAGATTGGGTGTATAGACAGCCCTACCTATAAAAATTGCAACACATTATTAAAAAAAAATAAATTCTAACATAAAAAAAAACAACTTATAATATAAAACAAACATAACAGACAAAAAAACATAAAACTTTCACACTGATTTTATTGTTATTGTTATTGTTATTTATTGATAATGATGGTATGATGGGAAAAAAAATTACATAAATGTAAATTTAATTGTTTATACTTGTTTTTTAGTCCTTGGATGAACTATATGCAAGGTATCCACAAGACATTTGCCACTCGATCCTGACAACCTGTTAATTGGAGGGGAAAAAATGAATTGGATTAGTATCGAACAACTGATTACCATTTTGAAAGGGAGACGCAATTTTACCAGGCTTTAGCATTCATAAAATTTAACAAAATTCTGCAAGTAAGACATGTTTATTCTAAGTATAAAAAAAATTTCATACATAAATTATGTATATCAGGATATCTTCTTTGCATAAATGTTGAGATTTCAGTTTGATACATAAAGATTGAGTTGGTTCATTCAATTCCCTACAAGACTATACATAGTTTTATTTTGTAAAATAATTAGATTATTTTTAATAATTTTTTTGCAAAGGGTATGAGTGGCAAGCTTGTAAAAATTGATCCGTATTCTTGGCACCGACACTCCTAAACGGCTTCGTCTCAATAGGGTTAAGATTATGCCCCCCAAGCCCCTTTGCAAGGCCTTGGCAGATGAGGGGAGGGAGAGAGCATGAAAATTTGACTTTTTAAAGGTACTAATACTAATATATAATAAATAATCTATTGATGGCGTCTACTAGACCATCACCATTTAATAGTATTATTGTATTGATGATGAAGGTGTTTAATTTAATTAATTTTTGGCCGGCACTGCGTACACCGCGGCGGTGTACCGAGCGAAACCATCGACTTTGGCCTGGGCACACCGCGGCGATATATAAATAGTATACTTGGAAAATGATCTTATACCAATCACACCATTCCATAGAGATGTTAACTTGTATTGTTGTATGCCTAGTAACTCTATTTTTATTTTACTTGAACTAATGTGTTTACAAGTCACATACCTAGTATCTCCACACAAAAAAACATGTATAACTATAATAAGCTAGGACCATAGGTCACCAAGTAGGCCTACAAACGTATAACTGGTGTCAAGTATTAAATGGAATTAATTATCAAACATCTGTGACTTGTGGAAATACATCTTGATATGGATAAAAATTGTTATAATGAGTACTTTTAAGGGATATATTTTTATATAATATATGAATTTTTTTTGTTAAAAAGGTTGGGGGGGGGGGGGTGGGGGTTAAGTAAAATGAAACAATGAGAAAACATGTAACTTATACCCTTCTTAGGTGGGGCCAAAAATGTTTATTAAACAGAATAAACATGGCTACCGGTAATTAATACTTTTGGTACTTGTCATGTATAAATAACGAAGATAATTCTACTAAAAAAAAATTTATTCTTGATATCTAGTTCTAGCGTTGTTTGGAGAGCAGATTCCAAAAACTGCATTGTATTTGGCGTAACAGCTATAGTTATGGTATAGTTTTTAAAAATGTGTTTATTTAAGTCTATAATATATCTCCTTATTTATTTTAATTGGGATAATTTGTATTTAATTTACAAATAATTTAAAATGTATGAATACATTTGTCATAAATGTAATATCCACATTCTTAGATCTTGCGTCTTAACAAAAATTCGTTTAGAGTACCTTTTATTTTTATTAATAGGCCTGGATACAGTAGGTATAAATAAGTTTACTTCAAGGGACATAATCTGCATTTTGAGATACGATTTGAGTTTTAAATCTAACTTCTTGAAGTGTCAGAAGAAAACTGGCATTATTTTTGGAATCAGCAGATAAAATGCACTTAATAGCCAGTGTAAATAAAATATGTATCACTGACAATATCGGAACCTCAAACTGATTTTTGCAAAACAATTATTTCCGGTAGTGTCAAGAAGTCATGACCAGACATTTTCATATAACATAAATGAATTATTTAAATATAAAATTGGTTACGAATTTTTGAAATCTTGTGTGTAGACAATTTTTTTGCCACCACCTAAAGTGTAATTTTCATAATGCTAATCTATATCTGTATAGGTAAATCAAAAAACTCACACACCAACACATAACCACATATATAGATGAGAGACTCAATTTTTTTCTATAAAATAAGAAATTATTCATTTATTAAATTATATGGTAATGAAATTGAAATGGTGGTAGCTCACACTTTGATAAATAAAAAAGTGAGGAAAACAATGCAACATTTGTAGATTTTCAAAAAATGCCAAAAAATTAACAAATATTTCAGTTATATTACTATTAATCAATGATAAGAAAGATTACATGTCATCATTATAACAAAATGCTAAAAGTCTATATACTTAAAAAGCATGAGTACGTATAAATTATAAATGTACCTTATTTAAAAAATAAAAAATTGTTTTACAAGTGCAGGGGTTCACCTGAAGCAATTTGTAATTTACAAAAAAAATAATTGCATATTACCTATACCCACATTAAGCTAATTATATTATTATAGCAAAATAAGTATAGTTATATATCTACATATTGAAATATTCCTTGCGCAAATTACATATAGATACACAATACAAAGCATAGCTGGAACAGTGCAAGGGTTAACATCCAGCAAATAACTTTCTTTTGTCAAAAAATATATAAATTATAAAGGAAGGAAATGGAACATTTATAATAAAAACACTGCCTGTATTTTGTAAATACTGGCATCATTAATAACTTTAAAAAAAAAAAAACCCAAAAAACTGATATATTTTAAAAAGTTAAACAAACATGCAGTATAATATAAAGTAAACAAATTGTAAATCAGTTTGAATCTGAACAATTTACACAAACATAGGACTCTGCATTTGTTCTTAAAGGAATACAGGCTACATGAAACCATTTACCACATTTGTCACAATTACACTGCATTACACCATTCACACAAAATTCCCGTAATACTTCCTCCTCTAAACAAATATTACATATATCACTGCTTCCTTCGCTACTTTTACTACCAGTATTAGTAACGCACACAGGTTCAGGTAAAAATTTATTTTTCCGTTTTGATTTGGATACCAGTACTGGCATTATATCCGCACCAATATCATTTGTTGTTGCCCCTGTGTGGTTCAATTTCACTGGCTCAAAACCCTGGGGAGCATTTGCAGTAATTTTCTTCTTATTTTTATTTTTGGTCAATCCAATTACAGTTGTGTCACTGCCTTTGGGTCGGCCTTTCCTGGCAATACGTTTTGGGGATTTTACAGAATCCCTAAATTCCTTTATATCTTCGTCCGAAAAACGGACACATTTTCTTTTTAGCTGTGGATTCCCAACCCCATTGTGCCGAGTTTCTGTGACTGTAAGGGCAAAATTCTGATTAAACTTTTCAACATCAGTCACTCCATTATTTGCATGGTCAGATGTGTCACAACCTGTGTCAGTAATTATGTCCACAGTACCTAATATGTCAATGTCTATTTCATGTACATCCAGTATGTCTAATGTTGGTTCAGTATTGACAGTGACTATGTCTTCAGGGTTGTCATCCAGTACGTCAATATCTCTAGAGGCAACAGTCTTCTCAAATAAATCTGTATTTGTCTCATCTTGACCTAAAGTATCTTGACCTAAAGTATTATCAATAACAATTCTCATGGAAGATCCATTTATTACTCCAGAAATAATGGTCTCTAATAAATTTTCCACCTCTCTAAATCTGGTATTGCCCAGTTCAGAAAACATGTGAGACAAATCTTTACATAATTGTGATATCCTTGAAAATTTTTCATGCTTTTTTAAGACTTTGGGTGCCTTTAAATTTGAGGTTTTAAATTGAATATTGATGCTTTTGGGTAAAAGTAAATCTTCCCCATGGCTCATTTGCCATTGTGCCGCACATAATTGGCTATCAAAAATAGATAATTTTTAAAATCTTCTAATAGCAAAAATATGAGCACAAGGAAGCAACATTCGTTTTGTCAACATACAAGAGCATGTCGTATCATTGACAACCTCAAACTTTTGTCTAGGCAGCTTCCCATAGACAAGTTGTTCATCCTCACGAAACTCTACTTTTACACTTAGCTCCAATTGTTTTAAAATAAAATTCGTTGCAAATGGTGTAAATAAATCCTTACATTCAAAGTAAACAGACTTGTAAGCATCTGGACATGCCAAAGAAATAGAGGTTAAATTGGCAAAATCCTCAGCTAGGATTTCATGTTCCTTAAGTTTTATGAATTTCAAAAGGTCCAAAAACATAGTATCTAAGGGAGATCTCTTTCTAATTATACCTTTTAACTTTTGATGGTAGCTTTCAAGTCTATTATTGGTACCATCATTAAAGTTAACGGTTTGCCCCCTCCTATATATAACCCACCGTTCCTTACAGGTAAACCAATTTTCATAGAAATATTTAGTGAGTTCATTGTAATTGAGATTTTCAAGAGCAACAAACTTCTTTTTGAAAACTTCCTCATTGGAAGCATAAGCTATAGCCTGAAATACCTCTTTAATTTCATCTTTTCTCTCTTTACATATTTCGAGGCCAGATATCTTTAATCTGGCGCCTTTTAACACATGGAAAAGGCAGAGCTCTACTTTTGATTCAGGCCAAATTTGTTTCAAAGCAGCCAACTCTGCAAAGTCTTTATCCACCATAAATGATAGAATATTATTGGAATTATCTTGTTTAAATATAGATAAAACTTCCTCAAGCATCTCTGCCATCTCAGATCCAAGCAGTATTAAGGCCACCACTCTGAAAAAGAAAATGGTTTATCACAAACTTGTTTGACTCTTTAGTGCTAAGAAAGAACATATTTGGTACATACATGAACAATTTTTTAATGAACATAAAACACTATTGAAACACATTAAAGAGTAACGCTATGTAAGTTTTGCATGATCTATGACACATTACAGGATTTTCCAGCCTTTACCATACCGGTACTGTAAACCCACAAGGAATTTTGAAACTTGGACTTGGAAAAATGATGAACATTAAATATCATATTAAGGAAACAATAAACCTTTTAATACACTAAAATTTCTCACCTGGATCTGTTATTGCCATCCACAACCATCAAACTGAGAAGAGGCATTAACGAATCATTCAACAAATATGTTGAATCAAGCAACACATGCTCTGGATATTTTTGGAAGAGTCTCTTCATATCCGATGACTGGTAGAAAATGTATTGTAGCTCATCTCCATCGATATTCTTAGCAAAAACGGTTATAGCACCTGAAAATGTGCATATAATATTAAAAGGAAATAAAGAAAAGTAAGAAAAAATATTGGTTGGTGCATAAATAATCATCACAGCAATCAATGCATGAACTACATAAAATATCCGTGAAGGAAACAAATAAAACATTTTTATCTACGCTGTTTCTACATGTAATTCACCTGGCAGATACTTTAATATCTGAGATTTAAAATAACTATAAGTACTACCTGTACTGGTTTAAAAAGAACAATGTAGAAGGTCTGAATACCCTGCATCTGATTATTGCATCAATAACAATTCATCCACTAAAACCTGCACAGCATTGCGACCATCCCGCCGAGAGTGCAGCACCCTATGCTTTAAATTTTGTATGTCTCTGTTTTTCAAATTTCTCCCTTTGGAATTCAAATGGGATTTTAGATGTGGATTTGAAACCTGAAAATAGCATTAAAGAAATAATGGCTTAAAAAATATATAAATGTTCTTAATTAATTTTCATTAACGGTAAGCATAAATCTTTGGGGTTTGCAACTGCTTAGCTTTCAGTATCTTCTGCAACTTCTTATCTTCTATCAGCATATTTGGGGACTGTTATGTAGGACGTGTTTACGTTACACTTTCCTTGTGCCGTGAACTCTGTTTGGCCCCAAGTTGGACTGCGTTCGTGTTGGGCCTGGCCTATTTCTTTTAATCTTTTTTACCAACAAAAAAAACTTTTTCTCAGCAGTGGAAATCAAGGTGTATTTTCCCACCTTTATAGAAAACCGGTAGCCAGTAAAAAATGTACATACCTTCATTTCTACAGCAGTTTTTACTGCATCCATCTCCGCAGCTGTAAGATCCATTCGATTTCTTGTGTAGAATGGGGCAAGTTGGACGTCCGCTACATGGTTACGCACCAGGGATAATTCTTTAATTGTTAATCGTTGCACGCTGCCATCTTTTCCACCTTGAAATCTATTAGCTGAAATGCATATTTTGGCTGGGCATTTGGATCTCAGGCTCCTGTAATAATGAAATATAATTTGTATTTCATGTTTGGAAAAATATAAAAGTGATGTTACTAATCATTAGTCTAAGTGTAATGTAACACACTAGGCTAGCCCAGCAGCATGGCAGTCCATAACTGTAGACGTAGCCTACCAAATAACAAATTTTTAATATAGTATTAGTAATAATGTAAAATACTTACTTAGTATGACGAAGTCCCTTTGATCTTGTCTCATGTTCAGACCCATGGATGCATAGGTACGTAATTGAGGAGTATTTTAATTCTACATTAAATTTTGGCTGACTCGCTGCCACAGTTTTATTGACAGCTTCTATAGTCCGTGAATTTCTTTTGGAAAAAAGTTGACCCGTTTCTTTAGAAAAGTCATTTAACACGTTGTCAAATTCTTCAAAACTTACAAATTCTTGGCCTAAATAAATTTGAGGCATCTTTTTGAAGATGAAGACAAGTGGAACAAGCGCGTGCTACAACAGTGGATGATTGAAATTGAATGAGCGATAGCGTTGCATCTCAAAACGAGGCCAATAATTTTTTGCCGCGGTGTACCCAAGCCAAAGCCGATGGTTTCGCTAGATACACGCAGCGGTTTACGCAGGCCAAGGCCGATGGTTTCGCTAGATACACCGCCGCGGTGTACCCAGGCCAAAACCGATAGTTTCGCAAGATACATCGCCGTGGTGTACACATCCACTTCGTTAATTTTTTTAATGATTTCTGATGATGTCACTATTTAGATTTTAAAAATGAAAAATGCTTAAAAAATACTTAATTAATTTTTTAACTTTCACCAAGATCCACTAAGCTACAGTTAACAGTGCCACCTGATTCATTGGTAGTAATGGTAGTAACTAGTAAACTTACTTACTAAACTTAAGTCAAGTTAACTTAAACTTTAACTTAAACTCATTAAGATTAAGTTAATCGACTCACCTATTTTCATTTAACGTTTGCAGAGTTCCCAATGAGAATTCATCTGTTCCAAAAAATAAAACTCGCCATGGAGGTTTCGATCTGAAATTTTTAAACTGTCTCAAATTCATTTCAAAATAGTATTTTAGTAGCAACAACAAACTACAAGCTTAGTGCTAATTCAGGTAGAATTTTAAAATAAAATAAATTTGGGAGTTACTAGCCCCTGATCCTTGAAGGTCGCCACTATGTCTACTAGGGTAGTAAATCTAACACACTAAAAGCTACATATACCGGGCGATAAACGCAGCCTTTGTAACCATTATTAAAGCTTAAAATATATTGTATTATTTATACAAATTGCTTGTGTCTCATTAATCACTGGCATAGGTAGGGGTGCGGGCCGCCCCGGGTGACACCAACTCTAACTACGCCACTGTCATTAATCATAATTAATTTAACGCTATCATTAAAATTAAAATGATGGGAAGTTAATTTTTTGGAAGTTCCTTTTTATGTCTAGAAATAGAACTGATTTATGGCACATCAACCAGAAAGAAGATTATGATAAAACAAACGCTTTCACTACTTGATTCAAATCCATGCACTTATTTTTAAGCCTAGTATTTATTTCATAAATTGAAGTTAATGCGTAACTGACAGTTTAAATAAGAAATTACGGTTGTGACCTAATCATCTGTCAATCTTACACTCGATTAAGCCATAAAAATGAATCTTAAACTAATATACCTACTTTTAGAATTTTTTTCCAAATACAGTTTTCAACTTATAAAAGCCTACAAACTGGAAAATAATAATTTGAAAGCACGAAAATTTAAAAAAAAAAATATAATAATAATAATCTTTTTGTCTTAAGAAAAGGACGCAGCATTTTCTAAAATGGCTTTTAACTTTTGGGGTAGGGGTCATTACCCCGCGCTCCAATCAACTGGGTGAACCACTGGGTTTAAAATATCTATATCGATGTTTCCCAACGTGGGGCCCACGCCCCCACATTGAGGCAATTTGATTGCTTAGGGGGCAATATGAAAATGAGCTGTCTAGAAATTGAAAACCACCCGTCTACTGTGATTTAAATTGTATTTTAAAAGGAGAATCGTTAAAGTCACAATTTAAAATAAGCGTTCGATAAAAGTGAATTTCAGTTCTACATTATATGTTATGAAAATTTACTTACTATGTTTCCTCACCAATTTCCTAGTGATTTCTTCCTAAAACCTATCATTTAAGTTTATTCAGTGAACAACCCCCTTTTTTAAATATTAAAAATTATGTATATGATACATGGGGGGCATACGAATTTTAGAAAGGCTTAGGTGGGGCATGGCCCCAAAAAGGTTGGGAAACACTGATCTATAGCCTCGCTAGGTAGTTGCGAATCTGATGATACACAGACCCATGCACATGTACACACACATTCATTATATATTACTCTACCCTCTTTACATGCTATTTCAGCCATTATTCACATTTTGTGGAAACGATCGACTTCAAACAAAATTAATAACCAATTAAAATTTAATCTAGAATACATCTATTACAACAGTAATTTTAAAACAACTGTCAATATCAAGTTATTATTTTTTTAAAATTTGGAGCCGTCCACAAAGTACGTCACGCTCCGGTAAAAAAAAAAAAGGGGGGGGGGCGATCTAAGAAAGTGTTACTGGGGACATTATATATTTTAATCATGCATAAAAAAAACCCTGAAATTGCCATGGATTTTGAACGATCTTAATACATTTATTACAACAGTAATTTTAAAACAACTGTCAATATCAAGTTATTATTTTTTTAAAATTTGGAGCCGTCCACAAAGTACGTCAAGCTCCGGTAAAAAAAAAAAAGGGGGGGGGGCGATCTAAGAAAGTGTTACTGGGGACATTATATATTTTAATCATGCATAAAAAAAACCCTGAAATTGCCCTGGATTTTGAACGATCTGTTGTGATGGGTGTATTCTGAAAGAATATGTCACTTTTATAAATTTAATAGTTTACTAGTGACGTAAATAAATAGTGTAACAAGATATATTTAGGCTAGAAAAAAAAAAGACACGACAATTAGACGGACGTTTCGACAAGATGCCTTGTTTAGCAGACTATACAATAATAAACAACATATAAATTTAAATAAAAAAATAAAAACTTATGTGTTCGAACATCTCAATTATGTCAATGTAGGTCAAAATTCAGAACAAGAATCGGTCAAAAGGAATCAGACCACATCTCCCTAGTTCTCAAAGATCTCCATTGGCTTCCTGTCATGGGCGCCCGCAGAAAACTTTCTAGGGGGGGGGGGGCAAAAAATCGATTAACTTTCCAGGGGGGGGGCAAATTTTTTTGGGGGGGGGGGGGTGCCAAGTACCCAACCTTGCTACCTGCGGGCGCCCATGCTTCCTGTGAGTGAGCACATTGACTACAAAATTCTGTCCATAGCTGTATGGAGGGCCCTGCACCTGTATATCTTCAAAGGCTGCAATCTATAGGTACCCGGGTACCTTTAATTACAAATTACTATTCCCACCCGGAGTGGCTCCGTACAGATTAAATGGCTTCGGAGCCGGGTGTGATAACTATAATAGTATGAGAATTATTTTTTTAAAAATTGTTTTTCTCCTTGTTATTTCATAGATTCATAGTTTTATTGTTTTTAGTTGTTTTTTTTTATTCTTGCTATTTTAATTTCTCTTAGGACGGGTAGATTTTTTACTTTCCTATTTTCTCTTTTAGTTAAAGCCATTTTCGTAGATGATTTTTTTAAAATCTAGTAATGAAGATGATTTAGATACATTTATTGTTTTCATTTGGAATTTAGAAAAGTAATAATATTAATTTAATTATTAAAATTAAATCCTTTATTTAAGATTATTTTTGTGCCCCCCCCCTCCCCTGGATTGATTGGATAAAAAAAATTAGACAAAAATAGACCAAAAATTTATTAAAGTAAAGAGAAAATAAAGAGAAAGTAACTAAGCTGATGTACTGTCCGTTCGTTCACCATACTAATACGCTACAGTAATTTAAACTATATTAAAACATTACTAAATTTTTTTGCCCCCCTCCTCGAAAGTTAATCGATTTTTTGCATCCCCCCCCCCTAGAAAGTTTTCTGCGGGCACCCATGCCCCCACCCTCTAAATTCGAGCCGCGTTCTGTCCGAAATGGATGCACAAACGTGTAAAGGAAAAGCAGCGCCCTGGGCGAATGCGCCCCCTGATATTGAGGTCCCT
>CAXITT010000300.1:413666-441810 GCA_964033795.1 Lymnaea stagnalis | reverse complement strand
GCAATGTGCAGGACAATGAACCAAAGAAACTTTCTGTTTTATAAAATTGGTATAACTTCATTGAAGAGTTTTATCAACTAAGAGGATTTATTAAGAATACAGTACTTATTTAAGTACTTATTTTACAAGACTGTGGTCCAGGGAATCCTTATTTGATGAAATATGACTAAGGACAGATTCATGGCCATACTGAGTTTCCAAAAAGTTTCTGATACTGAAAATAAAGGAGACAAGCTGTGCAAATTTGGGAGACTCTTATGTTCCTTAATGCAAAATAAAAAGAACTGTATCAGCATCATGAAAATGTAGCAATTAATGAACACTTTTGGAAACATAGGACATTATGACATTTAGGCTGTGTTCTCTCCCCTGTACTGTATACAATATATACCAATGTTATTCAAAGCTCAAGTGGCACTGTTCCAATCTTAAAATTTGCTGATGATGCCACCATCATTGGCTTACTATCTGAAGGAGAAGGCTTATACCGAAACTTAGTAACAAGCTTTATCAATTGGTGCGATGAAAATTTTCTCCCGCTGAATGTCTCAAAAACGAAGGAAAGGTTGTTGATTTCAAGAGGGAGGAACACCAGATTACAGATCTCGACATAAAATATCAAAGTGGAGAGAAAGTAGATGCATATAAGTACTTAGGTATCACCCCAAGCTAACATGGCAGGAGCACAGACAAATGCTGTATAAGAAATTCAGAAAGACTCACCTTCCTCAAAAAAAACTGTACAATTTTGGGGTAAACTTATTCTACAGTTCAACAATTGGAAGCCTGCTCAATTTCAGTATTATCTGCTGGTGTGGGAATTCAATGTCTGATATTAAACACCACATAAACCAACTTATCAAGAAAGCTAGGAACATAACACAAACTAAACATCTTTCACTGGAAGAACTATTTGAAGAAAGATGTTATTGTAAAATTAAACACATTTGGATGATACAACCCACCCTCTTCATCACAGATACTCAGGATTGGTCCGTTCGGTACGAATTCTTTCCATCACGGCAAGGACTGAAAAATACAACAATTCTTTTGTTCCCTAATCCGTACGAATTTACCAGCGTGCTCCCCCTCAAGTCACAAATCTTAATAAGAACTAATAAATCCCTGATATGGCTAAGAGAACTCACTAAATGGCTGCTAGTGAAAAATTTATTACAAATGTCTTGTGTCAAATTATTTTTTATGTGCTGTACAATGCAATCATAAAACATTTCCATTTGTTTGGATCAATAACAGAATCTTATCTTCGACGATGTACCGGTTACTTTAAAGTCTGACATTTTTACACGTGCGCTGCAACATGACAATAACAAACAAAATTTAAATTACATTTCCAAAACAAGGGTAAAAGGGTCAGAGTATATATATCAGATCTTTTGTTTGTTTTTATGTTTTAATAAAGAAAGAAATACATGCATATGTTTGAAAATTATTTTATTTTATATTATAATTGTGACTTTTTGTGACATTATTTCCTTGATTGATACGTTGTCCACAAAGTGAGTCTATTCTTTTGAAAAATGAATATTTGTTGTAGTATTAGTAGTATTGAGTATATGGTAATAAAATATAAATTTAACTAATATAATTGGAAACAATTTTTTTTTCCTTCTTTGTAAAGCTGTGATGCTATGTTTTTTGTCGACTCAAAAATGTTTTGTTTTGCCTAAAAATAATAATAAATAAATTTTGGAAAGTATATTTTGAACAAACACCTAATATCAATTAAAGAGCATCACCTAATATCAATATAAGAGCATGCAATTACCTTTAGCTACAAAATTACACCTATGAGACACTTTGATAGTTAGTTGTAATATCAACAAATTGAAAAATCTGCTGTTTTTTGAGAGTTAATAACTGCAGTAACTACAGTAAATTAAGATTTAGAAGATGCTCAAAATGAATGATTATTCCTGAGGAGCCGTGTTGAATGACATACTTTATAATTTTTTGCTTTTTATTCACTTGCATTGGAACAAATGATTTACACTAATTTTACAAGTTAGAAGAGAAAGGTGATTTTATGATGAATTATAATATTGTAGGCTTACATAATTAATCTATTCTACAACATCTCTTTGGTTAATGGAATTGTTTTCCAATGTGGGGCGTACAACCCACCTTATGTACACACCCCACATTATGCATACACATCACAAGGTGACACCCAACTTGGTGCAGTTTGAAGATTAGAGAGAGCGAGACAAGCAAAAAAATATTAAAAATGGTAGCAATCAGGTTAGGTAAAAGGAACTGAGCAAACCTGAAAAAAGATGCATTGTTACGCTGCATCCCCTTTTCAGAAAATTAAAAAAATATAGTCGTG
This sequence comes from Lymnaea stagnalis, assembly GCA_964033795.1. Lineage (NCBI taxonomy): Eukaryota > Metazoa > Mollusca > Gastropoda > Lymnaeidae > Lymnaea > Lymnaea stagnalis. The sequence goes on along the minus strand of CAXITT010000300.1, from coordinate 439,460 downwards.
TTGTTTACTAAGGCTGGCTTAAACCCCCCCCCTCCCCTAGGCCCAGATTAAACAAGATTTTTGGAAATACATGGGAGTGCTGTGAAAAAGTTTTAAAAGAAATTTAAGCTATACCGTGTTATATGTTTTACAAAGGCAAATGTATATGATGGACAGTGACGACCAGCACAAACGGTAAACAACTTCTTCAAATCACTACAGTCTAAACTTTAACATGTTTTTAGGTTTTCATTCTAAAATATAGCCTATACTATAATAAGGGAAGATAAAAATGTTTTAATTATCACATTTTTTTTATAAAATAAAATAGCTTTCAATTAAGACATGGATTTGTTTATTCATGCATACAGCACAACTAGCAGCATTTATTAGGAATCCTATCAGTGATCAGCATTATAGATAAGGAACTGATCACAGAAAAGGTACTAGAAGGGCACAACAATTTGAAGGGATGCTATATGGCTTTTATGGTGGAGCCAATGAGGATTACAAACTACCACAAGAACTGTACCCTTTGGGCAGCCAACCAACTATGAAACAAAAAGCGTGATCTTTACCATGAAAAATAATAAAGCCCCAGGAACCGACCTTATCACTGTGGAACTTATAAAACTAAGTGAAAACGAACTGCATAGACAAATATAGAGCTTCATATCAAGAATTTGGCAGGAAGAAGAGAAATGCCAAATAAAAAGGGGTACTGCGCTCAATTCACATGAGAGGATCTAAACTGGAATGCTCAAATTACAGAGGAATCTTCCTAATTAATGTAACCTACAAAATCATCAACAAATTAATAGCAAGAAAACTGAAAAGGTTTACTGAACATATTCTAGGTGACTATCAATTTGAATTCAGACAGAATAGACCCACCACAGATCATATTTTGACCACCAGATGTCTCCAGAAGAAATGCTAAGAATACAACATCCCCATACACCAACCATATGTGGACTACACAACAGCTTAGACAGGAAATATCTGCAAAGTGCACTATAGAAACTTGGAGTTTCTAACTATACTATAGAAACTTGGAGTTTCTAACAAACTTACCTGGTTTATACATGACGATGGCTACCTCCAAAAAAGAATCAAAGTACAGGAAGAGTACTTGAGGAACTTTCATATTAATCAGGGCCACTGAGTCAAGGACACTCACTGGCATGTATCCTATTTAACATCCCTTTAGAAAGCGTTATGAGAAACATGCATGTGCGCACCAAATGAACTATCACAAACAACTTCCAGAGAAACATACATGTGAGCACAGGATGAACTATCACAAACAACGTATCAGAATCTCAACCATCAGGACACCAACCAACTTTAAAAAGCCCAACCAGTGCAGTACCTGGCATATGCAGACAACATAGCTTTACCGGGGAGAAGCAGCATTGATATAATTTAAGCATTCCATGAATTAGAAGAGTTACCTCTAAAGGTAAATGAAGCGAATACAAAGTGTATGTTAGTCACGTACCAGACACACAGGTGACAAAATCAAAGTAAACAAGCACACCAGAGAGAGAGAGAGTGAGTGAGCGAGAGAGACAGATGAAATAATGACAGAGATGAAAGAAAGGATAAAAGTAGGCCACTCTTCTTATTTCGGCCTACACAAGCTAAAACTAGAAAGCAGAAATCTCTCAAGGAAAACTATGATGGCCCTATACACAACTTTTCCGGTTCAATACCTGGAAAATCCTCCGAAAAATATACAGTCCAGTGTTAGATAATGATGGATGGGTATATATATCCCCTGGGGCTCTGGTTGACAAGTTTGTAGTGGCTTGCTGGCTAAAGAGGTGCTGCCCCCTAGCGCTAGACTGGGACCAAAACCACCATTTAAATGTGCAGGCTTCTTTGGGCAAGAAACCTTGAGAGGATATTAGATTGTAGAGCAGCAAAAGTGATCTACAGACAGAAGCCTAGGGGTTAACGGCTCATCCGTCGACGAAGACTGATATGGATTGAGTTGTAAAGGACTAAAATCACATGGAAGTGTAAAGTCATTGATCAGCTTAAAAGGGAGGATTTTGTAGAGCAGACCAGGCCCCTATGATGGGCTGTAGCACCTATGATGATGATGTCTGAATGGAAGGATGTGGTGAAACAGGCCAGGGCCATAGCTATGATCAGCATTAACAAATTAATCTGTTTATCCATCTCTATTTCTCCCATTTAGCGGCACACTTATTATTATAATTATTTAATTTGAATTTTTGGATGATGTTTAAGAATGATCAACACATAATTAAGTCTAGACATGGCTATCAATAAAAAATCAGCATGTACTGTAGATCCCTATTCAAAGGCCTATTTACACAAAAAATATTTCAATGGTATAAGTGGGCCTTTGAGTCGGTCACAGGAGGTTTTCACCAGGTACATTGATTCTATTATAGAAAACAATAAGATTGTGTCTGTGTGTGAGCATATGACTGATTCTGTTCAGTGTGGTTACGGTATATATATGTAGAAAAGTGAAGTGAGTCGCTGTTATAGATAATACTAAATGTTTAATAGTTTTAAGTCTTTTTAATAAGCAATTATTTTTAAGGTTTCGATGAAAACCTTTAAAATAATTTCCCAGCCAAAACTGAAAGAGTACACTAATAAGCAGATTACACACTTTTCAGGGTTTTCCTGGCCAAAACTAAGATTGTGGTTGGCTTATGATCCATTGGGAATAAATTTCCAAGATCCCAATAATGGCAAGTTACCTCAAGATTATTACCCAGTGTGATAAATCAAGCATCAAGTTAAAATGTAAAAAAATAAAACCAAAAATTTTTTTTTTAAATTAGTGGCATAGGTAATGAAAAATAAATAGAATAAAAAGGACTGGATTTACCTGAAGTAAAATGTTGACCAGTCATTGTCCTGGCATGTCATGATTCCTCCTGCACATTCATCATAAGAGCAGCTGTGAATTCTGGCAGTGATGGGGGTCTTCAAGTGATCTCTGTGAAAACAACAACTTTAACCTGGAAGTAAAATAATACATTAATTAGTAGAAGACAGAAACTTTATTATATTAGAGCGCAAGCTTGCATTAATATGAAGACAATATCCTATGAACAATTTTAACCTGAAAGTTACCATCATAAAAAGTACCAAAAAAATTAATCACACACTTGGTGTAATCATTGCTTTTACACCAGCCATGTTTGCATGGGTGTTTCGACAAAAAATTCCTGGTTCTCTAAGGGAAAGTTGAATAGCTTTGTTTATTTAATCTATTAAATAGTTAAAGTCCAAACACTATTGGAATTAGGGAGGTGGTGTTAAATGAACAAAAGAAAACCTTCAAAATGGTCACGTCAAGCTCAGTGCAAGATTTTAACTACAACTGCATTACAGTAGTGAATCTTTAAAAATTTAAATAATATTTTTTTTGTCATAGATCAATAGTAGTATAATTCTAACCTGCAAGATGTACTCTTGATCATTACTACTATGATTTTAACCAAAAAAAATATATGCTATAGCGACTGATGAATCTAAATATAAGAAGAAATCTATCTAAATAGCTCTTTTAAATTTTTTAATCATTTCTTTTACAGCAAAAATGCTTTCAATATGTCAGAAGGAAATTTAGATTTTTTAGGAATTTTTATCTAATTTTAACTACATTAGGAATGTGCAAGACTTTACCCTAACCTAATCAGTAAAACTAACCATTCCAATACAGTTTTTTGATATTTTTTACAAGCACTTGCAGGATTTATCTTTATATAAAGTGCATTCAAAGGATCAAGATACTAATATTTATTATTGGAAGGGGTATTAGGATGATGCTACTAGGTGTTAAGAGAAAATGTAAAGATATGTGTTTATTATGGCATGTCATTGACTAGGACAGAGGCTCTGTTTCCTGTTGCAACCTGAAGTGTTAAAAAAATTAATGGACTTAATGCAAGCCATTTATAATTAAGTTGGTATTTTTCACTAGTTCTCCAACCTACTTGGTACTCTGTTCTTATTTAAAGAAGCAGTTGGTTTTGTGCTGCGTCTATGCTGTATCGATTAATTATTGTTTTGATAGAGTCAAGTGAAGTTAATGAGGTATGTCTTCTTGTATAAGTATAAAGTTTCAAAAATCGATTAGATTGTTTAAAAAGTGCTATTTTACAGTGCACAAAGAATGTGGCTTATTAGAGCAAAATTGAAAAGACGTGGGTGCTGGATTTTTTCTTGGCCCACGCTCAAGTGGTAGATTATCTATAGAACTATATTTAAAAATAGAATTTAAAAATACAATAAAATTATAAACATAAACGTATTCTTACTTGCTTTTAGATGTACGTCACAATGTTCTTCGTGTTTCTTCAAGGCTACCGGTTCATGACAGTCTTCAAAATATGGCCCATTTCTCGATTGATAGCAATGGCTCTAAGATGGCAGACCAACAGTAAGTATTCGTCATAACCGTCACGTGACCAACCGAATATTTTAAAATAAATGAAGGGACTGCTTTCAAGCTATGTAAATGAATGAAATAGTGAAACGAGGTATGTGGAAGCTTGAAATAAGGTAACAGGACAAAAAACAAGGACGTTTCAGCATAAAGCCTTCCTCAGCCAACAATAGAAATGAAAATATAACAAAGAAAAGAACACAGTAAACAACTCAAGCAGTATTCATTCGTCTCTCCGGAAGTGGGAAAACAGGAAGCGAGAGAATTTAATATTGACACTGTGAAAAATAAAGTCCACAATAATAATGGACCAGAATATCCAGGGATACATCAACAAACAGCAATAAGAAAATAGATGAAATATAGGGAAACGGAGAAACATCAGTAGGATATTATTTGATTAATACCATATGGAGATATGGTGCCAAACAGCTGAATAAATTTATTTTCCATTTTAACCCTATCTGGTGTGTTACTGCATGAAATCAATGCCGTAATGGTTACATCCAATGCACCTTTATGTTCTTTTTGGTTGAAATGAGAAGAGACCGGGGAAGGTTTACATTGCTCAATATCCCTTAGATGTTCAGTAAACCTATCAGTCAATCTTCTCCCAGTTTCCCCTATGTAACTAGATTGGCATCTACGGCAAACAATCGCATATATTACATTTCTGCTGACACAGGTGAAACCCTCTTTAATGGTAAAGGTACCTTTAGGGAGGCCAATGCTTTCAGTTTGGAGTGTAAAGGGACAAGTTCTGCAGCGGCCTCTTAAGCATGGTTTAGTACCAACGTAAGACGGTTCAGATCGAAGGCGACTATGAACCAGAAGATCACCTAGATTTCTGTCCCGTCTAAAGACAATCAGTGGAGGGGATGAGAAAACCCTGTTGGTATCAGGGTCAGCAAGAAGTATGCTACGATTTTTTAGGAATATTTTTTTGGCAGTTAAATTGTGAGGGTGGTAGGTTAGTATAAGTTTGGTACGATCCTCATTGTTGTTAGGGCGAGTTTTAAAAGCCTCTTTTCGTGTGATCGTGCTGATGCGATCTAGTGCTGAGACCAGAGTAGTTTCAGGATAGGATCTGGAGCGGAAGAAATCCATCATTTCATCGGCTCTTTCTAGAAATTCCTCATCAATCTGGCAGAGACGCCGTAGTCTAAGAAGTTGTGAGAAAGGTATGGAGTCTTTGCATGATTTAGGGTGGGAGGATGAGTACAATAGGTAACTATGGCTGTCAGTAGGTTTGTAGTAGGCAGATGTAATCAATACGTTTTCTTTCAAAGTTACGGTGATATCAAGGAAGTTGACAGAATGTCCAGAGATTTGAGAAGTAAATTTTATTGATGGGTGAAATGAGTTTAAAAAATCTATAAATTTCTGGAGATCATTAGTTTCCATGCTTGTGATACCTATGCCGTCATCTATGTATCTCCTATAAAATTCAGGAATATGGCCAGTATATGCCCTCTCTATCATATATTCAAAATGACCCATGAATAGGCAAGCATGGCTAGGGCCCATTTTGGTGCCCATGGCTACACCACTGATTTGGTCAAAGAAATGGCCATTAAATTCAAAGGAGTTGAGGTCAAGTACCAGTTCAGCCAATCTGATGATAGTGTCAGTAGGAATAGAGGAGTGCGGTTTTTTTTCTAGGAAAAAATTCAAGGCCCTAAGGCCGTCAGCATGTGGGATTGATGTGTATAAGGAGCATACATCAAGTAAAAACAGTGAGTGTTTTGTGTCGGGGTTGATGTTTAGAGAATTGAATGTCACTAAAGCGTGATTTGTATCTTTAATGTAGGAGGGTAAAGAGGTAACATAGGGTTGAAAGACTTCATCAAGAAATTCTGAAATGTGTTCAGTGGGGCAAGCGCAGGCTGAGACAATAGGTCGTCCCGGGTTGCCCACTTTGTGAATTTTAGGCAGCAAATAGAAAGAAGGTTTGCCAAGGTCACTATTGAAAATGTGTAACGAAGAGGCCGATTTTGGAAGTGCTGATTCGTTAATGAGTTTTTTTATTGTTTGATACACAATTTCATTATGTTGAACTATAGGGTTATTCTTGAGAGGCTTATAGAATCTTTCATCCCTCAATTGTTTATCAACCTCCTTAATATATAAATTTTTGTCCCAAACCACGACAGCGCCACCCTTGTCGGCACGTTTGATCACAATGTCGCTACGTTTACGTAACGCAGACAACGCCTGAGATTCTTGTTTAGAGAGGTTGGAATGGCGAAGTTTTGGGAGAGAGAGATTGTTGAGGTCATGTTGAATGCTACTGATGTAGAGATCCAATGCTTTGGATTGATCCGATGGTGGTGTCCAGGTCGACTTGCGCTGTCTCTGAAATGAGAACAATTCATCCTCCTGTTATGTGTTTTCTCTGCCATAAAAGTAGTACTGTAGTCTCAAAGATCGAAAATAATGATGAGAGTCAGCTAGTAATTGATAGCGGTCTATGGAAGATTTGAGAGGAATAAATTTAAGGCCTTAAGAAAGGAGGGATCGTTCGCCATGAGTTAGAGGGAGATCTGGAGGTATGCAAACGACTAAGTTTTTGCCATGTTCTGTCCTACATGGAGTTATGTTAGCTTTTGGTTTAAGTTCATTTATTTTCTTCTTTTTGTTGGTAGACAAGAGTGAGTATAAATCACGGTTGAGTTTGTGTATAATCAATCTAGCGAGATTTAACATCAAATGGTTTTGATTAGTTTTAAAGAGAATGCTATCCTCAAGTTGATAGATATTGGTACTTAAACTGCGGATCTCTCTTTTATGACTGTGAATGATAACTTCCATTCTTTGAAATGATGACCTCCTCTCTATAGACCAGAGTTTAACTCTGTCTCTATTATTAGAGCTAGTCATAGGGTTGAATTTGCTTCAAAAACCCTTATTCGAATATTTTAAAGCCCTCATGTGACCAGCCGAGTCCGAATAGCCAATTACTACTATAGGTACTCGGGTACCTATAGCCACTCCGTTTCGTTATAGCGTTAAGCTTTCTATAATCAACGCATGCCCAAATAGAACCGTCTTTCTTTTTAATTAACACCAGAGGAGAGGAATACGGTGAATCTTCTATTATTCCAAAATTTAACATTGTATTAATTTCCTCCTTTAAATGATCTACCATATGTAGTGGTACGGTGTACGACTTTAGTGTTATTGGTTTGCTATCCAGTAATTCTATTTTAGGATTTCCGGCGGATGTCTTTCCGGGAATATCTGAAATTATGTCCTTAAACTCATGTAATATTTCATTAACTTCAGCTTTCTGTGTAACACTTAGATCAGTATTAATATCAATCACTGTGTTATCACTATGGTTAATAACAGGTACATTCATATCATCACTACTGCTGATTACCGTTAGTATCTGGGTACCTGGGTGTCTACCTAGATGGAAGACTAACTTTTGAAAGTCATATTAACATGCTATGCAAGGCGATTTTTCTAGAGCTGCGCAGGATTAGTTACATCAGGCCCTTCCTAACAATTGATGCAACAAAGAGGCTGATGTCTGCATTTGTGCTATCACTCATGGACTATTGCAATGCTCTTATGGTGGGTCTTCCAGCTACGCTCCTGGATAAAGTTCAAATAGCACAGAATAATGCGGCTCGCATTGTTCTCCGCAAACGCAAGTTTGACCATGCAAAAACCCTTCTGAGAGAGTTGCATTGGCTGCCGGTGCGTGCTCGCATAGAGTACAAAATCGCAACTTTGTGCTACCGCTGCTTACATGACCTGGCGCCGTCCTATCTGAAAGAGCTGCTGACGCCTTATGTACCCAGTAGAGAGCTCCGCTCATCCGATAGTGGCAAACTCTCGACACCACGTGTTTGCCTTGAGACTTACGGAAAGCGCACTTTCGCATTTGCTGGTCCAACAATTTGGAACGCCCTTCCTGTCGATCTTAGAAACAACCAGACACTGGAGTCCTTTAAAACCGATCTAAAGACACATCTATTTCGCAAATACCTTCTGGGATGATTGTCTACCTTCTTTTCGATGTGTTGCTGTGTTGCTCCGGGTTGAAATGGCTAGAAAGACTCTGACATTGTATGCTTGTAATTAGTTTTTGTAGTGTTGCGTTTGTTTTAAATGTGGTGAATTATAGATATTTTTTTGTTGACTTTGTACCGCGCTTCGAGCCTTTGGGGATGAAGCGTGTTTTTGAAATGAACTTTATTATTATTATTATTATTATCTGTACAGTTATTCCTGTCCAAATATTTGGTAACTCTATTCAGGTGATAGACTTTATGACACTGTCCTTTTTGTATTTCAATATTATATTTAGACAATTTCTTTGTTACTTTGAATGGGCCTTCCGAGTGTAATGCTAGTTTATTTCCCTTTTTTTTTGGTTTAATCACCAATACTTGATCACCCACTTGAATATCCTTAACAACTGTATTGCGGTCATGGTATTTCTTATTTGCAACCGTCTTTATTCTCGTGTTAGATTGTGTTTCTTCTAACCCTGTTTTTAATCTGTTTCTTATGTCAATTACATACTCATTAACAGTTTTATTCTCTTCTGTCATGTTCTCATTTGTAAGTAGTTGTTTTAATATTGACATCGGTTCCCTAACCTTTCTACCAAAGATAAGTTCAAACGGAGAAAATAACGTGGTTTCATTCGGGACTTCCCGATATGCGAATAGAATTGCTGGTAAAAATCTTTCCCAGTTGTCTGGTTCTTCATTAGCAACTTTTCTTAACATTCCCTTTAGTGTACCATTCAATCTTTCCACCATTCCATTAGATTGTGGGTGATAGATAGATGAGCGATTAATCCTTATATTAAGAAGTGTACACACTTGTCCGTTCATATCCGAGGAAAATTGTGGACGATTGTCTGATAGTATAACTTCTGGGAACCCCATTCTAGAGAATATGGAATATAATGCCTCAACAATATCTTGAGTTGTTATATTCTTCAGGGAATGGCTTCTGGCCATCGAGTGGCCATATCAACCAATGTAAAGATATAGGCCTACCTGTTCTTATGTGCACTTAGTTGGAGGGGTCCCACTATGTCAATAGCAACTTTCTTAAACGGTATACCAATCACCTCCATCTGACCCAGCTCTATAGGCTTAACATGTCCTGGCTGACCCAGCTCTATAGGTTTAACATGTCCTGGCTGACCCAGCTCTATCGGTTTAACATGTCCTGGCGGACGAGCTTTTTGACAGACAGGACATGTTTTCACGTATTTTGAAATATTTTTATTCATATTCGGCCAAAAAAACTCGGAGAAAATTCTGTATTTGGTCCTCCTAACAGACATGTGTCCCGCCAATGCTGAAGCATGAGCCGTGTCTAAGACCATCCTGCCGTATGATGCAGGTACAACTACTTTCTTCTCAATCCTACCACCAACGTTATAGGTAAATACTCGGTATAAAATTTGTTTACTTATCTCGTAAGGGATTTGTCCCTGTTTTGTGTGCTCGACACAATTACTTTCTGCTTTTGTCCAGTATTTGGTTAACCCCTTATCACTGGCTTGATCCTCTGCTAATTTTATGGTCTTTAATATTTTGTGAATTGTCATAATTGCATTTTTCATGGGTCTATCACCAGCTAAATCTCTTTTAGCCTGTGCCCTGGTAACTACGTTACCGTGGTAGCATGAGGATCTGTGATCATCTTCCATTATATTTCCTAATATAACATCAGTTTCTGGGTCCTCAAAAAGAGCGGCTAAAAATCTCCCGCTCAAATAAGGGGTTTCAATATCAATATAAGCTGTTTGATAAGTCTTTATCGTCCCATCAATTAGTTTAATTGGATACGTCACGTCAGTTATTGAATTTTCTGATACCAAACTCTTTCTGCAACCCACTATTGTACACCCTGTGTCACGAAGTAGAGAGACCTCCCTCCCAAATAATAAACATTTTTCAATTTTTAGCTTCCCTGTTGACTTTCTAAGTACCTCGTCCACACTACCAACAAATTGCATTTCGCACATACGCGGACCCATATGACCCTTCCTTCCCCACCTCTTAGAACCGTATACTTTATCCAGTCGGTTGTATTTCGTCCTTAGTCATTTTGTCTCGCGTCTGGGCATTTGGTATTTATTAACGTCATATCCAGTCTGACCACTATACCTATAACTTTGTCTGCCCCTGTTATCTCTGGGTCCTGTCTGTGTGGTTCCCCTATTATACCATAGACGGCAGTTGGCCTTTAGGTGTCCCACCTGTCCGCATATGAAACAAGGGCCAATTACTCCACCCTCCGCGGATCGACTTCTCAATTTTCCCCTTACACCCTGTGTCACGAAGTAGAGAGACCTCCCTCCCAAATAATAAACATTTTTCAATTTTTAGCTTCCCTGTTGACTTTCTAAGTACCTCGTCCACACTACCAACAAATTGCATTTCGCACATACGCGGACCCATATGACCCTTCCTTCCCCACCTCTTAGAACCGTATACTTTATCCAGTCGGTTGTATTTCGTCCTTAGTCATTTTGTCTCGCGTCTGGGCATTTGGTATTTATTAACGTCATATCCAGTCTGACCACTATACCTATAACTTTGTCTGCCCCTGTTATCTCTGGGTCCTGTCTGTGTGGTTCCCCTATTATACCATAGACGGCAGTTGGCCTTTAGGTGTCCCACCTGTCCGCATATGAAACAAGGGCCAATTACTCCACCCTCCACGGATCGACTTCTCACTTTTCCCCTGTGACCTCCCCATTTTTCGGCAACACCCGCTACCAAAGGAAATGAGTTAACTTTTCTTGTTAATCTTACTTGTCCAGAGGATTTAATATTATCGATCTGTGTCAACACGTCCTCACATTTTTTTTTTTTTTGCATTAAGTAACAGGACACTTTTAACTGCAACACTGTTCATATTTAATAATAACTTATTGTGACACAATAAGTCTTTAAGTCCTTCGAATGTTTTTTCCTGTATTTGAGCTTGCCACCCCGTTATCTAAACTTCTAACTAGATTAGAATGGAAGGATCTAAAATTGTCATTTTCGGGTGTCAGGCTATTCCATTTATCCCTATACTTTTCCCCATGGTACCCAGCATGTTTTAATAGCTCCTCGGTCAACCTGACCTGTAGTTCGGTGATCCACTCATCTTTCGGAACATTATTCTGTGTGGCTATGTGTTCAAAATTAACGATGTACTCGTCAAGTTCGTGACTGTTGTCTTACTTTGGTCGACTTTGGAGTAAATGATAACTTTTGTTCGTTCTTGTCTCGCTATTATTCACCTGAACAACCTCAGTTTTGTTGTTCGTTTCTGCAAGGAAAGAAATAACTAATAGAAATAAAAGAGAGTATATAAGCCGGAAACATGACATACTATAGTAGATAGAAAATACACAAAAGTAAAAACATTGCAAGAATACAAAGAAAGCTTAACGAAACAGTAATGAAACCAGTTAAAACATACGTAAGTGAAACTTGAACCCTAACAACAACAAAAACGACAGAAAACCTGTTAAACGCACGAGAGAGAAAAATTTCTCTTAAAAATATATATTGACCAACGAAGATTGAATAGGTTGGAGAATCCGAACCAATCAGGAATTGTTTATTCTATATCAGGATCCAACGCTAGAGGAAGCCATACAAAAGAGAAGGCTATGCATGGCCCCTAGAAAGTTCGACAAATGACAGAGGAATGAAGAGGTGTTGTACAACCAACACGCCAGATGAAAACAGATCAAAGGCGGACCTAGGTTTTGATGGTTGGATGATATGGAAAGAGATCTACAGAAGCTGGGAATCCAAGCATGAGAAATAAAAGCATTAGTGGCAGGAAGTAGTGAGGCCGGCCAAAGCCATTACATGGGCTGTAGCGCCAATTTATTGGTGGATGCATGTTAAATAATGACAGTTATGTTGAAAGAAAGTTACATTGATGTTACGTTAAACAAGTTACACGTGCTATGTTGTAACAAGGTTGTAATGTCATTATGTAACACATTTGAATCGACATTTCTTTTTATGACATCTAAAATTAATGAAGTTACAATATAATTTTTAAATTTAACTTTCCTCGCAGATTATGTTAAAAATGCCACAAGTAGATCAAATGAAAGAAAGGGGTCATTGCTAGGCCATTTTGTATTATGTTACATTGACATATTTAAATATATATTTTAGGAAAATAAAAGACATTAATATGGCAATATAACAGTGGATACATTGATGGTGAACAGAGTTTTGTTAACTTAGAAGATGCTATTCAATTGTGTCTAGTGTTGTACAAAATTTTTTGAGTTATTCGCTTTCTGGGGGTCTCGTAATTTAAAAATATCAGTGTATACAACTTTTTGTTAATGTAAAGATTTCTTGAGCTTCTTTGTGTAAACATCAGCCGTAACTACGAGTCCATCGCTTAGATGATTTTAATTTTTATAGAAATGTTACCAAAGTCCATTAAATTATTACATCAAGAAATGGCGTCAGCGGGGCGAGTTTGCACTCTTTATGCCCCCCCCCCCAAATCACCCCTCCCCGGCCCGACGAATCGGGCCGCGGAGCGGCACGTCGGGGATGCCCACTCGTCAGGACGGCCCCCACCGGGGCCCCCCACGCAAGTCCCCCACCCGGGCGCCTGGGCGCTCGACCAGGGCCCCACCTGGGGGCCGCCCCAACGAGCAGGCACCCGGTCGTGCACTATGCGTTTAAATAGTGCACTCGATCGACTTTCTTATGGAGTTGGGATGGAAAATTTACGTCCTAATATCTTCCCCCACCCATCCCGGGAAAGCGTCGGACGCCCTATAAGAGGGATTCCACAGTGGGTTTCCACAACGCAACTAGCTCGCGCTGTAGCTGGGACGAAACGGTTGCCTGGGGACAGCTTTCTCAGGGCTGCATTGTTTGAATCCTCGGCCAGAGGTTACCACCCTCGCCTCTGGCCTCATACCCGTCACCGGCAACTTGTAATCATGATCCCTACCCTGGCTCTGCCTAATTTTCCGGCTGTGAAGTATCACAACCGGCAGCCCTGTGGGAGCTGTTTTATGTCCGGCAGGTACCGAGCACACCCTTTGTCTGCCCACGCGGGGCGTGCCCAGTAGTTCTGTTAGAATAATACTTATTATTGTTTAGCAGCTTTAATCTATGGTCGTGCTGCTTTTATTGTGTGTAATGTTGTGAAAGGTAGATTGCCTGTGGCTCAGTTAGAAATCATTGAAGCACAATGAACATAGTCAACTAGGAGTAGAAGTATTACAACTAAATGATGATAATTACCTAAATGTATGATTTATTCCAAAATGAATCAAACATTGATAAAAGGAATTTTTAATGACATTTAATCGTGAGATAATTATGCCATTTAATGGTGTTCACAGCTTAGGAGATCTTGCTAGCAGTTAAATCATGATCAAAGGATTACACCGTAATCACATTTATCGGGAAAACCCAAGCATCAGTCGTTTTTAGTGCGTCTTTTTGTGCGTTGTTAATATTACGAAATAAAATTAAAATTAGTTTGTTCTAAATAATCACGCAAATGACGTCATAGCGCGAATAGCCTATTTCTCCAAAACTCTTTAAAGTTAATTACCACGCGTGACAAACTGATAATGTATTTTTCCTTTATTAAAAGTAAATGACATATTTAAATCCTATGGTATTACATTTGTGAAAAAAAGAGATGTTAAATTCTCTTTTTACAAAAAACCAATTAAGAAAATCAATGGCATTAACAAAACTTGGGTACATTTATTTAAGTGTATTCATGAGTATCAAAACCCAATTATCTTACACGCTTGAAAATTAAATTTAAACCATTTAATTCTTTAAAAAGACAGTCAGATCTGATATAGGCGTGAAAAACAGTTGCGAGATTCTTCTTAGATAAAAGAATTCTTTGTTTTACGATTTTCTGATAATGCATTTTTTTTTTTTTTGAAGTCAAAAATGTGTTTAAATTTTTTATGAAGATATCAATATATATCGAATTCCTGTAACACAAAATATATCATATTTAGAGTTTTTGTTGTAATTTAAGATTAGGTTTTTGAAAAATTTTGAGAGAAAAAAGTTGTAATTCAAGTATTTCTCTAGCGTAGTAATTGTCCCTCAATTAACTTCTTTAGTGACAAAAGCAATATAATTAGTGATAATTTAGACTGGGTAATTTAAGGTCATGTTTAGAGGGGGAAAAGTAGTTTAGGAGCGTGTAATGGTGTAGGGTATGCGTGTCATATATAGCACACTTCTCAAAACTTAATGTTAGAAACGTAAATATCATTACATTTTAAAAGTTATGACTTGGGATAACTTTTTGCAATAGCAGTTAGAAATTTTCGCAAAGGACCGACCATTATTATCCCAATAACATCGGGTCACTTATTCTAGTATTTAATAACAAATCGTTTACTATACATTATAAAGAATGACCATTTTAAAAAATACAAGCAAAATAAAGGCATCATTTTGATTAAATATCAATTTTTATGAGTGAAAACTATCAGATTGAGGGGAGAAAAAAGAAAATTGTTTTTTTAATTGTTACTAAACTTTTTTTTTTAAATTTAAAATTTTAAAACAACCTTTATCATAAAAATAAATTCTAAATTGAAACATTAAAATATAAAATAGAGATATTATACAAACTAGTGATTATCTCACATGTAAGAGAGTAATTCCTCCGTTTTCCTGAAAGATGGAGGCAAATAAATCCTATGAACCCTGAAGCTTTGCATCGTTTGTTTTAATAAATACTTGGACTATTCAGCACATCAGCTCTTTAGGGGCTAGACAACAGGGGTTCTAGACCCTTGAAAATTGTTCTGTGGCTAGTACGCAGGGGACCGACCTCTAGACAACGTACGTCACGTCACACCGTACACTTTTTCACGTCCCTAATCCACCAGGCATTTTTTTTTTTTTTTTTTTTTTTTTTTTTTTTTTAAAATTAAAAAAAAAAAAAAAAAAAAAAAAAACAAGAAAACTTTTTCTTTAAATAAAAAATAAAAATATGGACACCTCTTTAAATATGTGTAACCTGAAAGGATGTTTATATTTTTCATCGACATTAAAATTTAACAAAACTTTTGACCATCTCCTGAGCTATACTGTTTGAAAATCATTAGAGAAAAAAAAATTAATTTCTTAATTGTAAAGGAGACTTCTACTCTTTTTTTTCCACGTCGCCAACACCTTTTAGTTTTAAGTAGTACTAAAAATCTCACACAAATATTTGCTCTTTTTTCAGTTTAATTTATTTTGCTGAACATTTAAAGATTTTTTTTTTCTTATTATTGTTAAAGAAAATCTTAGCCAATCGTTGGGCACATCCCTGATCTCATTTCTCAGTAAGTGAAAAAAAAACAAACAAAAAAAACATGGTTGTGTTTTTAAAGATTTACATTTGTATGTATTTGAAGTGTAAAATATTTTGAGATTTGAAGCCTCCACATATTTTTTATTCACTTGAAATTGATTTAACGAATTATTATTTTTACTATTTATTAAAAATAAGGAATTTTTTCCTAATACTTAACACTAAACTATATATTTGAAAAATTGGAATATCCCGATATCCTAGGATTTAAATAGACTCATTTCCACAATGTGTTTCCTTTCCAACTTGTATGTTTTTTGGGAATGGATTTACACGTATGTCAATGCACCCACAAAGTGTCAGTGCCTTTGCATTGTATTTTACGGCATTGTTATAAAACGAACTAATTTCTTTAAGTTAAAACATAAAACTTCTTTTTACGACTATCGACTGACAGAAAATGACGCCACCAGAGAATTTAAAATATCCACCCTCTCTCTCTCATTCGCTTGAAATGTGTCTTCGGAAGAAGTTTGAGAATATTTTTCTCAATGGTTTTAAATATTTTTTCATCAAATTCCGATATGTAAAATATTTGGCCATTGAAATATTGCTAAACCCAATAAGATCAACTAATTGACTGTGGCGTATCTTGTCTTGCCTGGGGCTTAAGTTGAAGTCCCCAGCCCCCTGCCGCACACCCAAACCTCTAAAACATAAATAAACTTGACTCCTTGATAGTAAAACCCCTTAGGTGTTTGAACGCAAGAACACGAAATATATGAACATTCTATTGGCATATCCCATTACCCCACCACGCAAGTCATATATTCTTAACAACAAGAGGGAAAAAGTGGGACGCGCTTAGGAGGGGCATCAATAATTGGGATTCTTATAAAGTGCTTTTTACATGAGTGCACGCCACGTCAAACAACTCAAGTAGAAGGGGCGCTCCAGAATTATTCTTCTTCTTATCTTAAGGGCCCACGATCAATTTACTGATCATTTTGGCTCCTAGATGGGATTTGCAATGTTTCTGATTCTGGTGTTGATGAGGAAATTTCACAGATTTCCAGTGCCACTTTGTGAGGGAATCATGCACTAGGGGTTTGAAGGCTTGAGGCAATAGACACAAATGTGCCTAGTGTTGTCGTCTCAACCGTTCCTTTGGAAATTGCTACTGTCATTGTTGGGAGCGCCATAATTTGTTTTATAATGCAATGATTAATTATTTTTTTTTTAAAAAGACAAATAAAATAATTAACCTGAAAAAATAATTTATTATGGTTTTGCTGTTGTTGCTTTAAATTCAATTTTTAAAAGTGTACTTTAGAAGATTTTTTTTAATTATAATTTTTTTTTAAAAATATGATCTATGCCAAATTATGAATGCTCACAATATTTAAAAAAAAAAAAAATGAAATTTATCAACATGTTATAAATATTTATGCCCGAAGTGTGCTGTGGTTTCCATCCATCTATCCCTGTGGCGTTAGAGACCATGTTTTTTTAAAACTAGAATTGAAAATAACTAAAATCAAAAAGTTATCGATTTCTTTGTTGTTGTTTTTTTTTTATGTTTAGGTTAAAAAAAACAAAAAAACAAACTATAAATCACAAAACATTATGTCTCAAACATTTATGATGTACTCGACCATTTATAATGGTTATTTGGCTTTAATAAAATTTGCAGACAATAATGCTATTATTTTTTTTTTTATAAAAAAAAATACTTAAATCAATGTTTGGTTATGTGTCCGGTAAAACAAGCATAAACAAAAACAAGCAAAAAAAAAACAGCATTTGCTTTATGTTTTAAAATATTATAAACGTATCGGTGTTAGCAGAGAGACCATTTGCTAAGATTTTTATTAAAACAAAATTGTTATAGATTATTTATAGATTTTACCAAAGTGTTCTTAAACACATTTATATATTTTTTTAAATAGAATTAATGAAAACCATGAGACCGTTGTCGTTTAATAAATTTTATAATGACGCAATATTTTTATAAGTTTTATTTCAAGAAGCTGGTCAGCATTTTTTTTTTTTTTGGCGTGCAGACTAATGGAACTGGTCGGTAAAATCTGTATTGGCTTTATGGTTGAACGAACTGGTCAGCATGTCTGTATTGGCGTGCTGACTAAAGGAACTGGTCAGCATGTCTGTATTGGCATGCTGACTAAAGGAACAGGTCAGCATGTCTGTATTGGCGTGTTGATTAAAGGAACTAGTCAGAATGTCTGTATTGGCGTGCTGAATAAAGGAACAGGTCAGCATGTCTGTATTGGCGTGTTGATTAAAGGAACTCGTCAGAATGTCTGTATTGGCGTGCTGACTAAAGGAACTGGTCGGTAAATCTATATTGGCTTTATGATTGAACGAACTGGTCAGCATGTCTGTATTGGCGTGCTGAGTAAAGGAACTGGTCAGCATGTCTGTATTGGCGTGTTGATTAAAGGAACTAGTCAGAATGTCTGTATTGGCGTGCTGACTAAAGGAACTGGTCGGTAAACCTGTATTGGCTTTATGATTGAACGAACTGGTCAGCATGTCTCTATTGGCGGATAAAAGGCATGTTTTGGTAGTGGCAACCACATGCCGATGACATTACCCACACATTTTTGGTGAGGCTGTTCCTAAGCAAACGTTTGGTTTCAGCTACTTTGCGCATTATTTACAACTTAAAGACTTATAGCAGAAAAAACTCTTAGAAGGCGTACCACGCTTCCCTTGAATGAATTACAGTCATAATGGCATGTGTTAAAATAGTTTCAGTTACATGGTAACAAATTTAAAATGACATGTTAAAATAGTTACAGTTATGTGGTAACAATGTTATAATGACATTATGTTAAAACAAATACAGTTATGTTGTAACAAAGCTATATTTACATTACGTTAATAAAGTTACATTTATGGTGTTACAAGGTTACATAGTATATATAAAAATACACCATAATTATCAAATGATTATGATTGTATTATATATATTCAAATCATGAATAAAAATTTTTAAGAGAAAAATTCAAATAGTAATGTTAATTGAATGCTTGCATTTTACATTATGTTGTATTGAAAGATTAAATTTTGCAACTCTCTTCTGTCAGGCTCATCAAAACACTGCATTGAAAAACTGCAAAAAAGTTCAAAACTCAGCTGCTAGGCTAGTTCTAAAGGCAAAAAAAAAACGTGATCACTTCACTCCACTACTCCATTCCCTTCATTGGCTACCTATACAGGCACGCATTGACTACAAACTGTCTGTTCTCTGTTACAACTTTTTCCCGGATTCCTGCCCTTCCTATCTAACCGAACTTCTTTCTGTCTATTCACCCCTTCGACAGCTTCGCTCCTCCGCAGACACGCCTATTCTGTCCGTTCCCAAGACACGCACTATAACATATGGTGAATGATCTTTCTCTTTCTGCGCCCCCAAACAATGGAATTCTTTGCCACTAAACATACGCAATATACCAACCACCCAGGCCTTCAAAAATGCACTGAAAACACATCTCTTTAAATTATACTACCCTGTCTGAATCCCCTCGTCTGACCGATAAATGATCCTGCTGGCTGCCGTCCATGGTTTACCTTGTAAAAGTTCTCGGGTGGGGTGGGTGAATATACATTTGTTATACTCTGCTCTTTATTTTGTAATTTTACTTTATTTTAATGTCACACTTATGTCTCTTTTGCTAATATTTTTATGTACAGCGTGGTGAGCCCAGTCGTAGGCTGGGGTACCCCGCTATATAAGATCACTAATAATAATAATAATAATATTCCCAGTTGTTTTATTTTCTCTTTGAGTGCTATCTATTGTCAGAAAACTTACCAAAAACTAGAAATTTATCAATTTGTTTAAATAACATTGCTAGAGTCATCATCACTCTTTTTTAAAAAAAACAAAAATATAAGTTGATTGCAAGCCCTCACAAATGATGATGTACCCAAGTCAGGAGTCACATACAAGGTTTAACCCTGACTCTCCACATACATAAAGTACCTCTCCCAGAATCTTATCCTATGAATCGTTCCTGTGTCACAACATGGGAAAGAGATGGTAGCACTATTTGCCCGATTATATTTTAATTTCTTGTCAGACCAGTCAAAGATAGATTGATAAAGATCAGATTGATAAAGCCGGAAAGCTATGATTGACACATTTGACTCGGATATATCATCGATATCTATTAAATCCCTAAGGATTGTGAAGACAGGAGAATCATCATGCACACCACACCTCTTCGTTTCTCTCATATCATCTGTTAAATAAGGAATATTAAGGAAAATTTCTTTCTTTCCATGGTGTGAGATTTGAAAGGTGATTCTCTGTCTTTCTCCAAGTATCATTTCACAGTACAGCTCTTTGCTTGTGTTTTTAATGCATTCTATTAAATTCATTTTATTTTTATTTACATATTCACATAAAAATGTGTCTTTAAAATGTGTCTTCTCTTTCACATATTTAAAAAGAAGCATTACATATTTAAGAACATATGATTTAAATGTTAAAGAACCTGTTAGATTGTGTGCTTCTTCACAAAAACTTAACAAAATATCGGGGCCAAAGCTGTGTATGTGTAGTAATAAAGTTATGAGGACGAGTCTTTCAAAAGCAGTTTCTAAACTCATGTAAACCTGAACAAGAAAATCTTTTCTCTCTTCAAATTGAATATCAAAATCTCTAGAAACTACCGAACAAAATAATGAATGTGTAAGACATTTCTTCAAAGCTGTTGTAAATTCCACAACAAAATGTTCCTTTGACATTGAACTTCCAACATTTTGAATATTGTTCGGTGACAGTTCTAAAAAATGTTCCTTCAACATTGAACTTATAACGTGATCTGTGGTGAAACAGAGAACTTCACTTACATTAGTTTCCTTGTCTGATTTCAAAACTCTCCAACCCAAAGCTTTCCTCACTGAACTCATGTCTTGTAGATCATCACAGAAGAAATTAATCTCTGTCTCCTTGGCTTGACTTGTAACAGATATAACATGTGCAGCTGTGACCATTATAAAATATGTCTTTGTTGTGTCTTCCAAGTCTGGTCTTATATCATCATTGTTAGCCAGTCTGGTAACAAATCCACTTGCCATGTTTTTTGAATCAAATGTTGCATCATTTAAAACATGTATGGCAACTGTAAACTTAGAGATGTTTTTAATCAAATGTAAAGTATGATAAAAGCGGCATCCCAGTGGCAAATCCTCAATATCCAATGAATTTAAAAGAACTATCTTTTGTTTAAAATGTTTTTCAGTTTCCACTGACAATTCGGGCTCATCCATCAAGTCAACATGATCAGAAAAATACAGAGTCCACGATGAACTTGAGTTCAAATTATTGTCATGATGTCTTGCATGTGGGACACTAAAAATAGATTCTAAGTTTCTAAATTTATAGATTATAAGTTTATAGATTGTGATATATATATTTTCTGGAATAACACATACAGGTCCACCAGACGACCCTCTACATGTTGCCAGACTATAAATTAGTTGGTAATGTCCTTGACGTGTGTCTGCACTCACAATGTTTCCTAAAGTCACTTTCTTTGATGTCCCGTGTGGATGGGAGATGTGGAAAGTAAAATCCTGAGATGATGTCTTACGTTCCTTTTGAAAACTATCGCTAGGCGACCGAATTAAAGAGAGCCTTATTTCATCGCTTAATTTTCTTTTGAACTTAGGATTATTCAATTTTCCAGAAATCACGTGATCCTCAGTAAGACAGAGCACTTCACTAAAGTCAGCTTCTAAGTTTGTATTTAAAACTCTCAAACCAAAAGCTTTCCTCACTGTACTCCTGTCATGTGGATCATCATAAAAAAATTCAATCTCTGTCTTCTGGGCTTCACTTGTGTCAAATATAACATGTGCGGCTGTGACCATCATAAAATAGGTTTTTGTGGAGTCTCTCATGTCAGGTGTTAGTTCATCAGGTCCAGCCAGTCCTGTTACCAAACCACTTCCTACGTGTCTGATATTTCCCCTTAAACATTTACATTGTCTGTCTTGGCTTGTGTTTTCTTGTCCACAATGACATGGTCTGTCAGGACTGATGAAATCTACCACTAACCTCACAGTGAACTGTGCCACATGATAAATAAAATCTAAGGTACAAGGTGTCCGATGATGTTCATGTAAATCTTTAAATTGTAAAGATGTCAATGACAAAAATTCTTTGTGACCAGGATTTTTTAAACACGTTTTGTAACGTCCATCAAGGTCACCTTCATCCACAAAGTCCACTTCTAACTGACATTCTCCATCGTTCCCTAGGTTTGACATGATTAATGACTTGATGATCTTGTGACAGCCATCATCTAATGACACAAACAAAAATGAAATGGTTAACTTTATGGAATGGTTAACTTTATGAAATGGTTCGCTTTATGAAATGGTTAGCTTTATGAAATGGTTAGCTTTATGAAATGGTTAATTTTATGAAATGGTTAGCTTTATAAAATGGTTATCTTTATGAAATGGTTAACTTATGAAATGGTTAATTTTATGAAATGGTTAGCATTATGAAATGGTTATCGTTAAAACCATTGATTGATAGAGAGATTTCACAGTCACAATTAGAAAATGGGAGACTGATTATCTTAATCTGTGTCCAAGAAGCAATTATAAAAATTATAAAAATTAAACCACAACAACTAAAATAAACATCGGTTGATATTGATAATGGCAATGTTATTTCATGTTACATGTTGAAAGTTGGGTGT
Source organism: Lymnaea stagnalis (assembly GCA_964033795.1). Lineage (NCBI taxonomy): Eukaryota > Metazoa > Mollusca > Gastropoda > Lymnaeidae > Lymnaea > Lymnaea stagnalis. The sequence continues at coordinate 416,990 of CAXITT010000300.1, read as the reverse complement.
ACCCCAACATTTCTAAAAAATCTTCTAGATTGTCTGAAGATGTGTATTATATTACAGAGTAATTTCCGATGTTCATGAGATAAAAATTGAACAATCATTGTGGGAATGTGTGTCAGATTAGTTAAATAGAGGTCACCATTGGTGTTCGTAAGGTTTTGCCAGACTAATGCATTTAAAAATGCAAAATAATAATATTAATAATCCAGAAGGGGGGAGGGGGGGGGGCGCGAAAGCCACCAAAATTATATTATTAGAGCAGAGTAGATTTTTGTATTTCATCTTTCCCTTTGACTGTTCAACAGTTTCCAAGGGCATTTTGCAAAATTTAGAAAACTGACCCGGAAGTGCTTGCTTCAGTGTGTTTTTGACGTATTGGAACACGAGACTCATGTTTGTTTTTGTTTTTTAAGAACCATACTATCTAAATTAAGACGATCTTTTCTCAGCTCCATCGTGTAGGAATGAAATAATCGCATGACACTTGTTTGAGTTTTCAAACAAATCCAGATTTCTTTCTTAAAGTTAAAGATTTCATGCATTTAAAACTTTTATCATTAAATTTTTGAAATTTAAACTTCTTTTTTTTTTTAACTTTAAATTTTTTCTGTACTGATGTTCATATTTGTATGCAAGTTGTTTGACTCGTTCAGTTTTTTATCACACAGGTTGGTATCAATGTTCCTTTAAGCTGCGCGGCCGCGCAGCAATCTCACAGACGCCGCGCAGCAGTTTTGAGTACCGCGCAGCTAATGTCCACTTAAGTGTGTGTTTGTGTCTGTGGGCTGAAAATTTTGCGCACAAAAAAATTGATGCTGTAAAAATTTGCACACAACTTTATGATTTTGTACACAAACCAACAAACCTTAGAGGGAACATTGGTTTGTGTGTATGCCGATGACAGCAGGAAATGTCTCATGAATGACAATAACATGGTTTCAACATTGATTATGAAAAATAACTTTGATTGTCAATGAGTTGATCGACTCTGCATTAGTCAACGTTGCTTCAAGTATAATCAACACGCTATCTTTATTAAACCATCTATTAAAAGGGGGAAAACCCCTTCATAAAATTCAGTAATTGTATAAGACTATTTTGTCGGCAAAATTCGTGTAGTTAATAATAGCGTAAGACGTTGATGTGAGTGACCCAGTTTTTGTTTGTCCCAGTATAGTATGTTTATCAACTATTTAGACAATTCATGAACAAACTTTATGATTCAGTAAAATCACCCTCAACCGGATCTTGTCGATGTGGCGTGGGCTGGCAGTATCGGGAAAACTCATTCTTACACATAAGAGTTAAATTATCTTATGTGGGGAAAAAACTAGACTTTAAAAATTACTGGGTCGCTGTTTTGTCTTGATCTTCTCTTGCCCGTAACCTTTCAGATTTTTTTTTAAAAACATTAAAATAAAGTAGCTAACCTAGGGTGGTCAAGGTATCACAGTAGTGTCCAATGGTATTAGACATTTAGAAAATAAAAATTTTAGTTGAATTTACTCTTGGAAACAATAAAATCGCTTTTGGAATACAGTCTGTATAATCGTGATTATTTATTATTTCTCCTTCTTCCTTTTGCCACCGTCAGACCTGTCAGTGTCAGAGTAGTTTTCAGCTCTCAAAAAGTTAGTTTCAAGCTTCCAAAGATTGGCTTCGTGCCTTTTGGCGCCCCTCGAATAGGGATTAACTCTTTCCCTCCGGAATTATTTTCCATGTTCTGACGGAATTATCTATTTCAAATTTTTGTTACGCACTACTATGTTTTCTCTAAACCTTCATAACTTTTTTGTTTTTAATCAGAAAATGTTAATATTGGTATGGAATTAAAGTGAAATGCATGCTCTTTGCAAGCAAACAAGATTTGGGTTTAAATTTTAATAAATAAATGTGATTGTGATTTAAGGAAAATAAAAATTTCTTTTAAAAAACTCACCAAATGTTCACAAAACGCTCCTTCGAAGTCACACAAAGAGAAATATATAATCCAAAGTGTAACAAAAATGTTTTTTTTTCTGAACTATATCCATATGTGCATCACAAATAATAATAAAGATCAACTTTCAAAAAAGAAAAAATTAAACCTCAGAGCACATTATCCATTGTCACCACCACACAAAAAAATAGGAAAAAAATTTAACTAATTCCACTGGAAACAATCTGTTGATATTTTAAAAATAATTGCACTGTATCCTTGTATGTACTAAAATTTATAATAGTAAATAGAGAATTTACCATACATTAGTCACATATTTCCATCTGGGTTTAGCAATAGTAAGCCTAAAAAACAATCCATATGGATGTGCCCTTTAGCTGGGGGGGCGGGGCTGGTTGTTCATCAGCTGATGAATTACCAATTTCATTATTTTGTCACTAGTACTACTATTACTAATACTAACACTAGTACTAGGATTATAATCATACGATTCAACAGAATCAGCCTCTGCATTTGAAATCATAAAATCACTGTCTGAATCATCATAAGAGTAATATTTTCCACCTTTATTACATTGATCACCAGATGGGTCAGGTCAAGATTTCATGTTTGTAAACAAAAATAAAATGGACAATCAAAACAACCGCTTCAAACAATTCGTTCTTCGTTCAATCACAGTAAAACCGGATGTTTGTGAAAGGGAAATCATTCTAGAATTGATTTAAAATAACTAAATACCAATAGCTAAGAAAAGAACCGAAATAAACAGGTTTTTATACATCGTCGAAACGCCGAACTCTTCATTTCAAATCGACGATGGGAGCGTTGATCCGGAGGGAAAGAGTTAAATTCTTTTTTAGGGATGTGAACTCCAATTGATTTTTCACTGCTTGTGATGTCATTATGTCCAGTCCTGGTGGTCATTTCACGCCTCTCATTGCGTCACAGGTATTAACAATTGAATTAGAGGAGGGAAAAGAAAGCGGGCGAAACAAAATGTTAAATTTACCGTCGAATAGTATCATTCAATGGAGGGGGTTTTTTTTCGAAGTGGATGCGTACACCGCGGCGGTGTACCTAGCGAAACCATCGGCTTTGGCCTGCATAAACCGCGGCGGTGTACCTAGTGAAATCGTGGGCTTTGGCCTGGGTACACCGCGGCAAAAATTTACCATTGGCCTGGTTTTAAGATATACTTGTTAGAGACGATCTTGTGTGGTCAAGTGGTAGAGTGGACGCTTGGCGATAATATAGTTTGAGATCAATTCACAGTGGGGGATCGAGGTTTTTTCCTCCCATTTTAGTTTTTAAAATATTTTGTAGCAATTTAAACAATTTAAATATATGTTTAAATATTATATTAAATACACTTTATATATTTATTTATA
>CAXITT010000300.1:351299-412450 GCA_964033795.1 Lymnaea stagnalis | reverse complement strand
TGGAACTTACTCAATATCTTCCCAAGGTAATAAACGAATTTTAAATAAATAGTTTTCAGTTTTAACACGAGTATAACATTAAATCTACAAGTACCGGTTAGGCCAAAAAGTTAAAGACTCGCAAAGACCATAGTTTTGCTACTTTAAATCGCTGCGGTGTACGCAGGCCACAGACCATGATTAAGCTAGGTACACCGCCGCGGTGTACGCAGGCCAAAGTCAATAGTTTCGCTAGGTACACCGCCGCGGTGTACGTAGTGCCAGCCTTTTTTTTTTAGAGACTGGTGTCTTTTGATGACATTTGGGATAAATAGAATAAAAAGTACAATGACATTTAACTGGGTCAGTGAATAAGAAAACAAAAATGTGAAACAAAACCAAAAAAAAGGCATTTATATTTCTCATTCGTGGTATTAAAAAGATTTTCATTTGTTGAATTTGAAGCCGCTCTTTTGATTGGTTATCGAAACACACGGTTTCATTTGGGCTTATGGAAAATTCACTATGGCAACAATAAGGTTTCCCTTTCAATGAGATATGTTCGGATTAAGGCCCTTGTGGTTCTAAGCACAGCCTGCATAGTGAGCCATAGCTGTTGAATTGCAAAGAGGATTGTGGGGCGGGGGGGGAGCCACCGCCCACGGGGTAGTAGGCTCAAGCGGCGCAGAATGCGTGAATTATCTTTACAAATAATAATATTATAATGCTAAGAATGTGTTGTTGTTTTTTAATAAGATCACACCCTAAATAATTTGTTACGCTTTACTTATAACTTTAAGTTACTTATAACTATAGTTTCTACACAGAGACTGGAAGAGCTCTATTGTGATCTGGTTCTATACAGAGACTGGAAGAGCTCTATTGTGATCTGGTTCTACACAGAAACTGGAAGAGCTCTATTGTGATCTGGTTCTACACAGAGACTGGAAGAGCTATATTGTGATCTGGTTCTACACAGAGACTGGAAGAGCTCTATTGTGATCTGGTTCTATACAGAGACTGGAAGAGCTCTATTGTGATCTGGTTCTACACAGAAACTGGAAGAGCTCTATTGTGATCTGGTTCTACACAGAAACTGGAAGAGCTCTATTGTGATCTGGTTCTACACAGAGACTGGAAGAGCTATATTGTGATCTGGTTCTTCACAGAGACTGGAAGAGCTCTATTGTGATCTGGTTCTACACAGAAACTGGAACAGCTATATTGTGATCTGGTTCTACACAGAGACTGGAAGAGCTCTATTGTGATCTGGTTCTACACAGAGACTGGAAGAGCTCTATTGTGATCTGGTTCTACACAGAGACTGGAAGAGCTCTATTTTGATCTGGAAAAATTTATGTTTTGCAATTTCTATTACTTTTTTTGGTCTTGTTTTTATTTCCTGCAGAGACATCCTTATAAATGTTTTTTCCTTTAAGCCTAAACATATCTTGTTCCACTATTTACCAAAGATATCTTGTTCAACTATTGACTAATAATATCTTATTCCTATATTGACTAAACATATCTTGTTCTTGACTAAACATATCTTGTTCCACTATTTACCAAAGACATCTTGTTCAACTATTGATTAATCATATCTTATTCCTATATTGACTAAACATATCTTGTTCCATTATTAACTAAACATATCTCGTTCCACTATTGATTAACATTTCTTGTTCCACCATTGACTAAACATATATTGTTCCCCTATTGACTAAACATATCTTGTTCCCTTATTATCTAAACATGCCTTGTGCCACTATTTATTTACTTCACACATTTTGAATGCAGTGCCCCTAAAATTATCCTTTTTTTCAGAACAGCTTAAAAATACATTAAATTGTATAAATTTAATTTGACCTCATTTTATTTTAAATAATAAGCATGCGCACTCATACAAGTTACTGTTCCGATAGGTAGGTTTTAGTGTAATGTAATATTTTTTTCAGATGTCATAATAAAGTAGTATTTTATCAAATGTCAGAATAAAGTAATATTTTATCAGGTGTCAGAATAAAGTATTATTTTATCAGATGTAAGAATGAAGTTATATTTTATCAAATGTCAGAATGAAGTAACATTTTATCAGATGTCAGAATAAAGTAATAGTCGACATATCTAAATATATAAGAAGCAATATTTTATCAGATGTAAGAATAAAATTATATTTTATCAAATGTCAGGATAAAGTAAAATTTTATAAGAATGAAGTCATATTTTATCAGATGTCAGATTATCAGATTTGTTAAGTACAATAATTTGAGTCTGAAATTAAAATTATGTTAAAATTATTCAAAGATGTGTAGAGCAAAAACTCACCTAATTCCTGTCATTTTTAACAGAAGCTAAAATTATTATACGGAAATTGTAATATTTCTAAAATATTGTAGGATAACAATGAAAGATGTACTAGTCTATCCGCCTATTAAGTTCTTTAAAAAGTCCGTTTACTAAATACTAAGAACTTTGTTCATTTCAAGCAAATCTGTATTCTAGTTGGATGTGGCCATTTTACCTTGATTTTATACCCTTTTTTCTAAAAACCTCCACATAAAGTCCCATTTGTGATTAAATTTACCAAGTGTGACGGAATTAGTGTTTGCCAATAATTAAAAACTATTTAGAAAGCTAAGACAGAAATTGAGAACAGTTTACTCACTCTCAAGCTAAGACAGAAATTGAGAACAGTTTACTCACTCTCAAGCTAAGACAGAAATTGAGAACAGTTTACTCACTCTCAAGCTAAGACAGAAATTGAGAACAGTTTACTCACTCTCAAGCTAAGACAGAAATTGAGAACAGTTTACTCACTCTCAAGCTAAGACAGAAATTGAGAACAGTTTACTCACTCTCAAGCTAAAACAGAAATTGAGAACTGTCTACTCACTCTCAAGCGGATTCTGTTAAATGTAAAATGTTTCACAATATCGGGAATACTTACTTTTTGTGCTCCCACTTAAGAATTAATTATTTTTAGCTTTTCTGGAAAATTCCGGACTATAAGATTCATTTCTTGACTTTTTTTTTAAATCCGTTTTTTTTTTTTTTTTAATGTTTTTCTCTTGCTGATAACTGCGACAAGAATTTAAATTCATCTGTCGAGCCCGTAAAGTAAATGTAGAAACTTTGGTTTTTATAACAGGAGTTTAAAGATAACCAAGTGCGAATTAACATATAGAGTTTGCATAAACTGAAACTAAAAATAAAATAATAATCTCGCAAAAATAAAATTTAATAAAAATGAAAAATCATTGCTCTATTTCATCTTTATTCATTTTTATTTTCTTAAAACTATTATTTTTTGCTAATAAATTTTAATAAACAGAATTATAATATCATTTAGTCACGTTTTTTTTCACGGCAACCAATATTTAAGTCTCCAGCTGCCAATTGTTATAAGCCTACATGGCGAGGTTTAACGTTACAGTTACACTGCCTTTAAAATCATTTCGTGTTAAGGCAAACAAAGATCTTGAGTCCACCTCGTCTATCGCCAATATTTAATATGGAGTTCAGCTTTTGCTCAGGTAAATGTTTGACAACCATTCAAAGTGATAGTGTCGTCAAGAAGACAATAAGTCAGTATTGAACCATTCAAAGTGATAGTGTCGTCAAGAAGGCAATAAGTCAGTATTGAACCATTCAAAGTGATAGTGTCGTCAAGAAGGCAATAAGTCAGTATTGAACCATTCAAAGTGATAGTGTCGTCAAGAAGGCAATAAGTAAGTATTGAACCATTCAAACTGATAGTGTCGTCAAGAAGGCAATAAGTCAGTTTTTAACCATTCAAAGAGATAGTGCAATCAAGAACACAATCAGTCAGTATTGAACCATTCAAATTGATAGTGTCGTCAAGAAGACAATAAGTCAGTATTGAACCATTCAAAGTGATAGTGCAATCAAGAAGACAATAAGTCAGTATTGAACCATTCAAAGTGATAGTGTCGTCAAGAAGACAATAAGTCAGTATTGAACCATTCAAAGTGATAGTGCAATCAAGAAGACAATAAGTCAGTATTGAACCATTCAAATTGATAGTGTCGTCAAGAAGAAAATAAGTCAGTATTGAACCGTTCAAAGTGATAGTGTCATCAAGAACACAATCAGTCAGTATTGAACCATTCAAAGTGATAGTGCAATCAAGAAGACAATAAGTCAGTATTGAACCATTCAAATTGATAGTGTCGTCAAGAAGACAATAAGTCAGTATTGAACCGTTCAAAGTGATAGTGTCGTCAAGAAGACAATAAGTCAGTATTGAACCATTCAAAGTGATAGTGTTTCCAGTCAATCCTTTGCTGATGACACTCAAATCAGTGACTCTTGCTTTCCTGATCAACTTGATGCCACAATCCTTCGCATACAGGAGTGCGTGGACGATGTAAAGCGTTGGATGACTTGCAACAAACTGAAGCTAAATGATGATAAAACGGAAATCCTTCTCATCCACTCTCAAAACAAACCTCTCCCTCCATTCGCTCCTTCTTCTATATCTATTGGCAACTCTGACATCACACTCTCTCCCTCTGCCAGAAACCTTGGAGTCACGCTTACGGACACCCTCTCCATGGACAAACATGTCACGAATATATGCAGATCAGCATATAACGAAATTAGAAAAATCAGCACCATTAGACACCTCCTCTCCTTTGATGCCACAAAAACTCTCGTCTCTTCACTCATTCTTTCAAAATTTGACTACTGTAACATTCTTCTCTCAGGCATTCCTCAACACCACATAGAAAAACTTCAGAAGGCACAGAACTCAGCATGCAGACTCATTTTTAAATCAAAGAAACATGACCACATTCAACCACACATGCGGCAACTCCACTGGCTTCCAATATCCTCTCGCATCAAATACAAGTCTGCCAATCTTTGCTTCAACTCGTTCACTGACCCTCACTTTCCTGTCTATCTCTCTGAACTGTTGCTTCCTTACATCCCCACAAGACAACTACGTTCTTCCATTGACAGTAGAACCCTCTCAATCCCAAGAACTAAAACTAAGACCATCGGTGAACGCTCCTTCTGCTTCCATGGGCCCACGTTCTGGAACCAGCTCCCCTTCCATATACGTCATAGTGAAACCTCGTCCATTTTCAAAAAGTCCCTTAAAACTCATCTGTTTAGGTCCGCCTATGACCTGTGATGCACCCTCCTTGCCCTACCTCATTTTCTGTTTCGGGTTGATCCTGAAGTGTCAAAGTGTCCTCGTTTTATAGCCATTTTCATTGTTTCTATAGTATAGTAGTTACTATCCTAGTGTCTCATTTGTATTTACTTAGTTTACATGTTTTAATAATTGTAAAGCGCTTAGAGCTTTATGATAAGCGCTATATAAAAATGCCTAAATAAATAAATAAATAAATAGTGCAATCAAGAAGACAATAAGTCAGTATTGAACCATTCAAATTGATAGTGTCGTCAAGAAGACAATAAGTCAGTATTGAACCATTCAAAGTGATATAGTCATCAAGAAGACAATAAGTCATTATTGAACCATTCAAAGTGATAGTGTCGTCAAGAAGACAATAAGTCAGTATTGAACCATTCAAAGTGATAGTGTCGTCAAGAAGACAATAAGTCAGTATTGAACCATTCAAAGTGATAGTGCAATCAAGAAGACAATAAGTCAGTATTGAACCATTCAAATTGATAGTGTCGCCAAGAAGACAATAAGTCAGTATTGAACCGTTCAAAGTGATAGAATCATCAAGAAGATAATAAGTCAGTATTGAACCATTCAAAGTGACAGTGTCGTCAAGAAGACAATAAGTAAGTATTGAACCATTCAAAGTGATAGTGTCATCAAGAAGACAATAAGTCAGTATTGAACCATTCAAAGTGATAGAGTCATCAAGAAGACAATAAGTCAGTATTGAACCGTTCAAAGTGATAGTGTCATCAAGAAGACAATAAGTCAGTATTGAACCATTCAAAGTGATAGAGTCATCAAGAAGACAATAAGTCAGTATTGAACCATTCAAAGTGATAGTGTCATCAAGAAGACAATAAGTCAGTATTGAACCGTTCAAAGTGATAGTGTCATCAAGAAGACAATAAGTCAGTATTGAACCATTCAAAGTGATAGAGTCATCAAGAAGACAATAAGTCAGTATTGAACCGTTCAAAGTTATAGTGTCATCAAGAACACAATCAGTCAGTATTGGAACATTCAAAGAGATAGTGCAATCAAGGACACAATCAGTCAGTATTGGACCATTCAAAGAGATAGTGCAATCAAGAACACAATCAGTCAGTACTGAACCGTTCAAAGTGATAGAGTCGTCAAGAAGACACTTCACTAAAGTCTGCTTCCAAGTTTGTATTTAAAACTCTCAAACCAAAAGCTTTCGTCACTGAACTCCTGCCATGTGGATCATCATAAAAAAAAATCAATCTCTGTCTTCAGGGCTTCACGTGTGTCAAATATAACATGTGCAGCTGTGACCAGTATAAAATAGGTTTTTGTGGAGTCTCTGACGTCAGGAATTAGTTGATCAGGTCCAGCCAGTCCTAGTTACCAAACCACTTCCTACGTGTCTCACATTTCCCCATTGGACACTCATATGATCTTTCTCGGCTTAGATTTTTCTTTTCGCAAGTGCATGGTCTGTTGGGACTGATGACATTTACAGTCAACTTGACTGTGAGTTGTGCAACTTGGGGAATAAAATCTAAGGTACAAACAGTCCGAAGATGCTCAGGCAAATCACCTAAATTTAACGATTTCACGGGCAAAAATTGTTTGTGATCAGGGTATTTTGAACAAGATTTGAAACGCTCTTCAAGGTCACCTTCATCCACAAAGTCCACTTCTAACTGACACTCCCCCATGACCTTGTTTATCTTGATGTGACATGTTTGCTGTTTCTTAAGCCTGATGATGACAATTAAGGGAAAACATTCTCAAACTGTAGGTGAGTTACAAATAACGCCGGCCTTTAGGGTGTACGAAACTGTGCCCTCGCACAGGGCGCCGTGGCCCTAGGGGCGCCCAGTAAATATTTAAATTGCCTTAGTTCATAATAGTGAAGTGCGAAGTATCGTAGAAAAAAACTAAACAGTCTAAATTAATGTGCATGTTAAAATGCGTATGGTCAGCTACATACTCAGCATCATGACACGTGCTCCATAGCATGGTTAACTACATGTAAAGCATCATAACACGTGCTCTATAGTATTGTTAGCTACATGTACAGCATCAGGACACGTGCTCCATAGTATGGTTAGCTACATGTACAGCATCATAACACGTGCTCCATAGTATGGTTAGCTACATGTAAAGCATCATAACACGTGCTCCATAGTATGGTTAGCTACATGTACAGCATCAGGACACGTGCTCCATAGCATGGTTAGCTACATGTACAGCATCAGGACACGTGCTCCATAGCATGGTTAGCTACATGTAAAGCATCATAACACGTGCTCCATAGCCTACGCCGTCATCGGAAAAAGCGCCATACAGATACAGGGAACGGGGCGCCGAACGGGCGCCTCGCACAGGGCGCTAGTTTACCTAAGGCCGGCGTTGTTACAAATACTATTTCAAACAAATAATAAGTACTTGCCAGAGATGTCAATCGGTGAGAATTTAAATATAGGAGACGTGTATCTGACTCTCTGTCTAACTAAAGTAAGATGTAATTAATTTATTTCTTTTACATTAACACAAAAACATGATGATATAATATAGATTTAATGGTATTGTCACGTCATGTTTCTATTATAATCAAATGACGCTACTAGAATGTCTATGTAGAGAGTTTTGAATCAAATGTTTTTAAAATGTGATAAGTGAATTATAAAAAGGGGAATTCTGCTATTGTTTTTTTTTTTTATGAAATATATTTAGAATTGGTGGCTTTAAATATTTTTAGAATGTCTCCCGTGTTGTCAAGCTTCTCTTATTTCTAATCAACTGGCAATTTTAAAAAAAATAATTTTGTTTTGTACTTTCTTCAATTTCATCATTCATTGTATGTCACATGACACGCTAGGCCACCACTATAGACTATTACAAAACCCAGATCTAAAAAACAATTAATTTATTTTTTTAATTAGCTTGTCCGTTAAAATTTTGGAGATATATATTATATATTTTTTCCGTTAAAATTGTGAAGATTTAAACTGAATAAATTCCGTTTTGAATAAAACATGACAACATAAATATCTACTTTATTATTATAAATTATTGTTTATGAATACTCAGCTGATGAGAGTTTCCTGACGAGAGGTCAAAATGCGTCGTGCTCTATTCAAATACAGATGCAGGGGTGTTAATATAAATATATATATATATATATATTTCGAAACTCGAAACACTACATTTAAATTGAAAGGATGCTGTAACGAAGCTAGCGATAAACATAAAAATGAGGTTATGAGAAAATGAGCACTGCAGATTCCCATGAACCTTTCAGAGTGAGCACAGCTACATGGCTAGCACAGCTACATGGCAAGCACAGCTACATTGCTAGCACAGCTACGTCGCTAGCACAGCTACGTCGCTAGCACAGCTACGTCGCCAGCACAGCTGCATGGCTAGCACAGCTACGTCGCTAGCACAGCTACATGGCTAGCACAGCTACATGGCTAGCACAGCTACATGGCTAGCACAGCTACATGGCTAGCACAGCTACATGGCTAGCATAGCTACATTGCTGTATTTAGTAATACTATGTCTAACACAAGGAAAACTAACACCTCTGTTCAGCTTGATGTCTAGATGTTTAATGACTAGCTGCAGGTAAAACCATATGGCCTCTCACATCTCAACTCCAGAATCACTGGCCTCTCACATCTCAATCCAGAATCTCGGACCTCACGTATTGACAACAAAGGGAAGCATCTGTAACAATACAACAACGACATCACAACAGGTTACTACTACTTTAGTTTTGCGTTCCATCCATGGGCGCCCGCAGAAAACTTTCTAGGGGGGGGGGCAAAAAAAATCGATTAACTTTCCAAGGGGGGCAAAAAAATTTTAGTAAGTTTTGATATAGTTTTAATTTACTGTAGCGTATTTGTATGGTGAACGAACGGACAGGACATCAGCTTAGATACTTTCTCTTTATGTTCTCTTTACTTTAATAAATTGTTTGTCTATTTTTGTCTAAACAGTTTTAATTCAATCAATCCAGGGGGGGGGGCAAGTGCCCCCCTTTCCCCTACCTGCGGGCGCCCATGGTTCCATCATGTAACGTCTTGGTGGCTTATATTGCCAAGACGTTAATAATACATTTATTTGGAGAGTGGTGTTTACTCTCACAGGGCGTCAATTGTGTAACATGAGAACCTTTGAGACGAGTCTTGGAAAACCAAAATCCAGGGCCATATCCCATTTTTTTTTCAGAGCAGACACACATCTGAAAGGGCGATCAGTGGCGATCACAAAACAAATATCCATAAACATTTAAACATATTAGTACCCGAAAATTGACAGCGTTGTTTATGGTTAGCTTCTTTGATTCATGCTACAATCAGCCTGTCCACCGTTCCATTTCCATATACATGCACTGTACAAACAGGGTCAGCTCTAAAATAAACCGAACAAGGGAAGATTGGCGCAGTAGTGACAACATTGAGTCCTGAAAGTTTGAATTGGAAAATAAAGTGTCTTAGATCCCACCCCACCCCCACCCCACTAAACCCCACCCCCACCTCTACAGTTTCCTCTACATTGAATTCGAATCCTTTGGGCTTCACACAGTATCTTGGGGCACACCCTCCCTTGTGCACAGACTTTACTTGTGTCTTACGGGTATTAACCTTTAAAAACTCTGGATTTTGAATGTTATTTTAAAGTTGAGCAGGAAAAGAAAGACAAGGTCTGCAGGGAGACTCCAAAGTAGCTCTGGGCATGCCATGGAGATGGAGGGCATTTTTCTCATCTTCTTTTGGCTGTTCGTGTCCTGTTAAGACAAGGTCTGCAGGGAGATTCCAAAAGAGCTCTGGGCATGCCATGGAGATGGAGGGCATTTCTCTCATCTTCACTTGGCTGTTCGTGTCCTGTCAAGACAAGGTCTGCAGGGAGACTCCAAAGTAGCTCTGGGCATGCCATGGAGATGGAGGGCATTTTTCTCATCTTCTTTTGGCTTTTCGTGTCCTGACAACAACTGCAGCATCCGTGGCAAGAATCGAGAAATATTCACCAAGTTGAAATAAATCCTTTTTTTTCCTGTTTGTTTTTGAGAACCACTACAGGTCGTGGGGAAAACTATGATATGTTTCAAAAAGCAGAGCCATCTCTTGGGCCTCGCACACCTCTGCGACTACAGTCAGCATCGGTCAGATATTTAAGGGGCCCAAAGTTTTTAAGTGAAAAAAAAGCACTCTTCTATTGGGGGGGGGGGGGGGAAAAGTTGAATTATCCAAAAATTAAGGGGGGGGGGGGGGGCAAAGTAACACGACGCCCAAAGGCTCTGCTTAGAAGACTTTTAGACGGACACAAATCGTTATGAAGCAAGTTACTTTTTACACGCTTTTATTTTGATTGCGATTTTGTCTTTTTTGTTTGTGTAGGTCAAATCTTGTAACTCAATTTTTGACCTGTTTGCTTCGCCCGATGGACTTGAAATTTTGAAGGATCGTCACTCAGTTCCGTTGACAATTCAAACCTAAACGATCAGTAGGTCAGCGGTGACCTCTAGTGTCCCCCACAATGACACCTGCGGGTTAAATCTTGAATCTCCATTTTGACCCGCTTCAATTAAGATGAAACTTTGTAAACTCCCCCCCTCCCCCCGAGGACAATACAACCCTTCAGGCTCAGAAGGTCACGGAGGACCTCCACTGACCTTTGTTTGAGTTAACTCAGCGGCTATCATCGGGAACGGAAAGTGACAAGGACATCGGGTTGTCACCATGTCGTTCCCATGCATGGCTACTAGATCCCGACACCCCATCAACAATGGCAACAATTGTTGTTGTTGTGTTTTTTTTACTACAAAAACTTCACCCCTGACCTTGCACGTGTTTGTATTTCATGGGCGTCAGGCGCACCATTGGTCACATGTTTCAACACGTTTGCCAATCTCCTAAGACTAAAAAATATTTTAAAAAACACAATAGTAAAAAAAAAAATACTTTTTAAAAACACGCTTTTCCAAAAATCTAATAAAAATTATAAAATAACCCCCCCCCCTTCCTTTTCCGAATGCACTCTCTAAGGTTTGCTGGTTCGTGTGCAAAGCTTTACAGCATCATTTTTTGTCTTTGTGTGCAAAATTTTACAGCCCACAAACACACATGCTTACGTGGAAATTTGCTGCGCGGTACTCAAAAACTGGACAAGTAAATCAGCGCTTGTGCAAGTGCAGTGCAAAACTTATAAAACGTGAATAAAAATACTAACCAAAAAATACCCTCACGAAACAAACCATGGCTGTTATATATTTTTTCGGATTATTTGTCATTTTAGGCACTTTACTATAATGTAATATAAGAGGAATCACCACGCGACATATTAGTCACTGCACGCCGTTCAATGATTTTTTTTTGTTTACCGGTCATATCTAAATTTTCCCCAAAAATCACTAAATAGAAACCCCATATCTGGCAGTGTTTCTTTTCTTTCCAAGGGAAGAGGGGACAGATTTTTATGTGGGGGTTGGGGGGCAGTGCCAGTGGCCAGTGACGTAGCTAAGTGGGGGGGTGGAGAGGGGGACAGATGTCCCAGTGCGTCGGACTTACCAGTCACGGGCGCCAAAATGAGGAGTGATGGTATTAAATGGATGCAAATAATGTGTTTCAAAGTTGAGGGGGGGGGGGCGTACAAATTAATCTTGTCCTCTGGCGCCAAACACTCAAGTTACGCCTGTGTCAGTGGCGTAGAAAGGGGCGAATAGGGTGGTCCGCCCAGGTGTCACGTTTTTTCTTTATATGACGTGGGGCGGCATCTTATGACAACTGTGGAGTTTGTATCTCTAAAAGGAGGAGATTATTTATAATCGAATACTGTAAACCTCTAATAAGATTAGCCTTAAATTGAAGTATCATCAAATTTATCTAGCGTATCGATATTTCTTAGGTCCCCTGAAAGAAACAGTGATCATACTCGGTGTCATCTTAAGGAATGGACATACTGGGCACTGGCTACTAGGAGACCCACTCTTTTAAAGGCATCATGATGCAAATATTGTTATGTATATAGAACGGTTTTGGCAATTTAATTGATAATTAAATATCATAAATGCGAATCGCATGCTGGAAACTTTTTATAGGAGGATAACTCTCGTCAACAAGTTTTTAATTCTCCCAGATATGAATGAAAAATAATAAAGTAAGAAATTTTGTTTACAATCATTTTAGGCTAAGATGTTTGCCCCGGGCGGTAATAACCCCAGCTACGCCACTGCTCAGAAATAAAATTAGTGGAGAATAGTCTATTCTAGCATCAGTTCAAGTATTATTGAATTTAATTAGCATTATATTAAGGCATTTGTAATTGTAGGTCACCCATTTGCCAATGACTTCAATGAGTAATTAATTCTTTTTTAAATTTAAAGTCGAAGTAAATTTGTACTTGTAAAAAACTCAAATAACTTTATATTTTCTAAACTGAACAATTTATTATTTTGTTTGTCTAAAAGACATATTTAGATGATAAACAGAACCCAACAACCAGAAATATGTATTATAATTGCATTCAGGCTATTCAGGTAAAATTTGTACTCACTGTTTTAAGCCCCCGATGCCGATGTCCATAAAAAACATAGTACTTAATAGCAGACACAGCTCCAACACATGGAGATCGATTTTATTAATTGCACCATAACAATCATTTCCCAGTATTCGTTTTTAGTGGGGTACTTGTGAGTTTGAAAGGACAGACAAATCAATTTTTTCAAGACACACGTTGTTTATATTTTTAATTATCTTTTAAACTACGGATCGCCGATATCACAATATAAATATTTGTAATTGCAATAAATTAATATGTTTCTAGGTATAAAACCCTTTAAGTTAAGCTGAAATGAATCGTAGTTTTATGAGGGGAACACGGGAGAGAAAAAGAGCTGCAGAAGGAGACAAGGAAAACAGTTAAACTTGCAAACATTATATTTTGGTTAAACTCAAGGGAAATATCATTTACTAGAACTGCTCCTCAAATATAGTAGCGCCATTTACATCTACTGTTGTATCCATCAATCCATTTCCAGAAATGCCATTACCTATTTAAACTGCTGGGGGCATTGCACAAGATGAAAACGCAAAGATGTGTCGGAAACGAACATATGATTCACGACACAGATCCTGAGCAATGTAATATTAAGAATACTTGTACAGTTAAGTATTGGACTCGCAGTGGGCAGCATTGTATCAGAATCATGACTGCAATCTTTCAAACTCAGACAGCATGTACCAGAGAGCTGGAGAAGAAAGAATTAAGACAAGGTAGACTATTTATCAAGCAATTTGTTCAAACGTGAACTACGGAGTGACGAGTGTGTAAAAGGAAAATGGCTTCTCTATTCACCATCTCAGGGTTGTTTGTATTGTTTTGCATGCCGTCTATTGCCCAAGAAAAATCTCCATTTGCTACATCAGTATTCAATGTATCTTACTGTAGAACATGAAAATAGAGAAGAAAATCGCAAGAATATGACGTCATATTTGCTGTGTGGCAAAGAAACTAGGTGTTTAGATCCTTCATTAATCAAACATCACAGGTCAGAATAGAAGTACTGGCATAAAGTTCTGATACATGTGGTTTCTGCCGTTCGGTTTCTTGCCTCCAAAAGATTGGCATATCATGGAGAGAATCAAACTATTGGGTCAGCAAACAATGGAATTTTTAAGGTGTTGTAGAGCTGTTGAGTGAATTTGACACTTCTTTGGAAAAAGAGCATCTCAAACTATATGGAAATGCGTGAAAGGGGAGCATATCAAGTCTGTCGAAAAATAATGTGAAGAATTTATTGATTTAATGTAGCAACGTGTTTTTTTTTAATTTTATGCTATTTTGGAAGAAATTTAAGATTCAAAGTATTATTTAATAAGTGGGGATTCCAATTCAGACAGTTCACGCATTTATCAAAAGACATTTACGGTCCGGTATATTCGTGGTTTCTGGAACATTTCACCAAGTTCATTGCCATATTTTCCAATGGAGCAAAGGATCTAGCAGACACAGTAGTGTATCAATGGATCTAGCAGACACTGTAGTGTATCAAAGGGTCTAGCAGACACTGCAGTGTATCAAAGGATCTAGCAGACACAGTAGTGTATCAAAGGATCTAGCAGACACTGTAGTGTATCAAAGGATCTAGCAGACACTGTAGTGTATCAAAGGATCTAGCAGACACTGTTGTGTATCAAAGGATCTAGCAGACACTGTAGTGTATCAAAGGATCTTGCAGACACTGTAGTGTATCAAAGGATCTAGCAGACGATGTATTAAAGGATCTAGCAGACGCTGTAGTTTATCAAAGGATCTAGCAGACACTGTAGTGTATCAAAGGATCTAGCAGACACTGTTGTGTATCAAAGGATCTAGCAGACACTGTAGTGTATCAAAGGATCTTGCAGACACTGTAGTGTATCAAAGGATCTAGCAGACGATGTATTAAAGGATCTAGCAGACGCTGTAGTTTATCAAAGGATCTTGCAGACACTGTAGTGTATCAAAGGATCTTGCAGACACTGTAGTGTATCAAAGGATCTAGCAGACACTGTAGTGTATCAAAGGATCTTGCAGACACTTGTGGATTTCTAGAAATGAGAACTAAATTCCACTATAAAACTGCTGTGGTCAAACGTTTGACAATGCTTCAAAGATGACTGGACGCTCCACTGGATTGCACGCGCGGATACAACAACATTGTCCCTTGTGCTGGACACAGCCTGAACTTAGTGGTTTTAAAAGCAGCAGAGTGTTGTCCACAAGTTGGACAATCCTTTGTCCATCGTCTATATTCCTTTTCCTCAGCTTCTACACATCGATGGAATGTTCTGGTAACATCTTTAGGAAAATCTCTCATCTAAAGAGTCTGTCTGACACAAAATGGTTGTCATATTGTGATGCCGTCAATGGTCTGCATGAAGGATTCCAAAAAATTCAAGCTGCGCTGCACTCTATATCAGCAGGCACTGATCAGGAAGTGAATACGACGGTTGCGGCAGAAGAACTAAGCAAGAAAATGAAGAACCTGGAAACGATCATTCTGACAATTCTTTAGAATGACATTCTGGAAAGATTGAACATAGCAAGTGAAGTCATGCAGTCAAAACATGTTGACATACATCTTGCCATAAGAGAGGAAGAGGCAGATCTATGTCTTAGTAGATTTGATGGACCAGAAGATGAGACAGATCTATGTCTTAGTAGATTTGATGGACCAGAAGATGAGACAGATCTATGTCTTAGTAGATTTGATGGACCAGAAGAAGAGACAGATCTATGTCTTAGTAAATATGATGGACCAGAAGAAGAGACAGATCTATGTCTTAGTAGATATGATGGACCAGAAGAAGAGACAGATCTCAATAAGAGAGCAGCAAATGCCGTAGCGGTAACACTCTAATCCAGTCAATATTTGATTACTATAACAGTTGGTCTACGAGATCTCCATTGGGTTCCTGTGAGTGAGCGCATTAACTAAAAAATTCTGTCCCTGGCGTACAGCTGCATGAAGGCTCTGCACCGGAAAATCTTAAAGAACTGATTTATAAACATGTATCCGTGAAGAGCCAGCGGTCTTCAACACAGTGCTTACTGAGAGTTCCCAGTGTGGATAAACACAGAAAGAAGTCTTACGGAGTGCGCTCTTTTGAAGCGATAGCGCCAAAATTATGGAACGGTTTGCCTCAATCTCTAAGGTGAATTGAAATTGATAAAAAATCATTTAAGATACATTTTAAAACTTTTTTGTTTAAATAGATTTAAGAAAACCAGAGCGCAGTGGGCATGCTAAAGTAGCTTGGATACCAGCGCCATATAAATATCAAATCAAATCTATGTCGTCGTAGACATGATGAACCAGAAGAAGAGACAGATCTGTGACTTAGTAGACATGATGGACCAGAAGATGAGACAGATCTGTGACTTAGTAGACATGATGAACCAGAAGAAGAAACAGATCTGTGACTTAGTAGACATGATGAACCAGAAGAAGATACACATCTTTGACTTAGTAGACATGATGAACCAGAAGAAGAGACAGATCTGTGACTTAGTAGACATGATGAACCAGAAGAAGATACAGATCTGTGACTTAGTAGACATGATGAACCAGAAGAAGAGACAGATCTGTGACTTAGTAGACATGATGGACCAGAAGATGAGACAGATCTGTGACTTAGTAGACATGATGAACCAGAAGAAGAAACAGATCTGTGACTTAGTAGACATGATGAACCAGAAGAAGATACACATCTTTGACTTAGTAGACATGATGAACCAGAAGAAGAGACAGATCTGTGACTTAGTAGACATGATGAACCAGAAGAAGATACAGATCTGTGACTTAGTAGACATGATGAACCAGAAGAAGAGACAGATCTGTGACTTATTAGATATGATGAACCAGAAGAAGAGACAGATCTATCTAAAAATGCTACAAGTGAAACTTCAAGATCGGTGCATTTCTCCCCATTTTTGGACTCCCTGAGCTCTGACCATGACACAACGTACACAAACTTATTCTTGGATTGGAAAGCTGTCGTTTGTTGTTTTTTTTCCTTTCCTAAATTAAAACAATTTATTCCGAAGGGCTAAATAACAAGTGTGACGCTCTAGCTAATATGCATCACGAAGACCTTAATAAGGATTTCCTATTAAATGAATGCAAGCATCTCAAGAACACTCTGGTTCTTGATGAAAATTGTGACCACTAACCCTGCGTCGTACGAACAAATAATTACAGACTACTTGAAACGTGTATCCCCCTAATGTTCTAATTGCACTCGGAGTGCTCGCGTCCTTGGAAAACCAACTGTACAGGGAGAATGTTCATTGCCAAGATTGACGCTCATAACGAAACAACTTCGCAGTTCATTGGAACAACAACGTTTCAACTCGCTGTCACCTCGCAGTTCATTGGAACAACAACGTTTCAACTCGCTGTCACCTCGCAGTTCATTGGAACAACAACGTTTCAACTCGCTGTCACTCATGTGCATGGATGGGGAATGACTCCCTTCAGACCATTGACTTTAAAACAATAGTAAAATAATGATCTGGCAAGACATTAGGCCTACCGTAAGCGAGTATGTTGATTTATAATAAATAGTTTATTCTACTTATCTGTCAATAATCACACTTTAACATCATCTGTGATTAATTATAGTTTATTTCTGATAATGTTTCAAAACTATTATTGATTTTGAATTATTATTATTTTTTTTTTTTTATTTTTTGTCTAACAATACATTGAATGAATCCATGTTTTTAACTTTATTGAACTTTGTTTTGTTATTTTTACATTTATTCCAGTTGGTGGGGAGCAGGAACTATGTGCGGAACCCTCCCCCACCCCGCTGTTTGCGCCTGGGGTGTCTGCCCCCCCACCTCCCATGGCCCTGGTGGGTTGTTTTGTTAAGGGGCCCCGGTGCTTAGCTTTCCCCATGGCCTTCTATATTGTTAAGACGGCCCTCATCCTATTGTCCCGAAAAATTGTCCGTTCCTGATTAGAACCCAAAAGTCTTACTTCCTGTTGTTCGTATATGTCGGTATTTTTGTATAACTTCACAAGTTTAAAGAATTTAACACGGTCATGGGCGCACGCAAGGGGGGGGGGGCACTTGCCCCGTCCCCTGGATTGATTGGATACAAAAAGTTTTAGACAAAAATAGACAAAAAATTTATTAAAGTAAAGAGAAAATAAAGAGAAAGTAACTAAGCTGATGTCCTGTCCGTTCGTTCACCTTACAAATACGCTACAGTAAATTAAAACTACATTAAAACATTACTAAAAAATGTTTGCCCCCCCCCTAGAAAGTTTTCTGCGGGCGCCCATAAAACTACCCTTACATCAATATAAAGGTCTATAATTTTAACACAGTTCCTGCTAAGTATTAAACACGTGCCATCTGTTTTAAACCTTTATTCCATCTATAAAGCATGAATTTTAAAGTAGAGATAGGCGTTATTAAAGTATAAAGCGTATGAATCCAGCACTTTGTTTTTTTAATATAGTTTTTAGAATAATTTTAAACATACTCGATTCCATGTATGTAGAGCTAGAAAAAAAAATTTTTTTAAATATTAAAAAAATGGATTTATTTTTTATTTATTTATTTTAATTTAGAATTTTAACTTGTCTTGTTAACTCCAAAATTGGGTCTCAGCCAATGGTCAAGAAGCAACCCTATCTCACCCCCCTCCCCCTCTTAGAGTACCCAACATTCCCTGGTGGCTCGTGATTAGCCACCCCTCCCCAATACCCATACCAATGGGTCGATGTTGGGGTTGGTTCATAAGTTGAAAGCACCAGACGTGACGTCCCATCCTTGCGCCTTACAGCAGCCGAGAAGATCGGTGGGACCGCGAGAGACCGGCAATGGCAGTCTTCTTCTTCTTCTATGTTTTTTGAGGGCCGGCGATCAATGTATTGATCATTCTGGCTCCTATGTTTGTAGAGGATGCTCGCGATGTTTCTGTGCATTGGTTTTGAAGTGACGGGATACTTCACTGGTTACAAGGGCCACTCAGTGATGGTGTTAGGCATTGGGGGTTGGAAGGCGGGATGCGACGGACGCGAATGTGTCAAAGACGTCCTAGAAGCTGCTTCTGGCACATGACGCGGTGCTCTTTTGTTTCAGTTCGATTGTAAGACCGGGAAGTGGGTCAAAATTGAGCTGCAAGATTTGATCACTGTACACATAAAAGCTAACAAGAGGACAGAGCGAGCTAAGTCCAAGAAAAAGTCATATGCGACATCCGTGTATTACATGGGCGCCGTCGCCTATTTAGCTTCTAGTCATATCCCGGTAACAACTCTGATGGGTACATTTATGTTATACTTTTTAGTTTACATTTGGATAAGCGTGTTTTTAAAAAGTGTGTGTATATGTATATATATATATATATTATATATATATATATATATATTAAATACTTCTGGGTATAATTTGATGAGTAGATGACAATTAAATTATAATTTAATATAACAACGTATAGTTCAGCTTTGTTTTTTGTTATAATAATTAGTTGAATTGTAATTAAACATTATTACGATGATTAAGGTGGTCATAGTCGCTATTTTAGTGACGAGTTATTGTTATATTATAAATTATTACTGTGACAAAGGTCTAAAAATTGATGTTTCATTTCGTTTCGCTATCGGTCAATGTTTTAGAAGTAACTTTTCTGCATTGTTTCCCCTTAGTTATGTTTTCACAAGGAACAGAAAATGGGATGGTTGATGTAAACAAACTGTAAATTAAGCTATTATGCGGTTGGTTTGCACTTGTGGAAGACGAAATCATGAAAAGGTCTAAAAATGACCATATTCGCTCAACAATCAGCCGATACTTCAAACGAAGGCAATTTACAGTAAGTCATAATTTTCACCTGAATCTGGGAGGATTTGTGATGAGTGAGTGATGATAGTGGTGACACTCAACCTGCTGAAAACGGGTGCTCACGTCTGCTGATACTTCGGGTATGAGAGCACTTTGTAGATCCACGCACTAGACAAAACAAGCGAAGGGATGCCTTTATATCTATAATTAACACGATTTAATGTGTGAAGAATAAAGTGGCCTTGGTCTAATTAGACTAATTAAAGTGAATTTCTTTTAAAATAAAAATCAATGCAATATTATAAATCAATTCAAATATATAAAGTATAAAAGGCGGGTGGTCATTCCCCCCTTGGAATTTTTGGGTTTCCAGTGTCTTTATTTGCTATCGTGGTACTGGTAATGCAATATGTGCATTTTAACAATTTACTATGGAGACTAGGGATGGTGGTGACCACTGGTTGTAGTCATGGAATGCTGTTTGTATTGGCACTCTCAGAACTCAAAGAAAAATTGAATACTTTTCATTAGAAAGAGTCAGGTTACCAGCCTAATAACAGCCGATAATTGGCGACATAGTTTTTTACTTCAAATTTTGTTTGCAGACTAATTATTGCTAGTAATAGTATAAAATAAACAATACCATATTTCAGATGTTTTGTCAGGAAACATTCTACAAACGTATGACCCAACGCCAAAAGCATTGTATGGTTTGCCTAGTGTGACAATTCAATAGTGCAGAGATAACTTATTATTTTTATCTCTCTTGCATATTCTTTTTTTTTTCTTCTTCTTTGAAACAAAAAAAATTATTTCGGGAGATGATGCTGATGAAGATGCTGATGGAAATCGCTATCTTCGTTTTAAAAAAAATAAAATAAACAGAGCATAAGACTTTACAAAATATGGATACGTCACCAATTATTGGTGGCTGTTAGGATGGAAGCCGGACACTTTCTAACTAATAGTATTCTATTTTTAATTTTGGACCGCGGTTCTCAGGAGTGCCGCTGCATTATATATCTGAGGATAAATTAAAGATGCTATACCGATACAGAATTATCTCTAGCAAGCTCTGTGCAGAAAGATTCAGTTTTTACTTTTATAGGTTTCATTTATTTTGTCATTTTTTAAACTCATTTTCATAATAATTATACTCAACACACTAATTGTTTATAAAGAAATTATCTTTACCTACATTCTCCTATATTTGTTTTTAAATTTGCACTCTGCCCTTTGTTTTGTATATCAATAGTTAAATGTAATCTTTGCTATGTATGTAAAACAACAGGGTTAAAATCTGTGTATAAAGGAAATTAATTATGTGTTAAGAACATTCATTGGTTGATATTTTTACAAATTAGGCTTAGCTAATGTGGGGTAGGGAGCATTTCACTTTACCCATCGCTTATTATGCTTAGGGCTTTGTGAGCATCTCACGATACCAAACCTCTGCCAGAAACAATGATCGGTGAACTTTTTAAGCCATTA
The DNA here is from genome assembly GCA_964033795.1 of Lymnaea stagnalis. NCBI lineage: Eukaryota > Metazoa > Mollusca > Gastropoda > Lymnaeidae > Lymnaea > Lymnaea stagnalis. Next base: position 391,498 of record CAXITT010000300.1, on the reverse strand, counting down.
GCCCAAAATATATTGGTTTATGCTGACGTTAATGCGTAAATGTTGTTAGCACCACCACCTCGCCCCCCACAAAACCATTTGAAAGGAAGGATATTTTTAAATTCAAATTCTTTTATTTAATCTATTTATATTGAAAATACATTTATGCAATAAAAAGCCCAACATAAGTTCTACTAATAAATTACTATAATATTTATTAAAGAATAAATTTAACTTCTAATATTGTAGAAATGATGTTTCATTTTGATACAGTGACAACGAACTGGGGCTTTTTTTTATATATATATTTAAGAGCAATTTGGATACTGTAGGTATGATAAAATAATTGATTTCCAAGTTTTGTTTTTAAGTTCATTAGAGAGCAAAATCCTATTCAGCAAAGGTAGGTTGCTGCAAAGTGCAGCAAATTTTTGACTGCCTCCTTGCAAGCAGTTTTGAAAGCCTTTGGAAGCTGATTGTAATCATTAGAGTCACTAGGGGGGTTCAGGGTTGTGGACTACACCTGATGACACATTCCTGGGGGGAAGACACATTTTAATAAATATATTTTAGTGTTAATAAAAAAAGAGTTGTAATCATTAGTATCTGAATCTTATGCCTACTTACTAACCTAAACCTGTTGCATGTGAATGCTCGGCTCTACTCGATAGTATAGTACCATACTGGACAGAGTAACTTCAAATGACAGTTGAGTGCAAACTTACAAGGCAATCTGTACTAGAGCTTACCATCTTTTCATTTCTTGTTTACAATGAAACTCAAAGAGAGGTGCTTGCTTACATTGTTCTGTTTCCTTATTATGAAACCAAAAAACATGTCAACCCATTCCCACCTATTGCTGTGTTTTAGTGCCTTGCCAATTCATCAAACACACCTGCTAATCACACTCCTTGTATGGGCATTTTGCCATTTCATGGTCATTTAGGGAGCCTTTGTTTATAGAGTAAATTTACAAAGTTTACTGCTGTATGAAAACTTCAGTGAATTTAAAAAAATATTAGCTCATTTAACTGAGTTACAGTCAACAAATTAGTGTAAATAGCCATTATCTTGGGCACGAATTTTTAAAATTTAAATAATTTACCTAAATAGGAAAGTGAAATGCCCTCAAGAAAAGATTTGCAGCGGGAGCAAGGTGTCAAAGACATGTCTGTTAGACGAAGGACGCGCTCACGAACAAGTGTTGACAATGCCCTGTCATTAAGTAGCATATCAGGAGACGCTACTGCCTGTGATCAGCAGTTCACAAGGTAGGCTAAATGAATGTATCCAAAGTAAATAACGGTGTCTGAAATCTTCAGATTTTTTGGGTTTTTTTATATTTTATGATTAGATTTTTTTAAAGGTTGCTCTTGATATTTTATTTAACAGTAATTTTTATTCTAGAAGGTATTGTTCATAATGATAGATGAATTAGTCGATGTTAGTCTTGAATGGTGATCGAATTGTTTTCTGAAATGATACAATTATCTGAATTTTAAAGTATAAGATACAAATACAATGACTTTGAAAGAAGGACAAGCATATTATTCAGGCAAACATTTTATTATCTCAAGCATATAATTGAGGCAGACATTTTATTACCTAAAGCATATAATTCAGGCAAAAATTTTATTATCACAATGTCAGCATGCTAGTCAGAGTTCAAATGGCAAGGAAGATGTCAGATATATAACATTATTTTTTCAAGTAAAAAATATATGAGCGTTAAGACCTGGCCTTAAAATTGATTTGCTTTTCAATTAATCTAGGATGAAGGCGTTCATAACTGGAGCTGTTGCACCTTACTGTACAGAGTTACAACCCCTTTTGTTTCCAATGTTTGCCCATACTTTTTTAGAAATGTTATGCAACGGACAGAAAGTGCCTGGTAAGAAGTCACTATTGTTATGATAAACTGTTTTAACTATGTGCATATACATGGAGATGAAATCTTTACATTACTGGCTGAGTAGATATCATTATAACAAGACCTTATGTTAGACTCAACTCTACACATTGATTTACTGATTATAACTTTTAGGCCACAAAAGATGTTTTATTTTAATGTGTGCAATTTTTTCTTTCAAAAATAAAATTGGTCATAGGCTTTTTAAATTTAAAAGTATGATTTTTTTAACATTAGCCCAGAAGTTTCACGAGCGTCACTCAGACACATTCAAAGAGGAGAAGTACCAGGCATTTATCAAGGTCTTAAAGAAACTTGAGGCAAAGAGTGATGTGCTCACAACTAAAGAAGTCATCGAGTTCAGGCTAGTGGTGTTTTGTTTTACTATAGTAATTTTCAGTTACTGGTAAATTGAGATTTTTTTTTTTGTGATTTTTAAAAAAAAGCTTTTAAAATATTTGGGATTTTTAGGTACTTTTGAGATTTTTTTTTTTTTACTCTTTAAACCATTTGGCGTTTTTCTTTGTCACACCTCTCAATGTTGTAGCAAACACTGGTATATGTAAAATCTGGTGTGCTGACTCTTCGCATAACCTACCTCCACCAGTCAGATCGAAAACCTTATATATTTATCAGCACTAAGATATGAGGTCCATTGTTTAGAATGCAAACATTAGTAATTAGCTGTCAGTAGTACCGGGCATCAATGAAATTTCTAAGTCAACTATTTTATTCTACAGAGAAAATCGTCACACTTTGAATGTAAGTGAGGAAGCTCTAGACTACCTGATGAGACACTTAAAGGTACATACTTAAAGGCATACCTAAAGTATTTCTTTAAAAAGTTCATTTACTTAAACAATGTAGAAGATAATTTTTTTTTCTAACTGGTTTCTACAAACCGTATCTAAAAAAAGCTCTTAACCACAAAACTAATTTCAAATTTTGTTGTTGTAACCACAGCTTAATTCATAGCCTTCATGTAGATTATTATAAAAATAGTCCTGTAAAATAGTTAGTGGTTCTATTGGTGCTGTACAATACATAGAATAATGTTGGATCTATGAAATTTTAATACTATACATAAAGAATTCAAGCCTCATTTTTTTTTATAAAGAACATTTAAAAAAAAATAAGTTTCTGTTAAATTACAGTTATTTCAGACCAATGTCTTGTTTCCAAACTGCATATGTAACTGTATTTGTATTTTTATTGTCTTTGAACAGACAGAGGACAATATGATCATGCTTCAGATGTTTAACCAGTACATAAAGACCAATGGTAAATTCTTTGTAATTCTTTCATTACTGCACAACCAGCATGTGCCACCCCTAAACTGAATAGATCATGCAGGATATGTCTAACTACTGTCAATCTCAAAAAGACCAGTCAACACTGAAAAATAATATTACCCCATATACCCGTTCTAAAGTCTGTTCTTTCATAAGCCCTATTTTTGGCCAGATAAAAACCTGAAAAGTGTGTAACCAGCTCATAAGCAAGCCACATATAATAATATGCTAGTGTAAGCAATACAGTTCTAATAAAATGAAACATTTTCAGCTGAGATTTTTTTTTTTTACTTTAAAAAAATGTTTTTCTAGGGAAATGTGTGAGTGAGAAATGGGGGAAAATGTAAATGTAAACTTTTTAATAAAATTAATTTTTGTTTTATTTTTCATTATTTCATTTTGAACAAACTTCCGTTTCATCAAACCTCTGCAGAGACTAGATTTAACATACTATTATTATTATTTTGATTAGTAATTATCAAAGCGGACGGAGGGCTGATCAATGGACGGATAGAAATGGAGGCACTGCCAGAAGTTTGTGATGAATCTCAGTTGGACCGAAACAATCAAACGGCTGATGGGCTGGCCACCCTTGATAAACCTCATCCAGAGTTAACCCTTGAGGAAGAGTTGTCTGCCGCTATAAAAGCCGTTAGGGAGCTACCTCCCTGTCTTCCATCCATATGTTTTTTTACCTTTTTAAATACATACCAAGGGTGAGTAAAGACACATCTGTTTAATGATTAGATCAATTATATGTTGGCGATGAATTGTTTGTTCTTGCCTGTAGTTGTAAGATTTTTTTTAATCATGTTAGGAGACTTGAATATACCAATTTTTTTTTTTTAAGTTTAACACCCTCCTTACTAAACTGCTCTCAAATGCTTGACTGCATATTGGTTTTATTTTATTTAAATAGGAAATACATAGTGTATAATATTAAAAATCATCATTTCATATTTTATCACAGCGGTGTAGTATAATTTTGCATGATATTAAATGTTGAAGAATTTTTTTAAAAGGCTTATGGTCTATAGCCGCGGTTCTCAACCTGTGCGTTTTGACCCCTTTGGGGGCCGAATAACTCTTGCACAGGAGTCGCCTAAAACCATTAGAAAATGCATATTTATGAAGTAGCAATGAAAATAAATTTATGCTTGGGGGTCACCACAACATGAGGAACTGTATTAAAGGGTCGCTGCAAAGAAAGCTTGATAACCACTGGTCTATGGTATTATTCGAGTATATATTTTTTCAATTGAAATATCTGAAGCTGAACATTGGTACATATTGACAAGTTCATTGCCATCACCTGGGCCTGCCATGGGCTTTAAGTTATACTGGTGCTGGTACTTATGCTAAGTTTAATTCAATGTCACCTTCAGGTTAGGAGGCCCCAGGTGCAAATAGGGAGCGCAAAATATGTCATACCAGGTCCATATTTCTGAAGGGTTGGAGCCAAAATTCATGACAACGTTTGTCAGTATTGGTCAGTCCCCTATATTTAACCAAAAAGCCAATCCTTATTTATTTTCAACACAACCAGATTATGTTCAGCAAATATATCAGGCGACAAGAAGAAACTCAGCGGCTGTTTTGAAGATTCCAGTATTTCTGTGTGGAACCTGGAGCCGGACGTCTTGACAAGATCCTCTGCTGATTGTGATGTCAGCAAGATTGTTCTGTCTGCCGATTACATCCACTGCACAGAGGCAGAGATTAAGGAGAAGCTGGCACAAAAGTAAGTGCACCCCTTTTTCAGTCTGCTGCACCCAAAATGAGCCGTGTCTCCCCTTGCCTTTTTTTTTGTGTACTTTACCAGGTATTGTAGCTACTACTACTACTTACTTTACCAGGTATTGTAGCTACTACTACTCAAGGTTTTGCTTTTGTTTGGGTTTTTTTATTATTATATTATAAACATTGTCAAGCATCCAAGGAGTGATTTCAAATGTACTCAGGTGTCCCCTGTTCATGGTTGCCAAGTAGTTTTTCATTTTAAAAAAATTTGGTCTCCAGCTTCATGTGTGAGAATTTTTTTTTTAATCTTCTAAAGTCACATTTGCCTTTTTAAAACAAAATTATTGAGAAAATTAGTTTAGTATTTCTTTCTTTGATTTTGTTTTATTTTCATTAAAAATAATTTATTATAATATAATATAGAAGAAGTATTTTAATATTCTAAGTGTCATACATAATTTTGTTCCTTTTTGAAACATTTGATGCATTAAACCATGTAAATTGTGTAACAAATGAAGCAATGTTTTTGTAATTACTCAATAGAACCCTTTCTTAATCAGTTACGTAAATGAAAATAAAGAAAATTGTTTGAGAGCTCCTGCTTTTTTATTTGAGCAGTTACGGGAAGTAATATTAATGAATTACAAGCTTGTGTGTACAGTAATGACTGAACAGTTGCAGGAAGTAATATTGATAAATAACGAGCTTTTGTGTACTGTAACTGTAATTCATTTTTTAATTTATACTTGATTAGATCAAACCAAAGCGCGGAGACAGCCAAGCTTCTAGGGCATCGTGGTCCAGTCTACAAGAGCAGATTCTTGGCAGACTCAAAATCTTATCTTTTGTCTTGCTCTGAGGACTCCACAGGTGAAACATAAAATATTTTTATATTACATATTTTTATATTTCTTACTTATCCTACTTAATAACTTCAGAAAAATAGAGACCCATCCATATTTTAAATTCAATATCCACAAAAATGGTGTATTTTCATATCCCTCCCCCTGTTGCACCTGTATATTTTGGACAACCCTCCCCTCCCCATGTGAACATAAAAATTAGTTTTTTACCCCCCCCCTTTCCCTATCAGTCACTCTAATCACTGTATATAGACAAGTATGTCCCCCTGTTGCACCTTGATATTTTGGACAACCCTCCCCTCCCCATGTGAACATAAAAATTAGTTTTTTACCCCCCCCCCCTTTCCCTATCAGTCACTCTAATCACTGTATATAGACAAGTATGTCCTACAAGGCAATGAAATGAGTAAGCTGGTGTTAATGAATTATGTCACAGGTTTTCTCTCCAAATTACATGACAGGCATAATACCACGCTTTGGATTAATGTTGTCTTGCTAGGCTAAATATAACTGTTGCAGTATATTGTTTGTGAAACCCAAAGCCACAGCACCAGTAAGAGAATAATTATGAAACATTGAGGCTTTAGAAAATTCCAGATTACTAGAAATATAGAAATAATGGATTTCACAGAGATTTTAAAGGGACAGTTTGCTGCTTTAGAGATATACGTACCGGCTAGTCCGAGATATACGTAGCGGCTAGTCCGTTTTTTGGATAATTGTTGCAGACATTATGTTAAATGTAATTACACATTTTTTCCAAACATCCCCCCTTGCTCATGCACACCAGTATGCAAAATCAGCGCGCACGCACACACACACACACCCCCCCACCCACCCACCCCCCTGTTTTTTTTCCCTCCTCATTGGGTACAAATGCATATGAATTTATGTTTTTTTAATACAATCTTTATTACTTTTACTTAGTTTTATTTCAGATTCAAACAGTGGAAAATATATGATACAAAAATGATACGCACTCTTTTGCATGAATAATGTATTTTCAAGGACTGCATCATAATAATATTACTCTGCTATGTTTTATTGTTTCAGTTAGATTATGGAACATGTCTAGTCAAACTAACACCTCTATCTACAAAGGTCACAGTTCAGCTGTTTGGGATATGAATATAAGGTAAAATTGCAAGTCATGGATTTGTAGTGGAAAAATACTTTCTCAATGAACTTTGTCATTTGTTGCTCAAACAATGACAATTCAATATGAAAACTTCTGAAGATCTATTGGTCAACATTGGGAATTCATGGGAAGTTACTAATTAGATGTCAAAAAGTGATGACAATTATTTAAGGTGCACATTATCAATTATTGTCACTGAACTTCATAGTCATTTTTCCAATGCCACTCTGGATTACTTAGGATTTGCTCAGAAATGCAATTAATTTTTTTTAAAGTTAAGACAGCTTGCGTATAGAAAATATAAATGTCACAAGCTGTAGACTGCCAAACAATGGCGGCAGCAATGTGTTAATTTGCCATCCAATAAAGCTACTTGACTTTTCATGTATTCAAGGAATGCATTTGAAACTGGACACTTTTTTCCTGCCCCTGAACTATATTAATATTCTAATGTCCCACCTCCTTTTATACTGCCGATTTATAACACCATTATAAATTGAGACCATTTCCTTAAAGCAAAAGAAAATATTACTTATCAAACGCACTTGTGGTATTTTTAAGAACCTCATTTAGCGCAGTTATCCGGAATATTATTTAGTGAAATCAGCTCCATTTGCAGACCTACCAACCCTTCCGATTTTGTCTGAATTATATGGATTTTTTACACCCCCTCCCCCGACTAACCCCCTTAAAATTCTGATTTTTTCAAATTTTATGATTTTTCACCCGTAATGAAAATCTGAAAGCGAAGCGACAAAGAAAAAAAATCGGGTATGACAGGAAGTGTTGCATTTGTTTTTTTACAAAGTGCATACATGTCGGTCGACCAGGATGAATAAGTGAATAAATTATCAAGATATTTGTCCGGCAATTATTTATTGGACAAAGCCACATAACCACTGTTACAAACTTGCGGGAGATATTTGTCTGTCAACCTTGTCATGTCGTCAGCCTTGTTATGTGACCGCTTATTGTCAGTTTACGGTACTTCATTTCAACAAATTCAAGATAGTCTGAGCATTTACACGAAAAAGAAATATGTTCAATTCTACAAAAGAAATACTAGAACCATTGCTAGTATATATAATGAACAATAGATTAAAAAGTGACAATGTTTTTTTATAAAGAATGGCATGCTCGCCGGATGAATATGTCCCGCACTATTTGTCCGGTCGCCTGACGTGTAGACACTGCCTTGTTTTTATCAAAGATAACCGCGATCTTCAAATCATTCTTTAAACATCAATTGATCTGATCGCAATTCATCCTTTTTACAAGGCTACAAAATAATTCAAACTTTCTTTTTTGTTGAAGCTTTTCTTAATTAAATGATTAAATCTATTGAAAGTGATGGGTACAATGATATTAATAAACATTGAAGGAAATATTTCTCTAGCCAACTCCGATTGTTTTAATGCCAGAGTCAAAGAAATGTTTCCAGGCTTGCAGATTGCTAGAAGATTTTAAAGAAAAATTACAATGAAACAAGGGCAATCATGAAAGTTGATACTTTTTCTAACTTGCTTGTAACTTAAATCAGTTGCAATGCTAACCTTCAGTTGTCTAAAGAGCTGTTGGACAAGTGCAAAAAGGCCACTAGTGATATGCTGGAAAACTGAACTCGTACAAAGACTACTAAGAGTCAAGTGTCTTAGCAGCCTTTGTGTGTAACATATTTACATATGTAAATAAAATGGATCTTCTGTTCTGTACTGTATATATCTGTATATAAACTTTCCAGATCTGTTCTTCTCATGTTCTGTGGTGTTCTGTGGACTCTTCAAAGACAATGGAGTTAACTTTATATTTCTTTATTTACTATATAAAAAAAAGGCTTGTGCATTAGTATATAGATCTTAAACCAACCCCCCCATTGGGCGCCACCCTTGGGGGCAGCAGCCCCACTTCCTCCCTGCGTGCAACCCCCCTACAGATTGGCAGGTCTGCATTTGGTAGGGTTAGTGACATTGTTACATAGAGAATTATGTGTTTTGATATTAGGATTATTTCCTTACATATTTTAAATATGTCAGTACTCATGAATATTTGCAAGAAGATTCAATAAAGACTGAGTGAGTATGTGCACATTTATCAAGCCTCTTTCCAGCAAGCAGCCATTTGGAATCCAAACAACATCCCCACACAGTGCTTCAATAATCATAATTACAATTTGTGAATTATTCGTCACTTCTCAGTTCAACAGATGTTTGGTTTGCTAGCTGCTCTCATGATACTACAGCGAAGCTCTGGACCTTTGACAGAACATTTCCCCTGCGATCATTTATTGGACACACATTTGATGTGGATGTAAGAAGAAATTTGTATATGTCTATCTTAAACTTGACTTTCTGTCCCAGTAATCAGAAACAAAGAATTATTTAATCTCAGTGAGTTCCGGTTATTAAAATATGTTACAAATCCGTAAAAATAACACAGTTATACTAAAGCACAATTATCGGAGGACACATTAACAATTTCATTTCAGTGCATTGAATTCCATCCAAACAATAATTACATTGCTACTGGATCAGGGGACAAAACTGTTCGCTTTTGGTGTATATCAGAAGGTCGGACAGTTCGTTTACTTCAAGGACATCGAGGCTCAGTCCTGGCATTAGCATTTTCTCCAGACGGCAAGCTTTTGGCTTCTGCAGGTACCACCATATTTTTTTTTAATGTCTCCAAGTTTATAACTGTACTCTATCTACTTCACTTTCACCTATGCAATTTGAAACAGTACATCATTTTATAATGATAAGGATAATAAACATATTATCACAATATTTGATAAATGATACAAGTACTAGTTAGTATCATGCTATTTTTTATCCGGGTAAATAAAAATGTATGTTTAAAAAAAATTGCAATTTTTTTTTTTCTTTCAAGTATTCTATTCTTTGAATCTATTAAAAAAATGTACCTTGAGGCCAAAAATAAATATTTCTACCAAAATAATAATACAGTTCATTTCAAAAACACGCTTCATCCCTTACTACAAATTTGACTGATCGAATGAAAATTATTGTGAAATTTACATAAACTAATAGGTGAAGATCGACGGATTCGTGTATGGGATCTTGGGACAGGTAATGTCCTCAAAGACTTAAGAGGTCATACAGACACTGTTTTTGCCCTGGCATTTGATGAAAACAGCTCATTATTGGCATCAGGAGGTTCTGACTGTTGTGTACGATTGTGGGATGTTAAGAGGACCACCGACACACATCAGTAAGTTCATCATTCATTTTTTTTTTTGCTTGGAATCATTACAGCAAGATTGTAAAGCGGTCGACATGTGTTAGAATTAGTCAAACTATCAACGTTTGACTTCTATGTATCTCTTACGTATCTTAACAAATTATTCAGTATGATGCCATGAACAAAATGAGTTATAATAGAAAACTGACTAGCATGTGGTGCGAAAGTAATGTAAGTGTAAGCTAAATGAAACAACAAAGTTCTGAAAATAATAAAGTACTTGTAGCGAGTTGAGTTAACTTAGCAGGCTAGATACCTTTGGTTGTTATCATAACTCTTCTTTTTTCAATTAATATCGGCTTTCATCACTCACAATAGTTAGTGAGTACAGAGTAGCCGAAGTTTTATTTTATGGATCATTTCTGTACTGCCATTATTTATTACAGTAATGCTAATTTAAGGTTTAACACGTACCATTATGTATTTAATAAATGAAAGAATTGGAATGGAAGAATGTGTAATGAAAATACTCAAACTGTAATGCCACAATGATATAAATATTTATTGAAATTATATGTGTATGTTTGTATTTGTATAAATAAGACTAAAAGTGGAACAAGAAGGCTTTTAGCTTAAACGTTCTTCTTTTATTGTCCTGTCATTTCATTTCATGCTATAAATAAATAAAATGGAAACTACTACCAATGACCAACAAGGACTGGCAGACACACACACACACACACATATATATATATATATATATATATATATATATATAGCAACACTGCTCCATGTTTGATTTTTGTTACCGTTGTGTTAAAGTTTAAGGGTTAGGTTTATATGATATTAAATGTTATGAAGCCTTCAGTTTTGATCCAGTCGTCGTAACTACTGGTTCTCTATACCTGCAGTTTTCATTTTTCCCCATTGGATGGAACATGTTTCTCATTTTCTATGGATAATTCCTAACTGTAAAATACCAAGACTCAGATCCGCCGGGGTTTGTTTCAAAGTACCGTACCCAATATGCCATCAAAAAACTGCACCAGGCTTACCCCAAATGACCTGCAGCTGATTAAATTAGCGAATGTAGACTTTCTAATCGGTAAAATCCTGCCCATTACCGATAGTGTATACCAGAACTGATAATTAGAGTATCACTCAAGCAATATATGAATAATACTTTGAAGTCGCCGAGAAATATATTCAATATTGGAACATTCATAAATTGATAATAAATTATTTTTTGTTCTATTCTTTCTTGCAAATAATGAATTCATGTTTTCTCGCAAAGAACAGTACCATAGATTATAGAATAGGTAAGGAGCTCAAAGAAAGGCATCATCCGGCATAAGTATCGGTACTTGCCAATTTGATCAATTAAAGGCACAATGGCATTTTGAAATTTATATATATATATCTACCTTGTGCAAATTATATTCCACAATAATTAAAATATAGTGGTATAGTGCAGCGATTCTTAAACTTTTAAGTTTGGCGGAATGGTGGAGAAATTTGTTTCCCATTGCACCAGTGACCAGTGCCAGATTTATTTATTATTTTCTTTTTTATATGACCTTATATATGTCTAAAAAATATTTTTTAATCCTTTTTCAGCAAATTTAATAACTATTACCGGTACCATTTCATGGTAGCCTCTAATCATTTTTATTTTATTTTTTTGTTCGGTTTAAAACTTAAATAACTTCAAAAGCTGGGGGTTTTTTTCTTCATATTTACAACTAAAGCTTTCAATTGAGAATATAATTATTAATAATATAAAATAAAGCATATGTTGTAAGTTGTAGTTGTAGGAAAATTTTTTTTAGTTATTTAATGAGAAATTTCGGCATGCTTTTCAGTGACAATCAAATCAATTGTTGGCTCGATTGTAGACAGAGTTACAAACAAAGGAGAACTAATATCCATTCTGTTCCTGTCCTTTGTCTTAACGCCCATTGACAAAAAGCCAGAGAAGGAAATGGGAGAGGAACTTTCAAGGCAATTTCAGAATATTTGGCTTTGACATGAATCCAAAAAGTTGCTAAAATTAAAAATGATATCATGGTGGTTAAAACCATCTTCAATGCTTTATCGGCAGCTAACTGCAACAACTTATCTTGCAAACTGGCATTTAAATCAGCTTTTGATCCAATAAATGTATATCATATCCCTCCAGTTCTCATCCATGGATCATCTGCCATTGGAAAGTAAAAAAACAAAGCGGTCAGTTAAGTGTTCAGTTATGACCTTTTGTAGAGATGTGTCATCAAGATCTTCCCACTGCATCAATGATTGGTCCCAAGACATGAAACATATCAAAATAACTTTCGGACTCTTCCACAACTCTTTCATTTATGACCATCAATCTTGTCAGCCATTTTGAAGCATGATGCCATCTGTCCTTGCATGGACGTGTAGAGCTCATTTAAGCTGGCAAAGATATCTTCCAAGTAATCCATCCTGATCTCTAATCCACATTTCCAAACAGTCCTGACCAATCTATTTTTTTTGTTCAGAAATTCAGTAAGCTCCCTTTGCAATTCCAAAACTCTTGATAAAACTTTCCCTCTCCACAACCAACATACTTGGGTATGAAGTAGAAGTTTTTTTCTTCAGCCACCATGTCATCACATAAGGCAGCAAATAGTCTTGAATTTTAAGTGTTTGCCTTCACAAAGTTCACAATTTTTAAAACTTTGGTGAGAACATTGTTCAGTTCTGTAGACAGTTCTTGGTGGCAAAGACTCTCACAGTGAATGAAATAATATGTTGACTTGCACTCAGATGCTTTAATTTGTGCAACCACCTTGGAATGTAACACTACTTGGTGGGTTATCACTTTAGGCATGATTTTGTAATTGTAAGCTAAAAAATTTTGATTAAATTTAAATTGATTTGACGTTTTGTGTGGTCTTTTAATTCAATTGAAAGTGAAAGGTTTCACAATTTTTAAAAATGTATAGCAGTGATTAGCAGAAACATAGCATATGAATATTTTTTTGGCTGTCAAATTGTGAGGGTGATAGGTTAATATGAGCTTGGTTCGATCTTCATTGTTGTTTTGCCAAGGTTTAAAAGCGTCTTTTCGGGTGATATTACTGATACGATTGAGTCCCAAGACAAGAGTATTTTCAGGATGTGATCTGGAGCGAAAGAAATCCATCATTTCATCAGCTTTTTCTAAAAAGTCTTCATCAAGTTGGCAGTAGTCTAAGAAGTTGTGAGAATGGAATAATAGAGTCTTTGCATGATTTGGCATGAGAGGATGAGTACAATAGGTAGCTATGTCTATCAGTGGGTTACAGTAGACAGGTGTGATTAATCCGTTTTCTTTCAATGTTATCATGATTTCATGATATCAAGAAAGTTGACAGAATGTCCAGAGATTTGGGAAGTAAATTTTATGGATGGATGAAATGAGTTTAAAAAATCTATAAATTTGTGAAGTTCATTAGTTTCCATGGAAGTGATGCCAATGCCGTCATCAATATATCTTATATAAAATTCAAATGTATGGTTCTCAGCATAAATGTTTTGTTTGTATTTCAGGGTTGAAGGCCATTCATCACCTGAACTTCTTGGTGCTTTCCCCACGAAATCAGCTTTAATCTCATACTTGAGCTTTGCCCCATACAATGTTCTGTTGGCGGCCGGTGCTAGTTCCTGACGAAGTTTAGAGTGTAAAAAAGTATTTTACATTTACATGTTGGAAATGAAATTGGATGTTATTAATTTGTTGAAATTTTTTAATTATGCATATGGACCATACTAAACGATCTGAACTTCAAAATTAACACATGTAGTTAATGGGACGGTGCCAGTACCGGTACAAGATACTTGGTTTAGCTCATGTCTTTGAGATTATTAATAGTGAACTACTCTGTGAAATTAGTCAATTATGGTTGCAACAAATTCTTTTTAATTTTAATAATCAAAATATCAAATAAATTGTAAAACTAAATCAAGTTTTTTTGCAATATATGTATGTCACAATTATGCCCCATATAAACAGTAATAAATGGGTCACTCTTGTTAAGCTTATTTATTATAAGTAATAACTATTATTTATTAACTTTTATTACTTGGTTCTCTTTTCCTAGTTTCTAATAATTCTTTTTGATAAATAACCATGTAATTATTGTAATTTATTCGAGAAAAATGATTACATGAATCTTTAGTGGGGGGGTTTTTTAATCTGAAATACTCGAGTATTACATTTACTATCATTTTAGATAGTGTTACTCGACTGTTTCGGAATCATAGTTGTCAAAATAAATACTGGTAACCCATTGGCCCATCACTCTTTATTAATATTTTCAGTTGAGGTGTATCAGATTTGTTAGTTGTTTTTTAATTACTAAGGGCGACTAAGGCAAATTAAAATTAGAAAAGAACTCTTTAGTATTTTCAAAACATTATGAATTTCAAAACATTTACAATTAATTCAGTTTTCGCATGAATGAGAATTTGAGCATTTTATTTTTTATGAATGTGGAAATTACTATCTGGTATCTGGTACAAGATGTTCTGTCAAGGAGAAAAAGTTTTTATCAATACCGGTACCCCATATAGTCAATTTTTATTTTTTTGTGCTTAACTGGTGTAGATACTAATTTGAAACCATTTTAAAATTACTTTTTATTTTTTACTTTGTTTATCAAGTTCCTACACAAATCATAGGCCTTATCAGAGACAATATGACAGTTATATTATTTTTGCTATTGATTATGCTGTATATTAGTTTCTTTTACACACCAGTACAGGTACCAGTACCAGTATTATACTGAACTGGACCATTCATCATTTAAATACAAGTTCAAGTAGAGATGTGTTATTTTTGTAAATGGTTTAGCCAATTAAAGTCATTAACATTGCCTTTAGAGTATTGTACAACCAATTTGTTATTTGAGTCAAATGTTCAGTCTTATTAATGCTCTGTAACAAAGTGATAGTTAATCACATTTACTTGATGTATGCAAAACCATGAAAGAAATAAAAACTTACACTTTGATTGTTTTGTTTTTTTACACATACGCAATTTTTATTTTTTCAGGTGGCCTAAATTGAAAGTAACTAACAAGCTTATGATTTTTGGTCATATGGATTTTTCCATTTGACATTTCACGTACAAAGTTGATAGAACCAATTCAGGTTTATTAATATTGAGATACAGTACCAAAAAAAAAAAATATACACACAATGAGCAACACCAAAGGGAAAAAAAATATTTTTTGGGGTTGTTTTTATAAACTGGACACCTATGTTGAAAGTAGTATTACAAGGTACAGACGAGCAAACAAGTGTTAATCTTTTTAAAAAAGCAAAAATGGATTAAATTTGGTAGTCTATAAAACAAAGCCCAGGCTAGTAGTATGGTACAGTAAGGATCTCAGACAGGAAAGGTTTGTTCAAATCTCAACTATAATATCCGAATCAGTGAGGAGGCAAATTTAGGAAACACTTGCTTCACATCAAATGTACTGAAATTCCAGTCCCAACTCAGAATTCTATAGAATGGAATCCAATTGAGCCGTAGGCCTGAGTAATAATATACATTCCTGGAGTTCAGACGTGTTTTTTTTTTTTAAATAAAAAAAAAAAAACTAAATCTACCTCCAATATATGAATGCAATCATGAAAAAAAAAAAAACAAGTTAAACTTTAATTCAAAAAAAAAAAAAAAAAAAAAAATTTACCGTATATTAAAAATTATTTCCTGTGACTAAATATGTGAATATAATTATAAATTTTACACTCTATATATAAATATATCTTGCGTCAACCATTCTTAGGTCATATTTATACCAATGCAAGACAGGGAAGAAAACAAGTATGTGCTAAGAATTCTTAAAACTGCTCTTTTTAAAAAATTGCTTCGTAAGTGTTCACTTGATTAATATTTAATTAACTATTTCTAAACATAATCTGGTTTCGTTTACCGACATGTACACATCTAAACAAGATAATGAATAAGTGGAACATGGTGAGATTTTAAAATATTCTGAGCAAGGTATTAAACATAGCTATGCTCCCAAGACTGTGGCTTCAAAGACAAAATAAATTTGCGATATAAAAATGAAACACTACATAGAAACTTAACGTGAACCAAAAAAAATTAAAGTATTCCAGCTTGCCTCTGAGATGAAAACCCTTTTCTCAAAAATATCTGAACCCAAAATAGAAAAAAAACTGTAAAGAAAAAATAATTGACTATTATGCTTTTCACTCAGCAATGTAAAATTTAAGATATCGAATAATATCCTATAGGAAATTTTTGTGAATTTGTTTTACAACTTTGAAATATAAAACATCCTCCAATTCTTAATTCCAACTATTGAAAAGGTAGAAAAAAATATTGAAACCTACACATGGAAACCAAATTGCAGGTAATACAGAACAAATGACACTTTTAAAAAGTTTTTTTTTTAAGATTAAAAAAACAATAGAATCATGAATTGAAAAAAAAATTTTTAAAAACACTGAATGCACAACAAAGAATACCATTTGAACAAGAAATCAGCAATGTGAAAACTTAAACAAGAAGTGGATGATTAACATTACACATAGTGAAATAACCAAACCACCTACTGATCTCAAGTCAGCTAAAAGAAAACATCTCTCAATCCTTTCACAAACACATTATTCAATGGATGCCAACAAAAAATGTTAGTCAAATAGCTTAAGCAGGACCAGCAAAGTAGTCGTCTGTAATTTCAGGGAAACATAAAATGTTGGAAGGGGGTAGGGAAGGAGCCATTCATGCAGCCATTCATTATGTGATCACAGAAAAAATGTGTTATTTCCTTATACAGACAGATATAAAGAGTGTAAAACTTGACATACACATTATAATAATGATAATATAAAGTATCATAATAGTGTTGTTATAAGTAATAAATGGGTATGATGATGATTATGTGAAGCGGCGATGAATCAGCACTTGACACCTACCGTGACTGTTAGACATAAAATGGAACTGTCATACTGAAGTTTCTGTCTGCTTCAATTATCCATTTTCATCTATATTTTTCTTCGATAATATATTGAAAATATAATAAATTGAAAATTCCAATCATCTTTTGATAATGCAATTTTTTCTTTTTACCTGTTATGAGTGCTAACAAAATCTCATATTTTTTAAATGTTTTTTAATGTAGAAAAGTGTCCATAGATTAATCAAGGTCAACATTTTTTTCAGATTTTACAACTTTTTGATAATTGTGACCATTTAGACTTCCAAAACTAAGGTACAGAAATGAAAGATTAGAATTTTATCATACATTTCCATTTCCCTAATTGGAATTAAGAAATATTAAGTAACAATGTTGGCACACTTGACAAAAAGGCAGGTTACTTAAAAAAAAAAAACTATTATAATTGCAAGGTTAAATACTTGCAGTAACAGAATAACAAACTTTTGTTTCATTCACAGTGCAAACAAAAATACGAATTTCTAACGCAAATGCTCAACACTCAATGTAATGAACAGAGTATAAAACTATAACAGTCAAAGTCTTTCTAAATGTTCAGTTTGACCATGCTGGCACCAGTGTATTGAGGGCTAGATGTAGGCTTAGGATGTGATAAAATGAAAAGTTGAATTACAAAGCCACACATTTCTGGCCTTTGGATTTTAACTAAATAAAATAAATGCAACCGTTTTGTCTTTAAAACATTGACAACAAACACGTTTGATCAGCTGAGTGCTTTATTCTCATCATCTGCCACAGTTGTAAAGACTAGCAATCATAATAACTTTAAAAAAAGAGTAAACCATAAAGCCCCAAACTAGCTCCATTGATGCCTAGGATTGGTTACTGAAATTATGGGGCACAATTTTTATTAATTATAAAAGGGGTGAAAACCATCATTCAGCAATGCAGTTAATTAAATGTACTAATGTGGTCGAAAAACTAAATGTACAAAATGTATTGTGTGAGAATTTGTACGCTTTGCATCTATGTGTAGTGAGCGATGATATCTAGACTACTGAACCCAAGTGATGTGGGAGGTGGGCAAGGGAAGGTAGGTGTAATGAATGAATGGGAGAGGGATGAGGTCAAGAACATGGTCTTCAAGATGAGGAATAATGACTGAAAGTTGTTTTTCCGAAAAACTGCTTGAATTTATAATTAAAAGAAATGTGTAGATATCAGGCCATACATATCACTGGTTTTCAGCCTCTTGCTCCACTTCTGCCTGTGAGTCAGATGTCCACAGCTATATTGAACAAGAAAAAAAAAACAAATTAAAAAATCATTTAACCAATAAAAAAAAAAGTGATTTCATTAAAAACTGAAATGGTACTGTACCTTAATTAACTTAAGTGCTACCTTTTAGAAACAATAAACAGCAAAAAATACTTGGATTGTAGAGATTAAAGAACAAACTCACTGTAAGATTATCCCTCAACAGCTGCATTATCAATGTGCTGTCTTTGTAGGATTCTTCATTCAACTGATCTAATTGGGCAATGGCGTCATCGAATGCCTGAAATTTAAAACAGTTTTTTTTACCATACAGAATTTCTAAAAACCATTTTAGAATAAAAATTTAACAAGTGATTAAAAACAGCCAAACTTTTTCTTTCACTTACTTGTTTCGCCAACCTGCAGGCTTCATCTGGTTCATTCCTGATCTCATAGTAAAACACAGAAAAGTTCAATGCCAATCCTAGTCTTATAGGGTGTGTTGGCTGCATCTTTTCTTTTGCTATTTCTGTGGCTTTTTTATATGCCTCATTTGATTTGCTGACATTAACTGAAATATTTCAAATGAAATATGTATACTGATATATAATGCAAATTTATAAAATAGTAACAATTCTTGACAAGAAATTTTTAAAAATTCAATAGATATTTACAAGGCATCGGGTGTAAGAAAGTTTAGGGTATATTTTTCCCCATCAATAGAAATCTATACTACCGGTATTTAAAAAACATATCTCATTACCAAGTTCAAATATTCTGAAGCAAATTATAACCAACCCAAATGTAAAAAGATTTTTGATATATGAATATGCAACTTATAAAAATAGCAAAGCTAATATTGCAAAGCAAATATGAATCAAACAAAAATATTTTAAATACACACCATTCCTATCTTCTCCTACAGACACCTCAGACAAGTAGCGATAGTAGTCACCCTGCATTTTGAGGTAGAAAACATGGCTATCATGATGTGCACTATCGTCTTGGGCTTTCTGGATCAGATGTTTGGACAGCAATTCCTGTATATAATTGATCAAAATTAATAGTTTGTAAAGAATATGGGCCAAAAAAGGTAAGCTTATCCACACTATTAAAATATTGTTTCTACTGTGAGAATAGCTGATGATGACTGATGCTTGAAGGATTTATTTGACAATCCTTGAGAAAAATTACTTTGAGAACTTTTTAAATTTTTAAGTCATCAAAACTACCCTAGTGTTAGAACTAAGTCCCCATTATTTATATTTTAATTCCAAATCTGATGATTTAACCATAGTCGGATGGGTAATCTAAGTTACATGGATGCTTGGACGAGAATTCACCGATTAACTTGGCGTCTTACCATTAATCACTATTTTAATTAAGAGAGCGTTTCAGTCATTCTACATATTTTTTTGTTGACCTTTCCATGCCATATACCCTGCTCTTATCAACCCAAGATACATATGAGGCTGGCCCAACTTGATGGTTTGGACTCACATTGTAAGTATTCTAATCTAAGGCTAAGGTGATTTAATAACATTTTTAACTAAGATTAAGATATAAGATGAATTTTTCAAGAATTCTGAAACCACTTAAGGTTCTATTCCGTTTGATAATCATTTGGGTACAAATGTAGCTAGTTGAGAGTGACTGATAATACAGATAAAGCAAATAAAGGATAGGCTTACTTACTATTTCCAGGATGGAAAATTATTTTGTTTGGGATTTGGGCTAGCCGGTTTACTTACCAAAACGTCATTGCATATTGACTTCAGCTCCTCCTCAATAGTCTCGCGATATTTCTTAGCCATTTCGAGCTTTTTCTCACTGCCTTCTGTTTTTGACTCTATGCTTGAGACTACTCTCCAGGCTGAACGTCGAGCACCAACGACATTTTTGTAGGCGACAGACAGAAGGTTCCGTTCCTCGTTGTCGAGAGTGAGAGAAGCTTCAGAGTCAGCAGAGTAAGCAATAGTTACACACTTTTTCATGGCTGTAGCCATATCATCATACCTTTCAGCTTGCTCCGCAAGCTTGGCTTTGTGCACATATTGTTCCTTGAGAGTAAGACCCTGGTTACTCATTTTAAAAGCCTAAAATTTATTTGAGCAGACCACGATTCTGCTGGAATGAAACAGAAATATTCCAAGATGGCGAGCGACTTGCCCTACTTTTCAAAATTACTCACATAATTCAATAACCATCATTATTATCTTATTTACAAAATATTGAAAACAAAATTTGATTAATTTTTGTTTTTCGAAGAATATTTAAGATGATTTAAGTATCATTTAATTTTTTAAGGAAAATGACTTAAATTTAAAATGAACTCATTTTATACGGGTAATTGTACTTCCGCAAAAATTGCAACCGTGAGAAAAATTACTCCGCACTACCGAGAACATGAATACGGAACTGCTCGGAAGATTTTGACGTCATCGTTTCCATAACAACAAGTAGATGGTCTTTTATTGCATTATTAAAATTTAACTTGTTAAGACTTATGTCTTGATTTATAAACATAATTAACATTTTAAAAGATGTTTTTTTCAAGAGATAAGTATTTTATAGCAATTATAAAGATTGTTAATACCCTATCATATTATTCGAAACTAATAATCGTCACAGATTTTTTTAATATATAATATAAAATGAAAATTATTATACGCAGTAACCTATCAGTATCATTATTGTAGTAGGCAGTATGAATGTTATGCTCCCAGCGTAAAAGAAAGTCAATATTAATATAACATGTACAGAGATTCTGATTTTCGGATATAAATCATGCAAATAAATCACCAGGCTCAAACATACCTGCTATTTTTTTATTATTATTAATTTTTAATTAATATTGATTATTAATATGAATTTATTTTTAAGCAAAAAAATGCAACTATTTAAGTTCGAAAATTCTTAAGTTTTACTTTAGTCTTTAGTTAAATAAAAAAATATTTTCCCTCTAGTTTGACTAGTAAAGGCCATTTTGGGCGATTGAAAATTAACTCAAGAGACAAGCCCAACCTGAAGTAGCTTCTCAGTTATCATTAATATTTATAGCCTATGCTTATAGTAATATTTTCACAGGTACCGGCCCTTAACATTATTTATATAACAATTTCATAATGGCAGTAAATAGAAATTGTGGTAGACGATCTTTCACCATTATATGAAAATTGAATTTTTAATATATGTACACTAGTAAAAGCGTCCTGGCGCTTTTCAGAACGCAAAGGATCTATGCAGGACGAAGCTGCTGCGTACCTAATTAAAAGAGCAACCCAGAAAAGCCCACGCCTCTGTTGCACTTGGTGATGTCCTGACTCCTGACTCCAGTTTATCGATTGCTCCGACTGCAAAATTAACTTCCATGCAATGTTTGGCCTTTTCAGTCATCAGTTGACGGGCGAATACACAAACTAAAATTTAGTTAGCATGTGTGGAATAAGGTGTCCAAAATGTGCGGCTCGTTCTCCACTTATATTAGTAGGCGCCCCAACTGGCAAGACCATGTCAAGAGAAGGGAAGCAGGCCCTTTTTTTTTCAACGATCTGCTGAACAGAGAATCGGCATCTGAGGGGGGGGGGGCATAGTGTACAAGAAACAAGAAGGCGACCAACGTCAAAATAATATAAATATAAAGTGAATATGAGCGGATCGCAGATTACCGTTCTGGCTCCCGCTGACGAACAGCGGTGAAAATGGCAGTGGATGTGTGAAACCAAGTCTTTGTTGAAGTTTCTCCTGCTGAAAGGCTCTAGAAGCAGATTCCCTCTAAACCACTCTTACGAACTGCATGGCCATATTCTTGAGCCAGTTTCCTCCGTAAAGTACTTGGGTGTTACTATTCAAAGAGAGGTCCGCTGGGACGAGCACATTAACAGTGTGTGCAACCGGGGAAACAAGACCCTGGGGTTCCTAAGGCGCAATCTGAAGCTCGGCAACTCAAGCGTGAAATAAAAAGCATATAAAGCCTTTGTCCGGCCTATTTTAGAGTACGCTTCTACAGTCTGGGACCCTTCCTGTCGATCTTAGAAACAACCAGACACTGGAGTCCTTTAAAACAGATCTAAAGACACATCTATTTCGCAAATACCTTCTGGGATGATTGTCTACCTTATTTTCCATGTGTTGCTGTGTTGCTCCAGGTTGAAATGGCTAGAAAGACTTTGATATTGTATGCTTGTAATTAGTTTTTGTAGTGTTGTGTTTGTTTTAAATGTGGTGAATTATAGATATGTTTTTTGTTGACTTTGTACCGCGCTTCGAGCCTTTGGGGATGAAGCGTGTTTTTTAAATGAACTTTATTATTATTATTATTTACCCAGAAGAGCATCGACAGGTTGGAGGCGGTCCAGCGACGGGCAGCACGCTTTGTCATGACCCGCTACAGAAACACCTCAAGTGTTGGCAGCATGCTAAAAACACTGGGCTGGTCAACATTGGAAGACGACGACGACTATCCAGGCTCACCATGTTGTACAAGATAAAAAATGGGCTGGTCCACTGCTCCGGAATCAAACAGAAACTCGTTCATCTTCCCTCTAGACAGCGACGAGGCCACGACAGACAGTTCCGGCTGGTAAAAACAAGAACAAAGTACAGGAGCTCCTCATTCCTGCCGAAGACAATAGGGGACTGGAACAAGCTTCCAAAAGCAACAGTTGAGGCGCCTACACTCGACACATTTGTGTCTATTGCTTCCTGTATTCCAACCCCCAGTTCGTAACACCACTGCTGCGTAGCCCTTGCAACCAGTGAAGTATCTCCTTGAAACCCAAGCACAGTAACATCGCAAACCCCTCTGAAACATAGGAGCCAGAATGATCAATTCATTGATCGGGGGCCCTCAAAATAAAGAAGAAGAAGAAGTGCACCCGAAACAGCTACTCCATGATCGGCCTCATAAGTCACTCGCATGGATTAAAAGTTGTTTTTTTTTTTAAAGGGGGTGGGGTGGGGCGAGAAACAGAATACACACAATCGTCTTACGGAGACAAGCGGATAACAATGAATTTTGGTTAATTAAGGTATTTAATCACTTGTGTATCAAGTGCCCTTTAAATAACATGTGCAGTGGTTCTACATTCGAATTAACCACATGTGTGCATGGGCGCCCGCAGAAAACTTTCTAGGGGGGGGGGCGAAAAAATCGATTAACTTTCCAGGGGGGGGGGCAACATTTTTTTAGTAATGTTTTAATGTAGTTTTAATTTACTGTAGCGTATTTGTATGGTGAACGAGCGGACAGGACATCAGCTTAGTTACTTTCTCTTTATTTTCTCTTTACTTTGATACATTTTTTGTCTATTTTTGTCTAAAAATTATGTATTCAATCAATCCAGGGGGGGTGCCCCCTTGCCCCCCCCCTGCGGGTGCCCATGCATGTGTGTGTGTTGGTGATTAAAATTGAATTTCATAGGTATGTAGGCTCATGTCACTTTCCCATTTGTCAATATGATATTTAAAAGTTAAAACGTTGGCGAACTGGACAGTGATATATCCGATTGGGGGGGGGGGGGGGGGGGGTCTTTTTGAAACGAATAGAGGATTAAAGTAAATTTACTTACGGGGACCAGCCCCCACCCCTACAGATCCCCCCGTTGACGATTGGTTATATCCGATTGGGGGGGGGGGGGGGGTGTCTTTTTGAAACGAATAGATGATTCAAGTAAATTTACTTACGGTGACCAGCTCCCACCCCTACAGATCCCCCCGTTGACGATTGGGTGGACCCTTGTCTAGAGCCGAATTTCCCAAATTCAGGTATGCTTTTGAAGAGCTCCTCTTACATGACGCCACAGATACACAGACCGTGAGAATAATAGAGGAGCCTACTTGCAAAAGGTACTAAGTCCGTTTTGAGTTAGTGCCCTTTTCTTAATCTATTGCCTTAAATACACATTTTGAATCTCTCATCTTAACTTTCAGAAGGCTCTAAAGGCCTTTATTTTAAAGGGAAAATGTAGAACAACCTTCAAAATGCTAGTTAAGTTGTAACACAAAATTCACTTTCCTGAAAAAAATGAGTTTGGTTGGACTTAGGACCTTTTGCAAGTGGGCTCCTCAATAGCAGGCTTGATGAGAGCATTGGGAGAGATTCTAGAAAGTCCCACTTAGTTATCAGTTTTAACATTTCAAATTATGACTACTCTTTGGATTTGACACCTTGAGCCTCGGGCAAAAATACTGAACAAAGGAAATGATGACAATTATTATTATTTATAAACAAAACATAGACTTTGAAGTTAATTTGAAACAACAATTTATTAATTTATAAATAATGTGGATTGACATATGAGCTAATAGTTTATATTTTTTCTGAAGTCAACACCAATTAGTCACGACCTGCCTAGAGCGTCACAGACTTAAGTTAAGAGACTAAATTTATGGGGTGAAAAAAACACTTTAGCTAGACGCTCTGGTAGCACTCTGCTCTTGTGACAACCTTCAGACACTCGGATCTGGTGGCACTCTATCTAGTGGAATCCTGAAATTGTATTCAACTTAAATGTGTCTGTTTTTTTTTTTTTTTTTAAAGTGTTGCTCCCATGAACTCAGTGTTCTCTGTTTCAGCTCAGTCGGATGAGGAAGTGCGTCACGGTTGAGATGCAAGATTTAACTCAGACACTCGGATCTGGTGGCACTCTATCTAGTGGAATCCTGAAATTGTATTCAACTTAAATGTGTCTGTTTTTTTTTTTTTTTTTTAAAGTGTTGCTCCCATGAACTCAGTGTTCTCTGTTTCAGCTCAGTCGGATGAGGAAGTGCGTCACGGTTGAGATGCAAGATTTAACCAGACCCAAACAAACAGATGGGCAGAGCATCATAAGAAAAAGTCATACGACATCATTGTATTTCATGGGCACCCCAAGCTTTTTAATCATATACACGTAACCTCTCTGAAGTTTGGGGAACATTTATTTTTTACCTTTTAGTATATTTCTGGAAATGCGTGATTTTTAAAAAAGTATTTTTTCATCGTTTGATTTTGTACTTTTTAGTCAAAGTATTCAAAGCTTCAGCTCAATTGGAGATCAGGAAGTGGGTCGAAATTGAGATAGAATGTTTGACCCACAGAGGCCCATCAAGGGTCAGTAGAGGTCAGAGGTCAATGGTGATTCACCATTGGTAACCTACTGACCATGAAGGATTGTATTGTCATCGGGGTTTGTTAAGTGTAAAAAGTTTCAGCTTAATTAGATATCAGGAAGTGGGTCAAAATTGAGATTCAAGATTTGACGTGCAGGGTTCACTCAAGGGCAGTTGAGGTCACTGGTGACAAACTGATCATGAAGCGTTGTATTATCATAAGGGGTGGATAAGTTTAAAACGTTTCATCTCCATTGGATATCAGGAATTCCCCATTTTTTTCAAAATTAGATGAGATGAAAATTCCATTTCATGTATATCAACTGATAAGAACTTTGCATTTCAGAATTAAAACAAAAAGCTGAATCTTCTTGATTTTATTGGGTGTATAAAGACATAAACATCATTGTCACATGATAATTTATATTGATTTCCTTTTTTGGTAAATAAAAACGATTTTGTTGATTGAACTAAATAAGCTCACGGTGGGCTGAATAAACCGAAGCTGCAAGCCAGATCCAGCAACACTAATGCATATAGTCAAACTCCGCTCCATGTTTGAGTTTTATTTTTTGCAATTTTTTTTTTTTTAATGTGTAAGGGAAGTGGTCCACCCCCGCCCCACACATTTGGACAGTATGAGTGCTAATTATTTTAGATATTGTTATCTCTCTTTGATAGAACAATTGACCTTTCATGAGAAAAATAATTTTAAACGGAATAAAAATATTTGGGAACTTTGTAATTTGAACTTTACGACAGTCTAAAAATTGATTAATTTTATCTATGCTTTAAGAGTTTTTATGATTTAGTCCGTGTATTTTTCTTTCCACCATTTTTATTTCCATTCCACGCCCACATCTCACATCCTTTCCCCTAGTTTTGTTTTTCTTTTGCGATTGGTTGTAAACACGTGTTTTTAAAAAAAATCAAAATATACTATAAGTCTGCATTAGCAATTTACCTAAAATACCATGCCTAAATCTAAAAGAGATAAAAAAGGTAAGTAAATATACTAATTTAGGAAGATAAAATAAAGCTTATATAAATAAGTAGATAGGATTAGAATTTTCAATTTAGTTTAGGTTAGGAGCGTGATGAAAGGAAAGGCAAAGGCCTGAAAGCTTTCTCCAAGTCCAAGAAGTCAGAACAGTGCTGAGAACACTAATCTACAGTTGAGTACAGGGACAGACTGGCAGCAGTGTCGAGTTGGTCTCTGTTCTGTCTTCCGTGTGTCTCACTAAAATGGGTGTTTATGTCAGGAGTAAGCTATCATTTGTAATATTGGATTATTGGCTAATGTGGGGATTGGATGCCACGACGTCATTTGCATGTTGGCAGTTGGTAATCTTGCAGTTCAGGTGCGTATATTATTTTTGATCGAATTTCGTACTATCGCGTGTAAACTTACGTGTATTCTTCATTAAATTAAATCCAGGCAGTGATAGTTAACTAATAACTAATAATGAAACATACATCGCAAATAATTTTTATTTTATTTTATTTCTAAAGCGTCTTTGAACATCCCCGAACCTTCCAACCTTTATTTTTTTTTTTAACCCTGTTGCCAGATTTTTTATCAATAAGTATAAATTGGTATGCTAAACGAAATTTTCAAATTGTAGCCATGTTCACAAAAAGAATGAAATAAATACGGCGTGAAGAGGAGTCTTGAACTTAATTAGATGTTCCTTTTTTTATGGCAGTGTCTACACGTCCGGCGCGCCGGTATAGTGGTAACCTAGCCTTCTTCTCATAACATAACTAAATACTAATCCTGAACTACAACCATGTCTGATTTAGTCTACTGGTCTTATTTTATTTGGTTCATATTTTAAATTTAGGCTTCAAGGTAGGGCTTTACAAGATGTTTAACCAAGTTATGGGACTTTCTTCATTGAAGAGTTGGAATCAAATAGACTAGTAATAATAGGCCTAAACCTACTACTAGTCAGTATTTAGGCCGACTAGTTTAATATTCAAACTCAAACACTTTTTGTATCTCAGAGCATTTGACATGTTCAGCATTAATTTATTATCTAGGGATCGGCTGGCTTATATATGTACACCATATTGGAATATCAGTTATAA
Organism: Lymnaea stagnalis; assembly: GCA_964033795.1. Classification (NCBI taxonomy): domain Eukaryota; kingdom Metazoa; phylum Mollusca; class Gastropoda; family Lymnaeidae; genus Lymnaea; species Lymnaea stagnalis. The sequence continues at coordinate 364,004 of CAXITT010000300.1, read as the reverse complement.
AATGCAATGCAACTATTTTGCAGGCGACCACTTGTCACTTGACCTGCCAGAATAATAAAACCTACTAGTCGGCCGGCGGTCACGTGACATTCCCCGCCGTACGTATATCTCCCGCACTATTTGTCCAGCGTGCCGGACGTGTGGACACTTCGTTTTTTTATAGGGGCCCAAAAATTTTTTTTCCTTATACTTATATGGGGTGTATAAATATAATTCCAATCAAAAGCTCCTGCATGGGCATGGGTGAATGGAATGAGATCAAACATTGTACACATAATAACACTTATCCATATTCAAAAACCGGTACTGAAGTTTAATAATGAAGTCATAATTTTAACTTTTCCTAAAACTAGCCAATATACACGTCAATTTTATATAAATTTATTTTGTGAACATGCTTTTAGTTTTAAAAGTTAAGCATCAATAAATAATTTGGGTATAATTTAATATAAATCTTATTTCTGTCATGTAGGGTGTATTAAAAAAACAATAAAATGGAGAGATCGTTTATGCTATCGGCTATGTACTAATGGGGGCTGTAAAAATCAATAAAAAGAAAAGTTATTGCTGTACAATTTAGTTTTAGGGCTAACTAATACTGTCTAGAATACATTTTAGAAAGAATACACGTAAGATTACATGCAATAACACGAAATTCGTTAAGAAATAATATACGCATCTGAACTGCAAGATTACCTGCATTTTTTATTTAAGTTGCTGTGAATTAGGGTTCAGGTTAGGTTTAGGGATAAATTTGTAGGGTTCAGGTTAGGTTTAGGGATACATTTAGGGTTCTGGTTAGGTTTAGGGATACATATAGGGGTTAGGTTAAGGGATTGCTTCTATTGCTGCCCACAGATACTACTTACCAGCTAAGTGCTATTTCTTATTTTTATAACGTTTTTTCTGTTGTTTTGTTCGCTGACGAAGGCTTTCTGCCGACACGTTCGCTGTTTTGTTGCGTTTAATTTTTCAGGTTTAACCATACTCTGTTTTACTCATTTTATTTAGGTTAAGGGATACATTTACTTAGATTTAGTGACAGAATTAACTGGTTTTGTCAACTATGATGACGGCCATTGAGAAAATAGTGGCATCCTTTCTGAACATTTACCGAATTATTTATTATGGCAAAGTTTTAAGTTAGGCTAATCATAAATACATGGACATGACGTATTCATATGATTAATGGGTAAATTTTGACTACGATTGCCACTATTTTCTCAATGGCCGCCATCTTGGTTAACACGTCACGTGAAGTCATCTATCCCTATGCCTAACCTGAACCCTAAATCGATCCCTAAGCCTAACCCGAAACCCTAAATCGATCCCTATGCCTAACCTGAACCCTAAATCGATCCCTATGCCTAACCTGAACCCTAAATCGATCCCTAAAATAATTTAGTAAAAATAAACAAATGGAAGTTACTCCCTGGAAAATAAGTCGTGGCAATCGTAACTAGGATTAGGATTATGATTAATGATCATTCAATGATGTTTTGGCCCATTTCTGACCACCCCGTTCCTCATACAAAATAAATAAGTTTTTTAGTTTTAGAATATTATAGACCAGGCCTGCACAACTCAAAATGTAAGGCGGGCCGTGTAATACTTTATGGAAAACTTGTGTGGGCCGTAATATAATAGGCTAAATAGGACATGGGCGAACGCTATTAAGACTAAGAAAATAATAATGATGAAGAATATTTCGTTGATTGTTATTGTTAGTTATAGTATTTTGACAAAATGTTAATATATTGACAAGATATTAGTAGTTTGACTAAATGTTGGCAAAATCCAAGGTGGGCTGGATTTGGTGGGAGGTATGCCACCCCTCCCAAGATTTGTGATGTCATTTATGTATGGCCCCTAGGATGCTTTTTAAAGGTCATTTAATATTATCTGTTGGTCTTCTGTGGGCCATTGAAATTGATGAATGATAATCTCTCTGCATGCCATGTCTGGGGTATTCAGAGTCACTGACAGACTAGTTAGTTATGTAAGTGAGTGAAATGGAATAGATTTTCTTTTCTTAAATTCTAGTAATGGAAAGTTACAGAGGTATGATATTTTTTAAGCTTAATAAAATGAAAATGACAGGAAAAGATAGTTGTTTAATTAAGTTTCATCGTGACTTGTTAATATCGATTTTAGTTGCTTGAGCTGATACGTTGGAAAATATTGCTGCCACTTTTTAACTGCCCTAACCTGATCAACCCTTGAAGTCTCATACTTCACCAAACATCGTCATGATAACCTTCCTCAAATAAATTTTAATTTTAAAAATTAATTAATACATATAATATTTTATTTCAGTTTCACTTACACAGACTAGGAAAAAGGGTTTGGAGCTGAAGCAGAAGTTGATAGAAAAGGTTGGCATCCTTGAGCAGTGTTTTTAATCATGTAATTTTATTAATATAAATTATAAGGACATTTAGGTTATTTTTAAGTCTGCAGAGAAATGCTTCAATTTGGAAATAACAATTTTAAAGAGCATAAAATTAAAGTAAAAATTATTTTAAGAATTGCAACTTGATACATTGTTAATGCCTGCAACAAATGAATATTATTTTGGTGTAAATTTGGAAATAAAAGAAATTTGAAAGTTAGAGAAAGTAAATAAAATTTATTTATTAAATAAAAACATTTTGCAAAATTAAAGAGAAATTTTCAAAATCTGAACCATTAACAAAAATTTCAACTATTCTATCTTGAAAAAAATCAGATTCGTGAAACAGCTGATCAATATGCAAGAATATTCACATTTTCTGTACATAACATGAGAAATGTTCAACTTAAAGAAATTCGGCAAGAATGGAATCACAGCAGGTGAGTTTCTCACTCTTAATTTTTAAAAAGTAATTGGGTACACTTTTAGTTTTACAAGCTACAACAACAAAGTAGCTGCTGTATACAGTATGAGAGAGTTGCATTGGCTGCCGGTACGCGCTTGCATAGAGTACAAAATTGCAACTCTGTGCTACCGCTGCTTGCATGACCTGGGGCCTTCCTATCTCAAAGCACTCATGACACCTTATGTATGTTATGTAACGCTCATCAGATAGTGGCAAACTCTCGATACTACGTGTTCGCCTTGAGACTTACGGAAGGCGCACTTTCGCATTTGCTGGCCCAACAGTTTGGAACACCCTTCCTGTTGCTCTCAGAAACAGCCAGACACTGGAGTCCTTCAAAACCGATTTGAAAACACATCTATTTCGCAAACACCTGCTGGGGTGATGTTGTCTACCGTCTTTTACAGCTAGCTATTGTCTCCTAGATGTATATTGGCTTGTGTTGTTTATGGTTGCAAGGGATGAAAGATTTAGAATGGGTATGCTTGTATGTAGTTTTTGTAATGTTGCGTTTTGTACTTCAATGTGGTAAAATATAGATTGTTTTATTTCCCTTTTAATATGTTTGACTTTATACAGCGCTTCGAGCCTTTGGGGATAAAGCGTGATTTTCAAATAACCTTTATTATTATTGTTATTTAAACTGAAAATTGATTTTGTTAGGGAAAAGTAGAAGATCAGACTGTTAAAAGTATAATATTCATGACAATGAGCAAGTTAGCATAAAACTTTGGGATATAGTTATGTTGGGTATAATTAGGTTATGTTGAATATTATAAAAACGAAGAGTTCTATTTATTTCATTAGCATTAATTCAGGTTACAAAATAAAATGCACATGTCCTTTATAAATTTACAGGCATGTTAGCATATTTACAAGCACATTTTTAGTTTTGATCAGTCCATTGAATAGTACCGTATATTTGTGCATGTTGCATATTTTCAACATAGACTTTGTAAAATTGTTTACATTTGCTCTTATAGCATCCATGTGAACTCCCTTTTCAACTCTGGCTGTTGTATTCACACTCTGTATTATTTTGCTTTTAAATGTAATGTATGTAATAAACATGACAACTAGGTAGCTCAAAGTGAAGAAAAATTTATAAAGCAGTTCTGAAAATTCTTTCACAGACAATATAGGATTATAATAAGCCCAAATGGTCTCCTTTCATTGATTTACTAGATGATCCCATTACCAAGCCCCTTACTTACTTACTTAGGCCTTTCTACCCCGTCTGGGGCATAGGCCATCTACAAGAATTTTCCACTCATCACGGTCCTGTGCTTTCCTTTCCAATTGCTTCCAGGTTTATCCCATATTTTGCGTGTCTGCCTCTAGCTCTCGTCTCCATGTATTCTTAGGCCTTCCTCTCTTTTTCCCTGTGGGTTCCATTTTAGACATTGTCTTGTGGTGCAATAGGGTTTTTTTTTCAGAGCATATGCCCTATCCATCTCCATCTTTTCTTTATGAAATCTTCATCGATGGGCACCTGGTATGTCCTTTCTAGTAGATCTTTGTTAATGATAGTATTTGGCCACTTGATTTTCAGGATCTTTCTAAGGCATGTGTTAATAAATGTCTGCACTTTCTGCATAAGGCTCACTGTTGTTTTCACCAAGCCCCTTCTATGATTAGTAATAAACAAGCTGTCTCTTGTGGAACAAAACTTGAGAAAGCAAGTTGAAGACGCCATTAATAATTTTTGTGTAAGTTCCAGAAGTTACTATTCAGATTTTGTACCAAACCCTCAAACAACCAACCAACCAACCCCCCCCCCCCCCCCCCCCCCCCCCCCCCAATCATCTTCCTCTTAGGATTTAACTGCCCGGCTGGTCTGATAAATCCATTCTATGTGGATTTTAACCCAGAACAGGAAATATCTTTGTCAAAATTTGAAGCCACTAACGCTTGGTGGCCAATTCAGCTTTGTTGTTTAATGGTAATCAGGATATTTATTGAAAAATCATGCTAAGCTGCACTACTAACTTTTTATAGTATAAAGCATTTTCAGTTAATAGGAACAGAACCAGGCCGGTAAAACAAAAAGAGTATAACAATTGCGCATTCTCATTGCAGGTTCTTTTTTGGTAAAAATAAAGTCATGCAACTTGCCCTGGGAAGAACTGAAGATGAGGAGTATAGAGAGAATCTTCACAAACTGACACAGCATTTACAAGGACAGACAGGATTGCTGTTCACAAATTCAAAGGAAAAAGAAGTATTGAAGTGAGATTAATTCAGAGATTGTTTGCTCTAATGCCTCTATATTTTTGTCTGTTTTAAAGTATGGAGCACCTCAACAAAAATAATAGAACATATATATATCAGGGTGACCAAAACCGAGCTAATTAGCCAAAGGGGCTTGCTAGATCTCAATGTTTGACAATACATTTTAAAAATACTATGAATTTCTAATGTATTTAGTGTGTATTTGGAGAGGCTAAATTAGGATATTGAGGAGAATCTTAACTTGGCTAGTGCAGGTGGTAGGAAAATCTCAACTTGGCTAGTGCAGATAGGAGGAGATTTCTAACTTGGCTAGTGCAGGTAGGAGGAGATTCCTAACTTGGCTAGTGCAGGTAGGAGGAGAATCTAACTTGGCTAGTGCAGGTAGGAGGAGAATCTAACTTGGCTAGTGCAGGTAGGAGGCGAATCCGAACTTGGCTAGTGCAGGTAGGAGGAGAATCCTAACTTGGCTAGTGCAGGTAGGAGGAGAATCCTAACTTGGCTAGTGCAGGTAGGAGGAGAATCCTAACTTGGCTAGTGCAGGTAGGAGGAGAATCCTAACTTGGCTAGTGCAGGTAGGAGGAGAATCCTAACTTGGCTAGTGCAGGTAGGAGGAGATTCCTAACTTGGCTAGTGCAGGTAGGAGGAGAATCTAACTTGGCTAGTGCAGGTAGAAGGAGAATCTAACTTGGCTAGTGCAGGTAGGAGGAGAATTCTAACTTGGCTAGTGCAGGTAGGAGGAGAATCCTAACTTGGCTAGTGCAGGTGGGTGGAGAATTCCTAAAGGTACAAAGACTAAACACTGGCCACCTGTCGTAATGTATCAGTATCAGATTGCATCAGGACAAGGCTCGTACAAATGTGACAGTGACATGGTCATAAACAAAGAGCTTTGGAATGCTGAGACTTGTGGCTAGTTATTGAGAATTGTCCATGCAGACTGAGGTGTGGGAAATTCATTTAGAGAAGGTGAGTGGAGAATTCGCACAGTTATAACCGGACACTGACCGCCTGTCATATTGTATCCAGACCTGTTTACCCTCAAATTCTTAAAATCGTACAATATCACAAAATCATTCAATAAATTATCTTAATAGTAAAAAAACCACAGAGTATTTATAACATATAAACCTCAAAATCGTACATTGTATGCCAAAATCGTAAGAGTAAACAGGTCTGTTGTATCAGATTGCACCAGCATGAGGCTGGTGCAGCTTTGACAATCAAGTTATAAATCAAGAGGATTTGGAATGCAGAGGCTTGTGACTAGTTAATGAGAATAGTCCATGCAGACCGAGGTGTGGGGCATTCCTACACTGCTTTATGCCACACCTTTCATTGGGTGCAATGAGTAGGAATATTGGATTGCAATCAACACAGACATTAGTTATCAATCAAGGGTGGCTGGTTAATATGAAATGTCTATGTAGATAGCGGGAAGCATGGAGTGATTCATAGTACCGGGGCGGAGAAACAGTTCGTAGCACAGATGTAGAAATAGATGGTTCTGAGAGGGAATCAGGGGTACTAATAAAAGGGGACCGGAGAGCAGTGGTAGTCAGTTGGGGGACTCAGTCGGAGAGCAGTAGTGGTTAGCTGGACGGCTCAGTCGGAGAGCAGAGAAGAGAGAGTACAGTAGAGCAGTGCAGTTCAGGCTAACTTGGACGGTAGAGAGATGAGCTGGGACAGTCAGAGTTGAGTAGCAGAGACGTGAGAGTGAATCATATTTTTATTATTTTTTTTTGCTGGCATCCGTGACGATGGTGTGGGCTTCGGAGGACAAAATGCACACGGCCTGGGATTATCCTTCAAGGATTATTAGCTGGTTCCCAACAGCAAATCGCCTCTCTCCACTCCGCTGGATACCCAAAGGAACATCATTTGGATGATACAGTTTGGCACCAGTCGCAGGAGATTTCAGAATGTTTCATTGTACCAATGTTATCAGCCTTTCGGGACTCCATGTCCGGTTTTGATTTCAGAGTTTCCTTCTCTTAGATGAGTTGCCATCCAAGGTTAACGAGTCGCATCTACCCGTGGTGCTGGTGATGTTTTTGCTTGACTGGGCTTTGGTTGGAATTGAACTCCAGACCACCAACTTGAGATTTGCTCAGTTTAGACCACTCAGCCACCCCGCACCCTTGAATCATATTATTACTCAGAGAAATGCAGGCCATAACCATCATGTTGTTTGTTACCTGATTGTTTGGGTACAAGTGACAGAGGAAGCAAATGTTATCATCTAAGCAAAAGTCGCAGAGAGCATAACTAGAGTGTTACAGTTTATCTAAAATATGAAGAAGTCAATTGCATTTTTTCACCTAACAATTAAGACATATTTATATAAATTTAACCAGCTCTCGTTTCAAATTTTCTAATTTATCAGTCCCATAGCTTACTATTTACCCAAAGCTGGGGACTATCTTGGCCAAATTTGAAGCCATTATGGCTGCTTGGAGAGGCAGAAATTAATACAGTTGCATCACGGGGCAGACAGGCTAGTCAGGTTAAAAAGTGGGCTTAAATGCACTAGATTTATTTTGGCAAATTGCTATGTGGGGAAATTAGTCCTGCTTGAATTGTATTGGATGTGCATTTGAGGTTAGGTATGGAAATTTCTTTAAATTATCATTTATAAATTTAAATGGCCATAATGATATTTAGTTGATAATTTTAAACTAGGTCCTTGTTCAGTTATATAATTCAGTTAGTAATTATCAATAATTTCTCCACGTTGATCCATTGATTTTGTTTAAGAGTTGAAATGAAGTTAATCCTTTTGTTACTCAGTAGCTTAGAGTGCATTTTTTTATCAGCATAGTGTGTAAATAAATATATCTTAGTTAATTTTATACTTACAATTGCCCTACTGTTCAATTTAAGCTGGTAGACAAAGCAACCACACATTGTTTGCTTAGTGGGCAAAAATAACATTGTTTGCTTAGTGGGCAAAAACTAACATTAAAATCGTTAATTTTATGGCAATGTTTGAAAATATAAGTGTCTGTTCTATTGCAAGATTTATTGTTTGTGAAATCATTTGTCAATTTTTGTTCAAATTTTTTAAACTTTGATGTCAAAGCATTACTATAAGTACCATAAATCTTAGTAATAGTTACTTTGACAGTTTTTTTATTTCTAAATCATATATCCATCCTTCTGATAGAAATTTGTTTGGTGGGAAGAAGTCTTCTTTTCATTTTATCATTCACCACTCTATATGAGCTTTCAAGAAATCATTTTTGAACTGCATATTTTGCTTTTTAGCCTTGTACTGATTACATTTGAGTAATTCTTGGCACCATTTCTCTGAATTAGATACTTTGATGAGCTGTACGTCCCCAACTATGCTAGATCTGGCACTGTAGCCACCCAGACAGTTTTATTGGAAGAGGGTCCACTTGCTGAATTCAGCCACTCACTGGAACCACAACTCAGACAGCTTGGATTACCTACACAACTTAAAAGAGGTGAATATTGTTGTTGTCTGTCTGGGAAAGGGATCGAGATCAATGCCAAATTCAAATATTCACAATGAACCACCTGTCACATAAAAAAAAATTAGGTACTCCTCTCCCCTGTTGGATAATGAAGCTTGGCTGTGCTAAATGAAATCTAAGAGTTAATACCCTGGTGACCAGACATTAACCAGACCAAAACTAATATACCTACTGTTTTCAGATACGCTTAGCTAATTATGTGCAAAACTTAAAACAATACTAAAATCCATTACATTTCAAACAAAAGATTATCATACTGGGATGAACAGGGCTGGCCTGCAATAGATATTTTTAGTAGATTGATAAGACACGAACAATTTGTGTAAATAATTAATGGGATGAACAGTAAAAACACTGCAGAGAAGAATAATTGAGACATATTAGCTAAACGTATCATATATTAATGAATAAAGATCCACTCATATGCATAATCTATTATAATTGAATGAATAGCACAGAGGCATGAGTTTGTCCTCTTTAATGCCCACCTTTGTGTGTTTCACAGCCCATTGCCCATGACACCAGCACTCACATCATACAGGGTCTAGCAGTTTTGGTTTTGTTATCTGTTACTCACCTTTCACCTTCTTCTCCCAGGTGTTGACATCATACAGGGCCTAGCAGCTTTGGTTTTGTTATCTGTTACTCACCTTTCACCTTCTTCTCCCAGGTGTTATTCACTTATTGAAAGATCACACAGTTTGTGAAAAGGGACAAGTTTTAAATCCTGAACAATGCAGAATACTTGTAAGTGACACATCTAAATTCATGAAATAATGAAATCAATAAACTATCTGTAAACACTACAATTTGTTATTGCGAAAGTAAGACATTAAACTATCAAGCATTAACTTGGATACTTTTTCAATCAAGTCAATTATCCAGTGTTTCAGTGTGACTCTAGATAAAAGATGTTTAAAGCTCTGTTTTAGAATCAAATTATTGATTAAATTAAAGGTTTGTTCAATCTGTACGTGTACACCATGATGTATAAATTATTTACTCAATCTAGAAATTATTTGGCCACCAAATGTCAGAGTTTCACATCACAATCGATGGCATGTGGAGTAATACTGGCAAGTGGAAACGTTTTGATGATCGGCCTGAACACATTGTGCCAACCAAAGTTCGAGTAAAACGTAAGTGAAGCTATAATAGAAAATTTATTGGCGTATGTATTTTTTTAAAAATTTTACTTTTTACATTTTATCAAGAAATAAAACGAATAAAGTATTCTCTGATTATAAATATATATATAGCACTGAGTCATAATGGGCCCAGACACGCAGCGCCGCCATTCGCACCCGGGTACCATTAGACTCAAGCTACTCGGATGTCATTTGTGGTAGTTTATTTTAGTTAAACCGAAGAAGTACGTTTACAAACATATAGCCCATACAATTATCTTTCATTTGATACCTCATTTTGTTTTACAAGCCCAACAATAATATTTTAAATAGCTTTTTAATCCCAACCTCTCAATTCTGGTACCCCGGTAGGAATAGTCACAGCCGGCAATAAATCATTTTAATGGAAATTTAAAATATTACAAAGGTGAATTAAACCCCATGACCATATCTTGTCAAGTATGTTTAAGACCAGGTAGACGACCCTTCAAGATAAATCTGTTGCTCTTTTCATTAACAATTTCAATGTTTATAGAATGGTAAATCTTTGTCCAGTGCATAATGGTATAACTTTGTTCAGTGCATAATGGTATAACTTTGTCCAGTGCATAATGGTATAACTTTGTTCAGTGCATAATGGTATAACTTTGTCTAGTGCATAATGGTATAATTTTGTCTAGTGCATAATGGTATAACTTTGTCTATTGCATAATGGTATAACTTTGTCCAGTGCATAATGTTATAACTTTGTCCAGTGCATAATGTTATAACTTTGTCAAGTGCATAGTGGTATAACTTTGTCTAGTGCATAATGGTATAACTTTGTCTCATGCTTAATGTAAATCTTTGTCCAGTGCATAATGGTATAACTTTGTCCAGTGCATAATGGTAAAAATTTGTCAAGTGCATAATGGCATAAATTGGGCTGCAGTAGTAGTAGTAAGAACTGGCATCAGGGACTTTGTGCATATTCAAAAGAACTTGCACTATAATTACATGGTAAATCTCTTTGTCCAAAATGTTTTGGAAATTCTGACCTAGATGAATGGAGATCACTGTTAACTTGATTCTTTATATTTGACCTACATTCTAAATTAAACTCAGCTGAACTGATAACAGCTAGTAGATCATACCTCTGCCTGTCTTCAAAATTTAACATCAATTTTGAATTTTCTTCCTCAGCTAAGAAAGATGAAAGCAAAAAGGATGATGATGCAGATGAATCTAAAATGTTGGAGGGCGAGGAATCTGAACCAGAAGATGATGAGGATGAATCTTGATGATGTTGATAGAATTTTTTTTTTTTTTAATGGCATTAAAAGAAATTGAACATAAATTATAATTTTTGTTTTGTTTCTTCTTGGCAAGTGTGAATGATTTTTTGTTTCAGTATAGGTTTAGAGAGTAAATATTCGGATTGTGGAATATTTCACTATTTAGTATCTACAATAATTTTTAAATGCACTACTTACTGGTATTAAGTATAATATAGTAATTCATTTCTAACTTAATTGGGTTAAGTAAGCTATGTGGTCAATAGCTCGTTTCATAGCAACTATGAAATAATGCACATTTTTGGGGGGTATCTCTGTAGTGTTCGGCTTCAAATACTAAAAATGGTATAATTAAATATTTGGTGTTCTCTTGGGCATCTGCTTAATTTCAGTCAGTCACGACCGGGGTTGGGGGGGGGGGTCAGTCATGGGAGACTTTGTCAGATAATAGGTCAAGTCATTAAAAACAAGAGTACTCAAATTCAAATAATTAAATTTGTTAATATTGTCTGACTGACAGTGACACTTTCATAAATCCTGATTTTTTTTGTTCACTTTTAGCTGGTTCATATTTATACATCCAAAATTCACATAAGTCTTTTGATTCGACAGGTCTGAAACTTGTAATTTCTAACTGTGATTGATGTTTCTTTTAGAGTTCAATTAACCCCAAAGCAGTGAACACTGACTCTATTAAAACAACAACAAAAAAACAACCTTGCCTTTGTATTCCAAAATACCTTTAACATAAATGAATTGCCGTTGGAGGCAGAGGTGTAGTCAAGCCAGAGGCGTAGCTAGAGTGTTTGGCGCCCAGGGACAAGATTCATTTTAAAGCGCCCCCTTTTCCTTTTTTCAACTCTCAAACACATTATTTTCATCAATAAAAAAAAAAATAATAATTTCAAAGCACATTTTGGCGCCCGGGGACATCTCTCCATCCCCCCCCCCCCCCCTTCCCTACCCCTCTCTGAGTCGAGCCATTCCGGCGTCCATTACACTTTTTGTAAGCAGGGTTAGGGTTAGGGTTTCCCCCTTTTCCTTTTTTCAACTCTCAAACACATTATTTTCAACAATAAAAAAAAAAATAATAATTTCAAAGCCCCTTTTGGCGCCCGGGGACATCTCTCCATCCCCCCCCCCCACTCTTCGCTACGCCTCTCTGAGTCGAGCCATTCCGGCGTCCATTACACTTTGTGTAAGCAGGGTTAGGGTTAGGGTTGTGTAACCAGGGTGCCTCCCAAATAGTTTTAACTATGACACCATAGTTTTATGCAGCGTAAAGTACGCCTAATTACTAGACCTGCTAGTATTTTATGACATTAGTTAGCAATATGCTCCTGTACTATTGATTTTATGACCAATTCATTAAATATCTCCCCAATTCATTTAAGCAATCTTATTATCTTTCATGGTTGGGAAAAAAGGGGGGTGGGGGTGGCATTCATAAATGTCGTCACGCTACTTTGGCCAATATTTATGCCCCTTGCCTGAACCCATCGTCACACATTAGGACCCACCCATCTGCAATAAAAGAGTTTGTCCAGAGAACAGCGGAGACACTTCATACGCCGTGGGTGCCACGTGAAAAGGAAAATGGGGGGGGGGGTGCGCGAATGGGCGAGCTGGACAAAGAATACTTGTAAAAAAATTAAAAAAATTATTCACCTAATAAGAATAATAAAGTAATAACCACCCATGCGTACAAAAATTTGGT
>CAXITT010000300.1:319152-351191 GCA_964033795.1 Lymnaea stagnalis | reverse complement strand
CCCCCCCCCCTAAAAAACCTGAAGTGACGCCGCTGCTTGAGACTAAAACTTCAAAATTGATTAGGGGGAGGCGGATGGCCAATTTTGTTCCAGCCGTGGGCCCCATATGAATGTCCGGGTACACCTTTTTTAAGCCACTGAATGTGTAGGGTGATATGGACAAGTCCAACCAAACAACATATACAAATATATTTATTCATTATTGAAAAGGCGTATTATAGTGACATTCATTGCTTGTTTTGTTTAAAATAAGGGACAATGCCTAAATCTTCGCACCATTTGTCAATTTTTCCCCCACTTTTATGAATACAGGAGGCCTATACAATCACGTGACTCTCCCGGACGACGAGTTGTTTTGTAATGGCGGGGTAACAATGACAGTGACTTATAGTTATTCCGATAGGATTGTTAGTTTAATATTACAAGTATATCTATTTGGAAATAAAACGTATTAAGTATATAATCTTATTTATATTGAGTGCCCTTAACTTATAATCATGAGCCACGTCGATCAAGGGTAAGTAAATGAATTGGAATCAATAACATTTATTTTAAATTTATGTTTATTTAAAATTATTTGCAGCTTACTGACTTACTGCTTAGCTTAGACTTATATTTTAGTTTAGGCCATCAATCAAACCGGGCTTTGTAAATAAAGTAGTGAATATGTAGTATAATCATATACTTAGTGATTTAATTTATTAACGCCTATGTCCTATAATATAAAATTGGCGTGTAATTAATAATGTAGGCCCTCCAAATAAAAATTAAAATATTAAAAAATCATCAAAAATTTGAAGCACAAATTAAACACTGTCATCACTCATGGTCCAAAAATATGCCCCCCCCTCCCCCAAATGTTCAATATGGTTTATGGGAAAATGTCACAATGTGCATTGGCACAAAAAGTATACTTATAATAAATAATGTATTATAAATTAAAGACAAGATAAAGTAAAGATTGAAGTCATAAAGTAAAGATCCGTTTCTCTAACTAATGATAATGGTATAAAAATATGTTCATTTAAGATTACAAAACTTACCTATTTAAATATTATTCTCAGTTTTAAATTTAAATAGCCCTAATAAACAATGTTATTTAAAATTATATATTAAAATTAAGTACATTGACATTATTATTCTATATAGTGATTTTATATATTTTATTAGTATTATTAGAAATTAAGCATATAATTTTGCTTATACTTTTCATCATGCCATACTTATTCTATACTTATGCAGTTAATTTTACAAATATAATATACCAAACATATTTTAAATAATCTTAATGAACTCTTGAATCCTATTAAAATTAAAGTACAAAAATCATTTAATAATTTATAGGATAATATTTAGAGTTTTAACTATAGGGATTATAATAGTATAGTCTATTCTTTTTAGAAACATGCATATATTTCTTTTGAAAAATATTACCAAATATTTTTGGGGAAAACTGATTTTTTTTTTTCCAAAGTATTATTAGTTATTAAATCAAGGGGGTGAGCTCATATTAAATTTAAAAAAAAAAGATTATTTTTTACCCACCCTTGCCTCTTATGTTATATAACATTTCCATTGACCCCCTCCCCACTGTGGCCCACACAGTTTTATATAACATTTCTAGCAAACTCCACCACTTCTGGCTAACACCAAATGAAGTGAAAAAAAACAAGCAGAAACAAGCACATTTAAGCAAAAAGACAGAAATAATTTGTTACAAAAATGTGCTAAATAGTTGGCAAAAAATAGATTTTAGTTTTTAATAATTTAGGCTAATTTCGTAAATTTGAAAAGCAGAAATTTTGAAAACATAAAAATTAATTTAAAAAATTAATTTAAAAAATTGTCATATAACATTGCTCTAGACCACCCCACGCCCCATGTAACACATTATAACAAAATGATAAACCAGACCCTACCCTATTCATGTTATAAAATATGTTCGTAGTCCCCTAACTTAATGTCAAGATTGTCTCCAAAGATTTATTAAAAATATGCAAGTATATATTTAAAAAAAATTTTATAGTACAATTTGATTGGTAGCCTACACATTTTGTTAGCTTTTTTCCTTGATTAAATCTTATTTGAAAATCTTTTAAAAATTGAAAAAATAAGCACTATACCTATATGAATATCTTTATTCTCCCTAGACCATTGTCTCATTACAACAGCTTGTCTGATAACCATTTATCAGGGTTTTTCAATAACCCCAGGATGCGAAAACATCTTCGAAAGTCTGGTCTGGTGAGGATTCCATACATTTTTGGTGTAATTTTAGACAATACAAGTATTCCCCTTGTTTCAGGTGTAGTGGGTGTTATTTGATAGTTGTTACTACAATCTTTTTTACAATGAGCAAAATTAAGAATTTCTGTCTGAATGACTTATCATGCAACTTAATTTTTAAATGTTTCAAATGTTTCAAATGTTTATAAATTAATTAAGAGCAATTTAAATGTTTATATTATATTAGTTAAAAAATTAACTGATGCATGTAATGAAATGTTATGGTTAAATATTCATTCATTTCTGAATCAATGAAATGAAAAATTATAGACTTATAAGCAGTGATGTTGTCATAAAAGTAATACCAGTAATTAATTTAATTTTAAAGGCACAGCCATGTAAAATAAAATTACTTATTCTTTAAAGCTCCAAATAGCTATATGTTAATCCTGCAAATAACATTTTTCCTTTGATCCTGTTCGCAAGAATATTTCTAAATTAGTAATTTTATCGTTATACAAGGAATTAAATCGTTTCCTTTTTTTGTTCCCACAGATAAATAAAGATGGTTACATTGTATCAGAGAAGATGTACAGACTAAACATGTGCAGAAAAGAGCAAAAGAAACATGTGAAAGATATGATTGCTCAGGCCATTGTTCATAAGACCCTTGATCTGGAGAGGACAAGGCAGGCTGAGATTAGAAAAAAATTAGAAGAAATTGCCAAGATTGAGCTGGTCAGAAACATAAAAGTATGTTATAATTTAATTGTTTTTCATTTTTTGTATTGCCAAAGGAAAGGGACATATTTTAAGATTTAAAGTATGAATTTTAAATATTATTATGTATCTAATGAATCCAATCACATTTCAAATAATTTATTCAACACGTTAAATAAGATTTGGGGGAAAATGATGTGAAAGCCTTTTTTTTAAATAGTTCACCTGAGTATTAACATTATAGTGCTCCCTTTTCATGTTTATTCACTACTGCCAACAACAGTCAAAATTATTTTGAAAAAATATTTATTTTTAGATTGAAAAGCAGATTTATAGCTTTTTTAAACAACAGAGTGTGCACAAAAGAATTTGGTGGATTAATCTTTAACAGTAGATGTGTTACAGATTATATATACTTGACATGCTTTTATAAGTAGGCTGTGATCCTGACTTTACATTTTAACTATCACACCATCTAGTTTAATTAATAGTTATTTAATTTGTCTTCAAAGAAATGTTTACTTTTGAAAAAAGTCATCATCATTTTACAAAAATCAGATTAATGCTTATATTGTGTACAGCCCAAAATATATATTTTAGTCATCAGGAAACATTTCTGTTTCAAAAATAAAAACTTTGGTTTGGATTGAATTTGAATTGTATTATATATGATTTCCTTCATGTTATATATTTTTTATTTATAAAAATTGTTTGGTGTTTGGAGTGGCTCTTGCAAATAGTGACGAAGAACATTAAAAACTATTGTTTTTTCTGTATGTAGTTATGAAATATATGTTCTCTATATGAACATTTTACATTACAAGCTTACTTCCACAACATTAAAGCTGTAGTATCTTACCACCACCACGAGATTGTGATTAAAAGGAAATGTAAACAATTAAAACTGCCTGTTGGAGTCTGATAAAACAGAAACTCCACAATTATTAGTGAGAAACATTGCAATAAACTCCTGTCATTAAATTTGCTTTAAAATTATAGTTTTTTGGGGATCAAATCCAAGCCTTACTTAAACAACCTAGAATTGAATGTTCTGACACTCATGCTGTCATGTCCCCATGTTTCATTGATTATAATTTAACGTAACTGTTTGCCAACTCAATAAAATCCAAATTTACTGGCAAATATTCTAAATCTGTATATTTTTACTGACAATGAACATTATTTAAGGACACTCTTTTAAAATAACCTTACAAAACTAAAAAAAAAAACACATATCTGTTCTACTATGTAATGCCTCTGTATGATTCTATGTCATTTTGCCAGCTACTTTGGAGATGGTGTAGGTGGGTCGTCGAGTTTGCACTCATAATACCCCCCCCCCCACCGGCACTCCCCCAAACGGGCCAGAGCCGAAGCTCCAGACCGTGCGTAAGCGCGCCAGGAACTTCCCTACTGGCCTGTGGGACGTCCGGCGGACCAAGGGCGCTGCATTTAAAGCGTCCATAGTCCACTCTCCTATGGGTCAGCACGGCTTTACTTCCTCTCCAGAGAGGTGGTGTTGCGGTACGACTCCCCACCGCCCAGGGAGCTGTCCGGTCGGGACGAAACGGGAAGAAACGGTCGCCTAGGGGCGGCTTTCTCAGGGCCGCGTCTTTTTAATCATTGACAAGGGTTTGGGCGGCCACCCATTGCCTCATACCCATCAACGGCAACAGTAATCATATTATGTCATTTTACCATCAGGCTTGAGCCTATTTTATAATGTTATTCTAAGGCATGCTCATCACTGGATCTCTCCAGATTTATGCTAATAAAAGTTTAAAGCAAACAAGAATAAATCACAAGCCTAGAGATATACCCTTCTGTTTTTGCTAACTTTTACAGACAGTCATTTTATGTCAAAATTTTATGAACTGTCCGTAAATTTACTGTCGGTTGGCAATGCTATGTTTGACTGAATTTTTTTATAAAACAATTGTATTCAAATAATTATTAGACATAAACTAGTTGTCTCAATTACTGAAGCACTGATTTGCCAATTTAAAAAAACAACAACTTTGTTCTTTAATTGTTTTCAGATGTCCCGTCAAAGAAAAAGAGATGTTGAAGTTCTTCCTTTTATAAATTCAAGGTCAGGATCAAGGCAAAGGACACACTCTAATCCAGCTAATGGCCAGTCGAAGAGGCGCTCAGTAAGTGCGCCATCCAAGAAAGCAAAGAGACCAGTTTCTGAACTTTCATCAAATTATGACGATGATGATGAGGATCTCGTAAGTTGGATTCAATTTAATTTTACCATAGCCACTATGAAAGTTAAATAGCGATGAACTCACTCAGGTTACTTGTTCTTCTTTTTCTATATATTAAGGGCCAACGATCAATTTATGGATCATTTTGGCTCCTATGCATGTAGAGGGGAATTTGCAGTGTTTCTGTGCCTGATTTTGATGAGGATATTTCACTGTTTGCAAGGGTTACTTTGTGAGGGTATCATGCACTTTGGGTTGTAAGGCTTGAGGTAAAAGATGCAAATGTGTCAAGTGTTGTCGCCTCAACTTTTGAAAGCTTGTTCCAGTCAGTGATTGTCTTTGGCAGGAATTAGTAGTTGCTATACTGGCTTCTCGCTGGTATGAGCCGGAACTGCCTGTCATGGCCTCGTCACTGTCTATGGAGAAGAGGGACAAGTTTCTAATTAATGCCGGAACATTGGACCAGCCCATTATTTATTTTGTACATTATGGAGAGCCTGGATAGTCGTAATCGTGCCTCCAATAGTGACCAGCCCAGTGTTTCCAGCATGGTGCCAACACTAGAGGTATTCCTGTAGCAGTTACGGACAAAGCGTGCTGCCCATCGCTGGACCACCTCCAACCTGTCAATGCTTTTTAAGAAAACATATTTCAAGGTATCAAGGTGTCAACGTTTCAGAATAACAAATGGGCTTACTGGAAAGCAATGAGTAAACTATACAAAATAATGTGGAACTAAATTACAAAATTACCAAGTCCAATACAGCTAATGTTGTTCTTGAGACATTTGGTCATGTCGAAAATCATGTACACAAATGTGGCAGTTGGGTCTATTAAATGTAGTAAATTTGCCTTTTATGAGCACACAGGATTCCTGCCATTTGTGAAATATACCTTTGGGCTTAGGTCTTCACTACTACATGCCATCTGATTAAAGAAAAAAGGCCCCTATCTTTGTGTATTATTTGCATCCTGATCCATGCATTCATGTATGTAAGCTACAAAGTTTGTTGCTAATTTTAAATACATTTCTTAAGACATGGCTGGCCTACTCAAATGGTTTCCTAGGGCACTTTGGTACCGAGCAAACCTTTCACATTTATGCCTCATGTCATTACACCTAATATTAAATAATAACAATAAACACTAGCCAAATGCTGTATAAAAATAATTAATTATTATTCTATTTTTCATGCACAAAATGAAATGCAAAAAAAAAATTTATTCAAAAAAAAATTAGTGACTATTGTTTATCTTTTCTCTCACCCAACTTTTAAAAATCTGTTTCTTTGGAAAATTGAATAAAGAGTGAATAGGTTTATTTGTGATGAATCCGGCATCTGCGGGTTGGTAAGCCTTGAGATAAAATAAATGTTATGAGGTCATTTGAATCTATCTATAGTTGTGTTTCAGCTTTTTATTTAGGTTATGATAAGAGTTGGGGGAGGGCATAAACCAAGTTTATTTATTCTTTCTTTCATTGAATTGCACTCAATTGAAAGAAAAAAAAATCAACTCTAAAGAAAATTTTCTTAGGCCTATAATTATTTCTACTGATAAGATATCAGGCTTACTTACTGTATAGTCACAAAACATACCTACCAGGTCCTGGTTTAAGAATGTGTTATGATCATCATCATTGTAATAGTTGAAAAAAAAAAAAGAAGGATTTTTATTGATCAGCCAATAAGCTTTTGAACCAATTCACTGTTATATTGTTGGTTTGAAATATTTAATTAAATGTAAGCCTGCTTGGCTAGGCTTTGAGGAAGTTGGTGGGGAACAAAAGCAATGACAGGGTGAAGCAAATTACAGGGCTTGCAAAAAGAATGGCTGGGGGGCAAAACAAATAATAGTGGTGAAATAGTAAACAAAAAGTATTTATTCTATATATATTCACAAATGTACTGAAAAACAGCTATGAATGATATAAATATATATAAGCATATTATATATATATATAGGGTGGCCCAAGAAAAGGAAAAACATGTCTTACAATGTAATATAATCACATCAAAATTTGTTTGACTGTATCCATAATAGCTTTAATAGTTTACTGATTTACAGACACACCTATTTAACTACATGAAATCATTATTAGGACAATTTTTAATCAGAAGATGGTGTTCTGTTGTGATTTTTGTCATTCTGGTTTGAAATATTTTCAAAATGGGCATTGTTGACAGAAGCATAAAAAAGTGATGCCAACACTTACAAAAAGTTCTTGAGATAAAAAAAAAATCATATTAATTCAGTTAAATTAATTAACCTGTTTGCTACCAGATGTTCTCACTTTTTTGGGGCCACCTGCATATCAGGTGGTAGCATGATGACAGATAACATTTTGAATCAAGGAAAACAGAACTTGCAAACAATTAAAAATTCAAGTCAGTACGCTCTATATGAACTGATAGAATGCCGGAACAGAGGAGAAAATGAGGGAAAAGAAATGTCAATACGCATGAGTTTGTGCAAAAGCCAATCAATAGCTTGACAAGGTTTAAGTGTGAGTAAAGAAATGCAAGGAGAAGGGATGATAGTGGTGGGCTTGTTGCTTAGATAGCGGTAGCCAATCAATATGTCTGATGGAGATGACAGGGGGAGATGACTAAATGGAAATTAATGGGATGGGATTAAGAAACTGGTATAGAGGATACAAAATAATTCACCATCACACGCATATTTACAATGTGTATCTCTTTTACAGATAATAAGGAAATGGATGAATATGAATGGATGAGGAAAGGTTTCAGTATGGGATCTAATGAATACCCAACAGAATGTTTAACCAAAAAAAACAACATGTTTTTTTTATTAGTTTAAAGTGGCTATAATAAGACTTGAGCAATCAATAAGTGATTGTATGACAGAACATAGTCTTTCCATCAGAGGTGTGGGCTGTGTAAGCTAGATCAAAATAGAAAGGTCATGATCTTCTATTGGTTCTGGCTATGCATAGCTTCAACCAATAATAAATGGCTTGCACTCTAATGATCCTTCCTTCATTTTTTAAATTTATTGTTAAATTTGGTATTTTTACTCTTCTTACTGTTTTTTAATTTTTTTTTAGCATTGCCACACTTCCTTTTTTTTTTTTTTTTTTTTTTTTTTTTTTTTTTTTTTTAAAATATTAATTTTTTTTTTAATGTTTAAAACTTTTTTTTTTTTTTTTTTTTTTTTGTTTTTGTTTTGTTTTTTTTTTATTTTTTTTTTTTTTTTTTTTATTTTCTTGTTTAAAAGATAAATTTTTTAGTCAAGGGTCAAAACTTGATTATTTTTTTAAATTATTAAAATCAAAAGAGCTCAAATAAGGTACCTTTAAATTTTGTTTTAAAAAGTTAAATGATTTAAATAAGAACCGCTTGATATAAGGTATCTTTAAAAAAAATTCATTAAAAAAGATGGCCTTTCATCTGCAAAGGGAAGACACCCTTATTTATTTTTGGCTATTATTTCACTTTAAAAATTATAAAATGGATGGAATATAATTCATCAACTGAACTCTGAGTCATGATGTAGTGGTCATGGAAAATAACACTATTCTTTGACTGTCACTCTCAGAGCTCATCTGAGACAAATATTAAAATTTTAAGTTGTAAAGAGAAAGAAAAGACATAGTTTGGCAGAACTTGTAAGCGATATTGGAATGGCTGGGAATGAAAGCGAAAAGAGAAAATATCCCATGAGGCTACATGTTGTGTGCTGGGGAAGAAAAGAAATCAATATGAGTATTTATGGTGTGTATGTCCCATTGAGGCTAGTGGCTTTTTGATACTCTGTATTTGCCAGGGACACACTGTTTGGGAAAGGGGAGCTGAGCCAAACTTAGTGAAGTCCATGAAGCTGCCATCAATCAGGCTTTGTGTTCCTTCCAAAGGGGTTTTTTTTTATCCTGAGTTTTGTACTTTTACACATGGACTTTTGGGGAAGGAAAAAATATATAAAAAAAAGAAAAATAACCTTGGGGAGGGGAAGAAAAGGAAGACAAAATAGTGATACTATACAGAATCAAGTATAAATAAATCTAATTTAGTTTTTATGTCTTAATTTATCTTGACCTAAATTCATAATTGAAAAATAAATTTTAATTTTAGTACTCTAAACAACTGCATGGAAAGAGAACAGCCCTCCTTAAAATTGCTATAAATATTTTATGAATCTGTTAATAACGTCATAAAGAATAGCTGGAGTTGTCACATAGAATAGCTGGAGGGGCTTCAAACAAAATAGAAAAAAACAACAAAGGTTTATTGATTTTTCAGAAATTTTGTAAGGGGAGACTATTTAAAAGCAGAGTGATTAAACTTGTGACTGGTCCATGGGAGGATAATTTTGACACTTAAAATATAAGCAAACAGATCTTAAACAAAAAAACACAACAAATAGGATTCTTTTTTTAAAATCTCACTTCACTTTTATTTTCTTTCAGTCTCCTTAAAATTTGAAAAGGGTTAACTTTTTTTAAATTAAACTTAAACATGTTTATTTTTAAACTAAAAACTTGCTTAAGGTACATATTTGGAAAGCTAACCTTAATACATAACTAGGGCTTTGAATTGAATATAAAGATTAACAGTTTCATAACTCTGTCAGACCTGTTTACCCTCAAACTCTTAAAATCATACAATATCATCACAAAATCGTTCAATACATTATCTTAATAGTAAAAAAATAAACATACATTATATATAATGTATAAACCTCAAAATCGTACATTGTATGCCAAAATCGTAAGAGTAAACAGGTCTGCTCTTTGTCCTTTGTAGAGACTTTTATATTCATGATATTGAATTTCATCATTTTTGTAGTTTTAATGGACCTGTTTTCCGGAGAAGACTTTCTGCAGCTACATTGGGTGTCACTTTTCCAGATAATCCCAGAATTCCGGATTTGCAAGGCTAAATATTTTCATCTCCCGATTTGCGAGTTTTTATTTTCTCTTGCTCCGGATTTGCCGGTTCAGTTTATTCAAATATGAATTCAGGTTTTAAAAAAAAAAAAACAACGTGTAAGAACTTATGAAAGCCTATTCAGTGAGAGCAGGTTTTGCTTTAAATAGAACAGGTACTGCGACCTCTCGATTTTGTTTGCAAGCCTCTCGCTTTCGTTTGTAATCACTGCACAAAAAATTATTTCTACAGTGTATGAATTTGATGAGTTTCGTTAAGTTTCAGAGTTTGAAAAATTTGTAAGTGAAGTTTCAGGTTTCAAGGGATTTTTAAAAAGGGATTTCAGGGTCACAGCTTTCAGGGAGTGGCACCCCTGCTTGTTCTTTTCTAAACCTCCCCTGTACTGTGTGTTATAAATTTCCCTTTTACACAGATCAAACTTGCTCTCCCTATTATTATTCTTGCTTGTTGTTAATAGGCTTTATTTATTTCCTGAGGTTGTGTACCTTGACGATGAAGGGAGACCAATCCCAAAAAGTCATTTCAATGAGCCAGAGGGGCGACTGAGTAAGAAAGATGTCATTGACACCAGAAACTTGTACTCAGTGAGTCTCATCAATTACAATGTATACAATTATAGATGATTTAATATTTAATAACTATTTTGATAAACATTGTTTTAACCATGCGCACACAAAAAATACCAATGAAAACAATAGGAAGACTTTACCTAATATGTAGGGTGGTGGGAAAAGGTGAACAGCTGTCAATAAATTCCAAGACAATT
Source organism: Lymnaea stagnalis (assembly GCA_964033795.1). Lineage (NCBI taxonomy): Eukaryota > Metazoa > Mollusca > Gastropoda > Lymnaeidae > Lymnaea > Lymnaea stagnalis. The sequence goes on along the minus strand of CAXITT010000300.1, from coordinate 340,359 downwards.
GTTACAATGATGTTATATTATGTTTGAAATATATTCCATAACAAAAACTCAACAGATAGTCATTAAACTGACTCTTTATTTTAAGGCACTGACTTGTTCTGTACTTGAATGTTGTATTCCATTTAGCATGTAAGATTTTCAGAGACAATGGTAAAGTAAAGATTTCAAACAAGATTATGGTTTACGTAATACAAGGTTATAAACAATAAGTGATTTAAATACTTTTATTTGTCTTGACCTTAAAATTGCAACCGACTACCTTTCAGTTGAACCCAACCGCCTTGAGGAAATATGCCTTGCTGATGGCCAAAATGGAGCAGAGCAAAAATGGGCCGGACTCTCCATACCTGGAGCCGCAGGTGCCGCTGCCCCCAAAGTCACCTCGGAGTGGAAGAATGCCCCGAAGTGCCAGGCGGTACATGAGTATCACAGACAAACAGAAGCAATCCTCCCCTCAGCGTCCATCAACAGCTGTAAGTGTCTTGTGTAAGAAATGACGTTCTCCTGACGTCAGTAAGTGCTAAGTTGTACTACTGGGCCCATCGTCCCCCAACCTGTAACCAGTTTGGCTAACTTATGTCTTTTAATGAAATTGATCATAGTTTTATGAAAGAACATCCTGCATAGAGATATGAAACTGTAAATAATATTTATTATAAATGGGTCATTTCTGTATTCAATTTTAAGTAAGTCCTTCTCTTGCTAAAAGTTCTAGATTTGGACTATTTTTGACACTCAAACTGTTTCTTTGTATTTGACTGCCAAAAAAAAAATTAAATTTCTACCCATCTAATATTGAGTAATTACAATGACATCAAATATTTGAGTTTAATTCTGGATCATCTCTCTTTTTCTAATTCATGCTGTTGCTTTTTGGGTTTGAATCAATAATGATGAGAGATTACAGACTTAAGGGGCATTACTTTAGAGTGCACTAATTTGGAGGGTATTAATTTAGAGGGCATTAATTAAGGGGGCACTATTTTAGAGGGCATTAATTTATAGGAAAACAACATAGGCAATACTTTCCTTACAATGAGACTTGGAGTTTCATATGCAGGCACACAGGCAGACAGGTGGCTCTCCGCAACGCCTTCGCGTCCAGCAGGTGCCCAGGTGCCAGATTACCATGTGCTACCTTGGCAGCCAATTAAACCTGGCCAGGGAGAAGTTTGACAAGCAGCAGGAGGTCATCATAGAGCAGCAGCACTGTGGAGGTAACACACTGACTGTCTTCAAGGGCAGGCTGGAGCCTGGAGGTAAGTTTCTAGCAGTTCATTAGAGTATGATGTGTGATGTGCTTATTATATGTAACAGTTTATTAGAGTACGATGTGCGATACGGTAATTATATGTAACAATTAGAGTGCAATGTGGTTATTATATGTAACTGTTTATTAGAGTATGATGTGCATTGTGGTCATTGTATGTAACAATTTATTAGACTACAATGTGTGACATATGTGTAAGAGTTTATGAGATTGACATGTGTGATGTTCTATCAGTGATATTATATGTAAGAGTTTATTAGGGTACTGTGGCAAGGTATAACATATTAAATAAAACTGACAATTTATTGTTGGCTGGTAAAATGTTTGTTTTGATTCATTTTACAACTCAGTTAAAGCTTTTCAAAGTTTTTCTAAGAAATTAAGATAATCTTGACCTTTAAGAGGAAATAAAACATGTGACATCCCTGTGTAATACAAAGTTGTGGCTTTTGATAAAGCTTCCAAACTGTTAACCGTTGCTTGTTTGCGTGTTTGACTGGTTTTCAATTTTCTCTTAGAGAGCTGGACACAATGCAAGCATTTCTTTAGCAAAGTAAAGTAAACACACACATAAAATCAATCTTCATGTCAACTTGATACGGTTATTCCAGAGGAGTTTAGCTTCACGTCCTACCGCCACTGCGGCTACCCGTTCGCCCTCACCATGTACATCGACGGTCAGACCGACTCCCGCATCAGCACTTGTTGCGAGTACCGTCACAGGAAAGGGTGCCGGGTTTTCGGCAAGAACGGCCACTTCAGCTTAGTGGAAATCTCTGATGACGCAAGTCCCTGTTACAAGTGAGTTCTAACATGGTGAGGTGGAGCTTTTCCCCCAGGAAACGGGCTCTGCAGTACGTTCATATTATGTTAATTTTCTTGGATTTGATGAAACTTCACAAAGAGTGTGAAGTGGCTAATGCTGAATGTCAGTCTCACAATAATATGCTCAGTAAATCACCTTTCATGTCAATGAAATAAAATTAAATATTGTTTAAAAATGAGAAATGAAAGGGAAAAAAAAAAGAAAAGAAAATGAGGAGGAAAAAAAACAAGAAAAAAGGCATAGTAAACTTTTTGCCTGGGACAGCAGAATTTTATTTTGCAATGATTGGCCTACTTGTGTTGGTTTACAACACTCATTTTTATTTTCCGTTTTTTAAATTAACTTTTGGATGTTTCATTTGTAATTGTGAAGATAACTGCTCTACATGTGATCAGATAGCTGAGATAACACTAAGCTCATAAAAAACAGCAGTGAGACATCACTTTCACAACATACAACATTATTGGGTTGTTAAACTATTTGATAGAAAATTATTTTCAAATCTTTGCAGATAAGAACATGTTCATAGTTACTGTTTCACGGGTGGATATAAATGGTAGTTAACTGGTGGTACTTAAGCTTATGACCAATTCTGGTCTACTCCTTTGACCCAGTGAGGGATTTGCGTTTCTGTTTGCACTTATTGCAGGTGTCAAGTTGAGCATGGCCTCAAAGATAAGAACAACCCCAAGGGGAGTAAGCCAAAGAAAAATCAGCAGCCAGTGGAAGACCAAGAAGAAGTTGTCATCCCTGAACAGAAAAAGGAGGAAACTCCGAGGGACGAAGAAGAAGAAGACGATCTGATAGGTTGTGAATATGAAGGCTAATCATTTGTTTTAAAGGATAAATCAGGGTTCTCCCAACCTTTTGTATATTGTGCACCCTGTACAAACTGTTTGACTAAGTCTCCCACCCTGTACAAACTGTTTGACTAAGTCTCCCACCCTGTACAAACTGTTTGACTAAGTCTCCCACCTTGTACAAACTGTTTGACTAAGTCTCCCACCCTGTACAAACTGTTTGACTAAGTCTCCCACCCTGTACAAACTGTTTGACTAAGTCTCCCACCCTGTACAAACTGTTTGACTAAGTCTCCCACCCTGTACAAACTGTTTGACTAAGTCTCACACCCTGTACAAACTGTTTGACTAAGTCTCCCACCCTGTACAAACTGTTTGACTAAGTCTCCCACCCTTTACAAAAGTAACACTAAAATTTTAAAAAATCAAAGGGTATAGAATGACTCTCTTGGCTGACAATTTTCCTCTGAATATACCCAGAAAATATCTGGTCACTTTCCTGCCTTTCGGCTGATTAGATATAATGTCAAGATATAGTGTCTGTTCTTATCCTGCCGGGTTACTTAACCTGTGGGAGGAACGTGATATCTCGCTTGGTTTCCGCCAGGTTTGGGGCAATAAGTTAAACAAATGAAATAGCCTGCAAGAAACCTGCAAGGGCAGATTCTGAAGGGGGACTACCCCAGTATTGCAGTACTTAATAAAAAAAAATAATTTAAAAAGTATAAAATAAAATAATAACTTTTCCTCTGACTCCCTCAGATGCCGCCCTGGGCATGCCTCACCCCCAGTTTGAGAAGCCCTGGTTTAGATGAATGTCTCAGTGGTTCAGTTCTGAGCTGCTTTGAAATGTTATAATAAACTGTTAATGAAGAATCATAAAATCATTGATGCTCACGTGGGGGGGATGAACTCGACTCGGGAATTCATTTAAGACTATTACCATAATTTGGGCTCTTTTAGGAAAAGATTACCTCCATTACCAGGTATTTGAACTGTACAGCCACTTTTAATGAAAAAATTTGAATCCTGGTATATTTATGTTTGATTTGAAACAAGGACCACATCAGCATTGTCAAGAGGAAACTGCAATAGTTTTCATAGTAGTAAAAAGTTTCTTGTGCTTCACCCTGGATAACATTCTGAGTGAAATGTAATTTTTGTTTCATTCTTTAGATGGACCACCAAAGCGCCATCTTGAAGTGCCAGTTGAAGATGATGATCCCAAAGACAATGGTAGGACATTCTGCTAGACCCCGTAGCTTGGGGTTCATGCAAATTAATTATTTAAAGTATATATATATATATATATATTTTTTTTTTTTTTTTGAATGACTGGTTGGTTAATTAACCCAGTGCCTCAGAAAAGGCCAGACGGGCAAAAACAACAGCAGCTCTCCGAGTGAATGAGACTGATAAACTTGGGTGGTCACCCCATCTAGGAAAAGGAAGGTCTGATAGCAAACCTCTGCTGCTCTGCTAGACCCCGTAGCTTGGGGTTCATGCAAATTAATTATTTAAAGTATATATATATATATATATATTTTTTTTTTTTTTTTGAATGACTGGTTGGTTAAGTAACCCAGTGCCTCAGAAAAGGCCAGACGGGCAAAAACAACAGCAGCTCTCCGAGTGAATGAGACTGATAAACTTGGATGGTCACCCCATCTAGGAAAAGGAAGGTCTGATTGCAAACCTCTGCTGCCTTGCGGAAATTAACCCAGTGGTTAAAGGCTAAAGGAGGCGAGGCCAACAGAAAAGGCTGGAGATGGCGTCCAATAGGTGTTATGACATTGACTCAATGAAAATGCTGGCAACCTCTGCAACACCCATTGTGCCCAGCTGCATTGTCCAATCCATGTTCCCTTGGGTTCACCAAATGCATTGAGGGGGGATATCTGATGACAAGGAACCAGCTTATACTCCTAACGAAATCCCAGGCCTTGTGACTTGCCAGAACCCCACCATGGACTTAATGAGATGGACAGTAACCAATGAATTCCTTTTGCCATAAATCCTATTTCAAAAGGTGATTTATGATCCTTGACTGAACCTCTCCAGGACAAATTTAATTGCTTGCCAATTTTTCCATCACCTTCTAACCAGGGTAAACTATTAATAATTTGTTTCCCCTCCCAGGAAAGTATGATGACGACGACTTTGAGTCCAGCAGCAGTGACGGCGGCAGTGAAAGCAGCAGCAGCAGTGACAGCAGCAGAAGCAGCAAGAGAAGCACCAAAAGTCAGAGTTCAAACTCCGAGTCTGACAAAGGTAAGCTCTTTCTCATTGTTTTATTAACGGTTCTGCTCACAGTTTTAACAGTCACAAACACTTGATTGCGGCCCTTCTGTTACTGAGCATTTTTCAACTTTCTGTAACCACAGCTTTTTATCACTGAATTGATTGGGGCCCATTGCTGGGAAATGTCAATTTTTGGGGTCATATTTGCAGACTGCCATTATATTAATTAGACATGAACAATTTGTGTCAATAAAACAATACATTTTCAGCTTTAATAATAATATTACATAATACACAAGTAAACGTTTCGGCACACGCCTTCATCAGTACAACAACAAAACATTTAAATAAGTATAAATTAAATTTACATAATATGTATATATACATGTATCCTACCTAAAAGATAAAAAAAGAATAGTAGTGGGAGCAAAACCCAGACAAAAACAAAGTAAATAACAGAAAGGATGTGAGTGGAAGTAAAATGTAAAAACCAAATGGGGAAAAGACATGGCAGCCATGTAAAATTGTGGATTTGGTTTATACCCTATGGCGTCGATGTACCAAATCTTGTCATCAATTTATACACTCTTATAATTAGACTCCCATTATCTTTTTTGGTTTTTAAAGCTGACCAAGCAATGCCTAAAAACAACAGCAACCTCAGCAATGAATTAAGTTTAAGATGAATCTAATCAAGGTCAAATAATTCAAACTAATTTATGAAAATTTGGTAAAAAAAAGTCAACCCATCTCGCCTTCCTTTTTATTTTACATAATGAAAATGAATAATCACCATGTGGTGCAAGTTGGAGGCATAGAGACCAATGAGTGGTTCTGCTGAAACAGCTCAGGTGTGAGATTGACGGCTCTGATCTACAAAAGATTTAGGTTCTACTCCCCCCATTATTTTATTCCTAGAAAAGCCGTTAAAATTAAAATTTATGTATTAACACTTGAAAAATAAACAAACCTTAAGGCAACCTTTTTTTTTTCCCTGCCTCAATGCACTTGCAAGATGATTCTGCAATGGAAATAATCCTGATAAAATGAATTTTACACATTTAAAAAAAAAAATTTTACGATTTAAAAAAAAACTTTTTTTAGATACTTGATCTCATCTTTATTTTTTCTGATTTTAATTAAACTGTCCAACATCTTCTCTCAAACACCTTTAGATAAGAAACCAAATTTAATCACTTGAAACTTAGTCATAACATTTAGAATGTAAAATAACACAAGGACATGGTAACAGAACAATACAGGCACGCAACTGTAACACAATCTAACAACACACATTAGCACATGACAATGATATAAAAAAAATCTGGGTGACATGCCTATATTAAACAACTGTAACACAATATAACAACACACATTAGCACATTACAATGATATAAAAAAATCTGGGTGACAGGCCTATATTAAAGCAGATTGTGCCAAATTTCTGTTAAAAATAAGCATTTTTCTCTGAAATAAAACATATGCTGCCATGCCTAGTGGTTGGGAAATAAATACAGTTTTAAATTTAGTTTAAAATTCCATGGAAATCAGGTCTTGAGAACTATTGCTTTATAGGCTCTAAGAAGGAGAAACAAAGCAAAGAAAAAGGACAATACAAAGCGGCCAGGTGGACCGATGAAATAACTTAGAGCTACTTTTCAAAAGTGAATGGTTCAGACTGGACCTCCTTGAGATATGATCCATGCGGACATATTGTATGGTAACTACATTAGAGTCAGAATCAAGAGGAGGACATATGTTACTTGGTGCCAGGTGTTGACCTTGGGACGCTTAGTCACCACGTACGAGTGAAACTTGCCTGAATAGTTCCCAGCACACACAGCTTTGGGCTACTTTAAAGTTTCAGTGGGTGTGCACACGTTATACCATAGTCCATGGTTAAATACAGAGCGCCTGTTATCTTTTGCTTATAAGGTGGCCACCCTTGGCAACACATATTTACAAAATATGATCTTGTAAATGTAGAACTGTGTTCTAAACACTGCCACACTCATCATTTGTCAAGAACTTTGTTTCAGGATCAACATTTCAGCTTAATTTTATTTTTTTTCCTTTCAGAATGAGTGTTTCTTTGGAAGACATTTTCCGTGACCCCCCTTTTTTTTATTACTACATTGTTACAACACTCCATAACTATATACATCTTTTGTTTATAGCTGATTTTGATACACATTTATTGCATCAGATAATGACGCTATTGCTTTTTTATTATTCAAACACATTTAGTGGGAGGAAAAATAGCAGTCTTAGCAGTCTATCATATTTTAACAAACAATGAAATTAATTTTTTTATTCTTAATATTTTATTAATCCTAAACATTAACTTCATAATTTTGATTGTAAGTTGCCATGTTTGAGAATTTTGAAAAGAACGAATGTGTGCGTAGGATTTGCTGACTGACCTACAGAAGCAAAAACATGGTTTTAATTAGCTGTTTGCTAGTGTGTATGAAGAGCTTGCTTAAAAAAGAAAAACAGATATAAAAATTATACATGAAAAAAACCAACTAATTTTAATTTTTGTATACTCATCATGAAGGAGTATTAGGCTGTATTTAAACACATTTTTAAAAAAAATCACAGTTTATCCATGTCAATAGTCTGCTTAATTTGAATAAGTTGAAATTGAAGACTGTAGATTGGTACCTAGCACTTGAATTACAATGCTACGTTTATGAATGTGCTTTTACTATTTAAAAGGTAGCATCCTCTAGACTTGCACAAAATGAGAGAATAACTTTAGCTACAGTGCTTTGCTTGCTGTTTAAAAGTAGGCTAGTTGAAGGGGTTTTATTTGATATTGTATAATGAAATTATTTAAAGCAAAAAAATACAAATAAATTTACTCATGGCATCATTGTTATTATTATTTTTAATATCATAGCAAAGCTCCTTTAAATTAAAAAGTGTTTGACAAATTACAACTTGTAACCCAAATGGGCTATAGGAAATAATTTTATAAAAAAGTTGCTTAAATTTATTTATCAATTATTTATGTCAGTGTTTAAATTTTTTATCTAAAAATAAAAAGACACAAGGTACGACGTCTATTAGTTAAAAATATGGGTCCAACGGACACGTAAGTGTAGGGAATGTTTTGAGGAAACAATATCTTAATGGCATATTTCAGAAATGTGACACCTGTTTCTGGATTTCTTTACATTTTTTTATATCAACACTCTCCCCACGACCGGGGACATTTATGTATGCATGTCAACCTTTTTTCATTCACCTTTGGTCACTTCAATGCCTGTGTCACATGCTTCTTTCACTTTGAAACCCTTCAGGAGCTGACATCACACTCAACTTGTAAGGTTAGTTCATCCTTTCATGTTTCTATTGGCATATTTGAAGGGAAATATTCATTTGAATGAACATTTAAAAAGCATGTCTGTAAGATGTAAATAATTCATAATGCATTTATTTTATACCCTTTGAGTTTACTCCTATGAGTGTAATCAATTCCATTTATTTAAAAAGTTTGAGGAATAAAGAAAACCAAGCTTAGAAAATTTCAAATTAAAATTTGCTAAGAAACAACATTTTACCTCTTACTAGGAATAGTTTTACAATAATTTTTTAAAAATTAATTTTTTTTAAAAAAACCTCTTTCTGGACAGATTTACCAAAGACCCAAGGCAGAGAATTCATTGAACAGACAAATATAAAGATTGAAATTAATAATTGCAATGATGAATCAAGCATTGAGTCTTTATACAATAATGACCAAGGAAATGATGGCAGTGCCTCGTCTGAAAAGAGCAGCAGCACAGATGTTGAAAATGAGCACATTAAGGCAAGCCTGCAGCATCTTTCATACTTGAAATATCCAGACAAGGAGACGGGTGTCTACATTGAGAAGACAATTGAAAGTCCAACATCAACATCTGGCTCGGTTGAAGACAAACAGGAAGTGATGTCATCAAACAACACTCTGAGCTGTAAAGTTAGCAAAAAAGTCGGGAGGAACATTTTGCCAGTGAATGCAGACTTGGCAGACACGGCTGATGAAGTGTCAGACATTGAGTCAGAAATAGCTCTGTCCCCAGAGGCAGATGGAAACTCTGTCCAGTTCTTCGGAGAGAACCATGTTTGTAAAGAAGCTGTTGAAGATTGGGGCAGTGGCAAAGATACTGGTCACGTCAGCGATGCAAAGACAACAGAGAAAAAAGGAGAGCAGCATAAGAAGAAGAAGACTGCAAGTCGAGATAATGTGAATGTAAAGGCAGGGGGACTAACCCAACATCAACCAGAGCAGGGCACTGATGGGAAGGGAAAAGTTTTAAAGAGGGTAAGAATAAAAGAAACTCTGGCAGGCAAAACTGAAGACACTCATGTGGCGAAAGCTCACAGATTGGAACAAAGTGACAAAGTTGACAATTCTGTTGATAGAAGTGAGACCAGGAATGACAAGGAGAGACTAAAAAACCAGAAAAGACGTAACAATGATAGGAGAAGATCACTCAGCTCTAAGTCACAAGGATCCGCCTGGGAGCTGGAAGGGGGAAACCCAATGAGAGCTGGATTGAATGGGGAGATTAACACAATACCCATGGCCAAAACTGGTCAGAATAAATATCTGAGAAGGCAGGAACAGAAAGAGGCCAGAAGGCTAGAGAAAAAGAAGTCCAAGGTTAAGGCAGTTAAAGACACCAAAGACGGTGCGGGTAAAAAGTACAAGGACTTGAGTCCTAAAGAAAGGGTCATACCAGGTCACTCGTGGGACAGCGACGGCGGCAGCTCAAGAGTAATTCCTTGCAATGGTGCCAGCAGCACTTCAGAACAAGCGGAGGAAGTGTTTCACATTGACACGGCAGAGGGGCATAAAATGGTGGAGTTAAGCGAAAGTTTGGTCCAGGAGAGCATTCCGCAGTTCAGTGTTCTAAATGGGGGAAATGGCGCGAGGACGGTGGTGGCATTAGAGTATGAGGTTGACCCCAAATTTCGATATGCCACAGGGGTGGCTGACTCAAGACTGAAAGATGCTTTGAGGCAAGTGCCTACCCGTGATTTGCCAGGTCAGGAGGAGGAGGACTGCCAGTTCAAAGATGGGAGTGTGGATGGTCAGGTTGATCCCTCATCACTGCACGTATCAGACCTGTCGAGCACACACATCAAAGACAACCAAGTCAGTGGTCCAAAATACAAGCCTTGTAAAGCCTCTCAGGCTCAGCCCACTGGGCAGTGTGATGTGAGGTTAAAATCCAGTCAAACTCAAAGTCTAGTGAAACAAAGGAGAGGTAAGTATGATAGAGTGGATGAAGTGAGTGAACACTCAAGCACTCAGACGGACACTCAAGATAAAGTGCACGGCGGCAATGTCATTATCGGTCTTGAAAACATTGATGGGCCTGGCCGAAATAAAAATGTTGCAGAGAGATTATTCACTCGAGGGGAAACCACAGGCCATGGCTTAGCTGATGACAAGTCAGAGATAGACAAGGAAGAAAGCAACACAATTTTTGAAGATGATGTGGGAGGTGTGAAAGGAGACACGGATCTGGATTGCAGCACTCCAGCTGAGAGTGGGATGAAAGATTATATCAGCGGAGGAGGTACTATTAAACATCAACCAGAGAACGGGTCACTTGATATCAACATGGGACCAGAAGGTCAAGGGGTAAAAAAAACTGAAAGCCTGCCCCGGTTTTTCTCAAATGACAACCAGGATACAGAGGCGTACAACACATCAGCTGTGATAGTCAGGACCAGGTATGTGGAGAAAGAAGCTGACCGCTACGTCCGGCATCACAGAGCATTTGATGAGCCCCCCTCGATTGAAAACAAATTCTTTGTTGATGCCGGCGAAAAAATATTGATTCTTAGTCCGCAGAGCCCAAGTGAAATCCAGCCGGATGCCGAGCCGGTTGTGTTCTCAATTCTCAGACCTGGGGATAGGCACGGTGGTCCCATCATCAGACCCGCTCTGCAGAGGAAACAGTATAAAAACTATGAGGAGAACCCCAATGTCCGAAGTGAGATTTTAATTCCTGATAAACTTGATGAGATGACGGTCAAGTGTGATGATGATGATGAGATGATGGCAGAGGATGATAACTGGGAGGACATTCAGCTGTTGCAGGACATTGTTCAATCAAATATAGGGATGGCACGTCAGGAGGATGTTGGACGTGAAGGCAGAAATTGGTACGAGGTGAATGATGATACCAGTGCAGTGTCTTCTACAGGCAACCGTGAACAAATAAGATTGCCCAGTCATGGCAGTCATTCTGAGATAGAAGCCAGTGACAGTGAGGAAAGCAATGACAATGATGGTGTTGATAGTGACAGTGAGGGAGATGACAGTGACCGCAGTGGGAGCAGCAGTGATGATGCAGGGGGTAGTGAAGATGACACCAGTGAAAGTGGAGATGATCAAAGATGCAGTCCAAATGACATCATCCATGCCATGGAAGAATTTCCTAGAGGTCCTCAACTTATGACCAGTGACATAGGACAAGACACCATAAGTGCGGAAGACATCCCAACTGGCGGAATAGAAAAGGGCATCCAGGATGATGAAGAGTTGATAATGATTGAAGATGAAAGCATCAGGTATGAGGAAGAAAGCAAGAAAACAGGCACAGATCCAAAACTGGCCAACTTAACGACAGATGCCAACAGCATGGCCATGTGCGCTAGAGATAAAGTAGCCACAGAACCTGAAGATCTGACCGGCGGCAAGGATGGGTTCCCAATAATAGAGATCTCAACAGTGAGTTATTCAAACATTGAAACATATGAAAGCATGGACTACTCGGAACTTTTGAGCGGGGCTAAGAATACTGACAGGAAGCAGACTTTACAGATCCCAATGACCCATAACTTTGAAGACATAAGCTATTTTAAAACAAGACCTATTTATGACTCGGGCTGTCAAAATTTTGACATTTTGCCAGCTTTTGGCCTTAATGGGCAATATGGCATGGGGTCAGCAGAATCAACTCTCAGACAAGAGAGAGAACAGACTAAAATAGACTCAGAGGAAGACAGCAGTAGCACTTCTTGTAGCACCAAAGGGTCCCATGAGCAATCCGTAAAGTATAACGATGGATTTGAAAAGGATTCAATCGTTAAAGAAATAAGGGAGGCCAATGTGAAGGATGCTTATCCAACAGATCCTGGCCACCAAGGTGAGTCTCACGTTGAGACTGAAGAGGGGCCTAGCAAAGACTTGGAGGCCATTGACAGAACTTTCAGTGCAATCTCTGCCGGGGAAAGTGATGAGACTATCATGAACAATGAGGATCACAGCGGAAAGAGCAGCGTCAGTGCTCTCATAGCGTGTCTGGAGGAGCAGCTCGTCACAGGGGACTCGGTGCATTCTGGGTTTCAGAGTATCAGCACAGGAAGCACTAGAAGCAGCTTTGATTTGGACCATGATGGGGACTACTTTGAAGATGGTGATGGTGCAGTGGGATGTTTTAATGATATGTTACCTGATAGTGTGATTTACACAGTAGAGTCATCTCCAGGTGGACATGAGTCATATCCTAGTGTACGTTTGACACCAACAGGTGTAGATGAAACATCTGCATATGTGCATGGGACATCTACAGGTATACATGGGAATACTACAGGTTGTACATGAGACATCTACGTGTGTACATGGGAAATCTGAAGGTTGTACTTGGGACACCTAAATATGTATATGAGACATCTATATGTGTACATGGGACACCCATATGTGTACATGGAAAATCTACATGTGAACATGAGATATCTACAGTTTTACATTGAACATCTACATTTTACATGGGGCATCTACATGTGTGCATGGGACATATATTTGTGTGTGTGAGCCATCTACAACTGTACATCGTACATCTATCTATGTGTGTGCATAGGGCAATACTTGTGTACATGGGACATCTACATGTGTACATGGGAAACCACATAAGACACCAACAGGTGTATCTGTGAAATCTACAGGTGTAGATGGGACATCTGAACAGGTGAAGAATCACAGACCTAAAAATCCTGCAGCATCTATGAACTGTTCTGGGACATGTTTAACAACATAGAGAACCCCATTGCCTATGAACAAGTGTCTATATTTAGGGAGAGTACTTCATGCACTGAAGAGGATTACCTGTAAAAGGAAATAATCCTTGAGATAAGAAAATTTTAAGACTTGATACCATTTATTGATGAATACATGAACAAGGGTGGGAAGAATGCAGGGAAACATTTTTAGTTTTTTAAGAAACTGACCTCTACCTGACACTTTGAACCACATTTTTCTTGCTGGGCCATGGCTTAATGACCTGCCGGGCCATGGCTTAATGACCTGCCGGGCCATATCTTAATGACCTGCCAGGCCATGGCTTAATGATCATCACCATTAAAATAAATGTATTTGCCAATCATTGTAAAACAAGTAGAAATAGTAAAAATTGATTGAATCTCTCACCACCACTTGATTCTATGTAGTGTGTGGAGCTGCTGTTTGGTTTGATAATTTAGATGTGTTGGACTTGCCAAAAAGGACATTGATTCTTGTGTGAGGATGGACTTCCAACTCACACAGAGTTTGTGTCAATTTTATTTTAATATTCTGGCCAACTTTAGGACAAGGTAACAAGGGGCTTACTTTTTTAACTAGCCCATTTGTTTTAAATTTGTTAACTTGGTGCAAAATCCAAATTTTATTTAAAGGGGTTCAGCACAAACCATACCAACCTCCATACTTGTTACCAAGTTGAGTCCCATCAGTTTATAATAGATGTGCTGAGTTTTATTTTAGGCTAAATGATATAAAAAAAAAAAAATTTCAATAAATGCAAACAAGGACCCCTGTGCTTCTCAGGTTTTTAAAAAAAAAAAAATAGTTTTTCATTCCATGGTTCAAGACCCAAAATTTTTAGAAGCTTTGCTTTCATTCATTTTCTTCCCAGTTACATACTTTCATTTGAAATTTAATTGGATTTCATTTCAAATGTTCAATGCGCTAAAAATAGACTAAAACTAAATCTCAATTTAATCTTCTTGAGTGAGATTTAAAAGGTGAGATGGCTTTGTAAAAGTGAACATAAATTCACCTAATAAAATGTGTTATTATATCTTCTGGTTGAGTTATCTATAGATGTTTGTTGTTGGTGAGTTGAAGCAGAGCTGAAATAAAATTAGAGCACACTCGTAAATAACCAGCAGGTCTTTCTTGGCAAGACCCAGGATTCACGAAGATGAGATAATTTATATCTATTCTAAGACATAGCACAAATTAAACTTGCAAAATGCTTATTTGTTTTTTTTAAAAGTAAATAAATCTTCTCATTAAGAAAATTAAAATAAAAAAAAAATTCGCCATACAACTGTGTCATACAATTTAATCTGGGAGCAGACTCTTATCAAACATTGAGCTGAATTAGGCATAACTTTGATTATCATTGAAATTCTTACCTGTTTTCACTTAAGCTGCTACTGTATTCCTGGAAATTTATATAATTTTATTGAGATTCTTAAGCAGTGGTTCTCAACCTTCCTAATGATTCGACCCTTAAATACAGTTCCTCATGTTGTTACGACCCCCAGTCATAAAATTATTATTGTTGCTACTTCGTAAATATGTGTTTTCCCGATTGCAGACCTGTTTACCCTCAAACTCTTAAAATCGTACAATATCATCACAAAATCGTTCAATACATATCTTTATAGTAAAAAAATAAACATAAAGTATATATAATGTATACACCTCGAAATTGTACATTGTACGCCAAAATCGTAAGAGTAAACAGGTCTGCGATTGTCTTATGCGAACCCTGTGTAAGGGTCATTCGACCCACAGGTTGAGAACCGCTGTTCTAAAGCTTTTCATGGGCCAGTAGCAGACAGGTATCGCCTGAAGTTTAGAATTTTAACAAAATTAAAATCCAACTTCTAGGTACCCACTTAATAACTAAACAAAAAAATGCTACAATGTTTTTCAATCCATTCTCCTGGTTGTTACAGCACAGTTTTCATGACAGACTAATTGAGATCTGAAGCAAGTTTAAATTAATATGTTTTTTTTAAAAATGAAAAAAAAAAGCAAAGACTTAATCATTTTTGCAGTGATTCCAATTAAAGAATCATTGCTGTTAACTCTCTAAAACAAATCTTTATCTGCTGTGGAAAGAAACTAAGAAAAGAACTTCTGTTCGTCATCAATGTAATAAACACTTATCTGAGGAGTGGTGCATTGTTAGGGCCTCCATATAACAGTATCTATTGCTTGCCATCAGGGGCCACAATTGCTCTTCATCAAGGGACACAGCTGTTGTCAGATACTTGGAGCATACAACAGTGACTATGGGTGCCCATCAGGGGGAAAAATTGCTGTCAGATACCTGGTCCATACAAAAATAACTATGTTTGGTCATCAAGAGGCAGCTGCTGTCAAATACCTGGACCATACAATTGTGAATATGGTTCGCCATCAGGGGCCACAATAATTTGCTGTCAGATACCGTGATGTGTGATGTTGACGACAAATATACACCACACACCCCCCCCCCCACCCCCAACAACAACAACAAAAAAAATAGGAAGGCCCAACAGGCAGATAAAACAGCTGGACTTGAGGATCTAGATAGTAAATGAGCTCATCTCTATTTCTTTATCAGGGGCCACAATAATTTGCTGTCAGATACCGTGATGTGTGATGTTGACGACAAATATACACCACACACCCCCCCCCACCCCCAACAACAACAACAAAAAAAATAGGAAGGCCCAACAGGCAGATAAAACAGCTGGACTTGAGGATCTAGATAGTAAATGAGCTCATCTCTATTTCTTTTTTTCTTTCAGATAATCAAAAGAAGCAGGAGAAAGGAAAACCGACCGGGGCCCAGCACAAAATGATAGCGGTCCAAGACAAAAAAAGTAGTGACAGCAGTGACAATGGTAAGAAATGACGGAGGAAACTGGCTTGGCGGCAGTGTTAGTCGGCAGTAATTTAATGATAAAAACAAAAGCTCTTGAAACAGGGACCTTTTGGGTGGATGATGGGTTAAACTTGCTTTGTGGTTGACTGGTTAAACTTGGTTTGTGGATGACTGGTTAAACTTGGTTTGTGGATGACTGGTTAAACTTGCTTTTTGGATGACGGGTTAAACTTGGTTTATGAATGATGGGTTAAACTTGCTTTGTGGTTGACTGGTTAAACTTGGTTTGCGGTTGACTGGTTAAACTTGGTTTGTGGATGACTGGTTAAACTTGGTTTGTGGATGACTGGTTAAACTTGGTTTGTGGATGACTGGTTAAACTTGGTTTATGGATGATGGGTTAAACTTGGTTTATGAATGATGGGTTAAACTTGCTTTGTGGTTGACTGGTTAAACTTGGTTTGTGGATGACTGGTTAAACTTGGTTTGTGGATGACTGGTTAAACTTTGTTTGTGGATGACTGGTTAAACTTGGTTCACTGCTTTAAGTTTTTGTTTTTGATAATTGTGTACCAATTAAATATTTACATTAATTTAAAGCTTTGAGCTCTGAAAATTATTACACAGCACACAGTAAAATTATGAGGTAATGTAGCGGAAGTTTATCTCCATATGACCTCCCAAAATCACAGATTACATTTTTTCACATATTTTTTTTTTTTGGTATTGAAAATTTCACGGGCTATTAGGCAAAGCACAAAGAAAATTGTTGCATTATTTTTTTTTCCAGAAGACAACAGGAAGAAGGCTGACAAAGGCAAACACAACGAAACCAAGCAAAGTGTTGTACCAGTCAAGGGAAAGATGGACAGCGACAGCAGTGATGAGGGTATGGTTTGAAGGATAGTGATAATTTCAATTAATTTTAAAAACATTAATTTGCGGTCGAAATTGCCTCTGGTATTATAGGTACTGTGAAACTCAGTGGCGCACACCTTCTGCACACATCGAAAAATGACGCAAAAACTGTTTTGGCCATTTTGCATTCAGATCGGGGATGACTTTGTTGTTATGCGTCACAGTTTTCTATTAATACTACATCTTAATCCATTATGGGCAAATGTTAAAGAATAATATAAAAGCTTAATTTAGTTATGAAAATTTTATGTATGTTTTTATTTTTTTTTAGGTGTGAAGTGACACTAAGTGGGGGTTTTTTTTTTTTTTTTTTTTTTTTTTTGTTTGTTATGGTGCGTAGGGGGGGGGGGGGGGGGTGTAAAGGATTTGTGACACGTTGACGAGGGAGGGGTGGAGGTAGGGGGTCTGAAAAGGTCATTTTTTTGCATGTGGTAATTTGCGAACAACCCCTTAAAGCTCATCCCCGGTTACTCAAAGGTGTATTTTATCTAAATGATGTACAGAATGTCTTATCACTCATGTTTACATCACATGACATTGGCTCAGCTATTTTACTAATATTTTATAATTACAGAGTTCTCAGTCAAGAACTCAGTCAAGAAAATGAAAGAAAAGAGTTTCCAGAGCAGAGGCCAGGAAAGTGTTGTCACTGAAGTGAAAGACAGCGACAGTGAAGACGGTAAATAAATTCATAAGTTCATTAAATATTGTAATAAGAACACATTACTATAAAATATCAAGAAATACAAATTAGTTTATGTTATTAATGTTTCATTTATTGCCAAGTTGTTTTTTCTAATCCAAGTACATTCAAATCTTATTTTTTGTAGAAAACATTTAATTTGATTGCAAATAAAACACAGAAATGATATCTAGGTGACATTATTTTGAGTAAGCATTATTTTCACTACAATGGTCTGCTTCTAGACTTTTTGTCCCTGAAATTTACAACTTTCCCTTGTTGAAATGAGTGAGGCATCTGATAGTGGGTCATTGACCATTGACATCAATGAATATTTGTAACTCTTGCAGTCAAATTCCAGTAAAGTCTATTCATGATTCTGTTTCCCAGAGAGAAAAGTTTCTGTTACTGTTAAAGCAACTGAAAAGAAATCCTACGAGTCCACACTTTTGATGGAGACCAGCAAGTCGACTGTTACAGGCAAGAAAATGGAGCTGCAGGACTCACCGAGGGTAAAAAACCCGGAACATTTTAATTTAACCTCTCAGTTAACACACAAAAAAAAAGGTCTATGTGCAAGCAGTTGTATTTTTGTGACAGTATATTGGACATTGCTGTTAACTTTCTATTCACTTAAGTAACAATAGCAGTGTCCATCATTTTTGTTTGGCTGAGTAAATTTCAAAATAAATTTTTTCTTTAGTCATAAGCCAGTTTCCTAAAATGATCAAATGTTTAGTTAGAGTGGTGAGGTGTTGAAGAAAATCTGGCATATAGTGATCAATGTTAAACTTAATTCAATCCAACTGACAGCTGAAATACTCTGCTCTGTCGTAAACTAAAACTCCATTTTTATACAATCACAATAAATTTCAGTAATTTTCAAATGTTAGGTGAAAGAAAGGCAGATGAAGAATAAATAATTTGATAGTTAACAGACAGACAGTAATTTAAAGGATCACGCAGAATAGGACCAAAGAGTGGTCGAGTTTTAACACTTTAGCCGCTTAGATGTGTCTGAAGGTATAGAATGTTCACAATTTCTCTTTGGTGTCTTACTGAATTTAAAATGGATGACAAACTTTGGCAAAATATTTTTTTCAGATTTAAAGTTGAGGTCATTACATTTTTTTTTCTTCTCCAACCTAGCAGTACTGCTAACAACAAATATATTTTCACACAGAGTCAAGGCTCAGCATCCAGCAGTTCATCCAGTTCATCCAGCTCTGGATCTGTGAGGAGACGGTCCATACAGCCGGCGTCATCCCCAAAGAGAGCCAAGACCACCCACCAGCAGGCTGACAAACCCAAAATTGTGCCCCAGCCCCCCACCTCACCACCACCAGGTGATACTATGAAGGTCAGGAAGAGCCCTGAACCCCGTAAGGCAGAGTCAGTTCAGAGCCCAGCCGTTCAGAGGACACCTGCCCCAGAGGTGGACAGCAACAAGGATCATCCACCTGCAAGAAAGGAATCTATTTCGTCTGTTTTATCTTCTACATCTTCATCATCATCCTCATCATCTGGGAACAGCTCAAGCAGATCTTCATCTGATTCAGAAAATGAAGCTCTTAATCAGAACAGCCAAGGATCTGGGGTAATCCCAGCAATTAATCTTGAGGCTCCTGTAGAAAGATCAGGGGAGCTCATTAGTCAAAAAGAAACTCATTTGGAAAGTTCTCTGGAGCCAATGAGACAAAAAGAACATCATCTAGAAGGATCTCTGGAAGGATCTCTGGAAGGATCTCTGGAGCCATTTAGTAAAAAAGAAACTCATTTGGAAAGATCTGTGGAGCCGGTTAGTAAAAAAGAGGCTCCCGTTGAGACACACAAAGACCCATTTAGCCAAAAAGAGATAGAAAAAGGTGATTTGAGAAAAAAATGGAACAATATTTTATTTATAACAGATTTTATAAGAGTTAATAATTTATTTATGAAAAATAAAGCATAAGAAAAAAACAATCTATACATAACTAAACATTAGCAAACAATTTTTTACTTATATAACTAAATAATAAGACTACAAAAAGTTATCTTCTCAGATCTTTAAACAAATATCTTCCCTATAGTTGAATTGACCAAGGCTCATGGAGATGTTGCCACAGTAGGGGATGAAAACATTCTTGACGTAGTTCCCAAACGCAGAGACTCAGGTACACGAATTAATTTTGTGTGTGTCAAAAACCTTTAAAAATATTTGTTGTCGCATCGACCGTTCATAACAGCCATGCTGGTTTAGTCAAAGATTTCACAAATGTTTGTTGTCTCATCAACCATTCATAACAACCGTGCTGGTTTAGTCTAAGATTTCACAAAGGTTTGTTGTCTCATCAACCATTCATGACAGCCATGCTGGTTTAGTCTAAGATTTCACAAAGGTTTGTTGTCTCATCAACCATTCATGACAGCCATGCTGGTTTAGTCAAAGATTTCACAAATGTTTGTTGTCTCATCAACCATTCATAACAGCCATGCTGCTTTAGTCAAAGATTTCACAAAGGTTTGTTGTCTCATCAACCATTCATGACAGCCATGCTGGTTTAGTCAAAGATTTCACAAATGTTTGTTGTCTCATTGACCATTCATAACAGCCATGCTGCTTTAGTCAAAGATTTCACAAATGTTTGTTGTCTCATTGACCATTCATAACAGCCATGCTGCTTTAGTAAAAGATTTCACAATTGTTTGTTGTCCCATCAACCATTCATAACAGCCATGCTGGTTTAGTCAAAGATTTCACAAATGTTTGTTGTCTCATCGACCATTCATAACAGCCATGCTGGTTTAGTCAAAGATTTCACAAATATTTGTTGTCTCCTCGACCATTCATAACAGCCATGCTGGTTTAGTCAAAGATTTCACAAATGTTTGTTGTTTCATCGACCATTCATAACAGCCTTGCTGGTTTAATAACAGATTTCACAATTGTTTGTTGTCCCATCAACCATTCATAACGGCCATGCTGGTTTAGTCAAAGATTTCACAATTGTTTGTTGTACCATCAACCATTCATAACAGCCATGCTGGTTTAATCAAAGATGTGACAAATGTTTTATGTGAGGGTGTAAGGGAGATAAATAAAGTAATAAAAAGGTCACCAAAAATATGTAAACTTATAAAAAGATAAAATGTGTGAAGTAAATCTGTATAATAATTCACGTTTTTTATATGAATTATGTTGGGACCTGTTCGCAAATTATGTCACGCTCAGGGGGGAGGGAGGTGTCGAGAACTTTTGACAGGGAGGGAAAAATTTGTGGTGTACAATTTTTTGTTTTTCCTTTTAAATCTAAAATTTGGTAATTTTGAAAAATATTTATTTAATTAATTTTAAAAACATTAATTTGAGGTCGAAATGACCTCAGGTATTATAGGTACTATGAAACTCAGTCGCTCACACCTTTTGCGCATATCGCTGTTTGGCGTTACAGTTTCCTAATATTACTACACCTTAATCCATTATGGGAAAATGTTAAACACTAAAATAAAATCTTAGTTTAGTTATTAAAATTTTATGTATGTTTTGATTTTTTTAGGTGTGGTGTGACACTGGGGGTGGGGGGGGGGGGGGGGGGGGGAAA
>CAXITT010000300.1:296701-317302 GCA_964033795.1 Lymnaea stagnalis | reverse complement strand
TAGATGTTTATGTTGCAAAAGGTAAGTTTTGATTATTAAAAAAATTAGTTAGATTATGATAAAGCATTTTTTTGGTTTATTAAGATAATTAATTTCAAGTGGGTCAACATGTTTTTTCAAACACCCCCTCACCCCCCCCCCTTTTTTTCTTTTCTCATTTGAAATATTTACTACAAATTGTAATTAAGTTTAAGTTGACATTTTTAGAATTTGACATTGAGAACAGTTGTACAAATTTATAATCACCCAGGCAATTTTAAAGAGGGCATCAGTACAATTTCCCATTCAACACCAGACCCTATAGCTGCTCCGGAACCACCAGAACCCAGGGCGGGAAGTATTCTACCAGAGCTGCAAAAAGCACAGCAAATCGTCGACATCAAGGGAGTGCTGCTGACTAAATCCCAGGTACCAATGGGCTTGCTAGCGATCAATCAAATCTCTGCCCAAATCTTGCCCCAGGTGTCAGCTAACTTACCTGGCAGGCTTAATGTGTACCAGGGATGCATACCACCTGGTCTACCAATGCCTAATGTGTACCAAGGATGTATACCATCTGGTCTACCAATGCTTAAAGTGTAGCAGGGATGTATACCACCTGGTCTACCAATGCTTAAAGTGTACTAGGCATGTATACCACCTGGTCTACCAATCGCTAATGTGTGCCAGGTATGTATACCACCTGGTCTACCAATCCCTAATGTGTACCAGGGATGTATACCACCTGGTCTACCAATGCTTAATGTGTACCAGGGATGTATACCACCTGGTCTACCATTGCTTAATGTGTACCAGGGATGATACCACCTGGCCTACCAATGCTTAATGTGTACCAGGGATGATACCACCTGGCCTACAAATGCTTAATGTGTACTGTCGAACCGTTGAATCTGTTGTGTTGTAATTATCCACTCATGGCAATGAGTGTCTACTTGTCTGGCCCAGTCTCTCACTTGATCCCACGAACAGTATAGCTAATATCAACAGTTAATAATACAACCAACGTTAACAGGTTTGTAGCTAGATAGAAGTTTTATTTAACACTACTCCATTGACTATGGTTGATGTATCATTTCAGAATTGATAATCAAATCACTCCAACCAAACACTACTCAATATAGAAATCCAAACAGTTCATCCAGTATATCCGCCATCAATCTTCCATCACAACATTGACAAAACTAACGCGTCATATCCCCTTAAACAATTACATCACAACACTCTCACACCCACGATACAGCTACACATAAAATCTCTAACTAAACATCTTTTCCCTATCAAACATGAAGACAATGATCTACACATAACAACAATGATTCTCATACCCTTGACATGTACCAGGGATGTATACCACCTCATCTACCAATGCTTAATGTGTACCGGTACCAGTGATGTATACCACTTGGCCTAACAATGCAGTCAACAAAACTCACATTCATTAAAAATAAAACTAAGAGCCTCCATCCAGGGCCTCTATTTCCACATCTGAATATTCAGTTTCACCAGCTTTGATGAAGTCTTACTCATTATTATTATAAGCGGTTTTATGTAGTGTGGTACCCAAAATGTGAGTAAGAGAAAAAGTCATTATATTATCAGTGGACAACCATTAGGTCAACAGAATATTAACAGAAGTTTCTTCATTTCTTTAAAATCAAATTTAAAATCCCATAACTTTTGTGAGCGTGGGCTTCTTGGACTTGACCTATAAATCATTAAATAGTACCGGTACCAGCAAAGACTAATTCAAAATAACTTTAAAGCTCTTGGGGACAGACCAGATTAGATTAAAAAGCATTGCAAAATTTACTCCACTAAAGAAACCTCTTGTTGATAGGCTTATTGACCATTCGATAAATTCCTCTTCACAGATTGGCGAGAGTGTCATTGTCATGTTAGGCTTATTAGAGATTCAATAAATTCCTCTTCACAGATTGACTAGAGTGTCATTGTCATGTTAGGCTTATTAACGATTCAATAAATTCCTATTCACAGATTGACGAGAGTGTCATGTTTCTGCTAAACAAACAGGCAATGGATCAGATGCATTTTGTCAACTGTGGCTTGCATGATAAGGACCTCCATGTGCTAGGGACGGCTGTGAGAAAATCACCAGCCAACCCTGTTGTGAGTAGTAGAATCATAGCGTGTCAGCCAATCTTCCGCTAGCAAAAGTGAGGGTTGGCTCAGACTGCCCTAAACATCTTTCTTATGTCAGGCATCACACGCTGAAGATGTCTCAGCCCCCCCTTATCAATCTTACTGTTATTTTGGATTTGGGTTTAAAGTCCAATAGATTTCCTCATAATGTGAGGTTTACTGGAATAAAAAGCTCTGAAATTACAGATAATTAAATTTAACTTTTTACATGGAATGGGATTCTGAAGTTAAAAAAGAAGTAAGTAAAAATCCTCATGAACCCTTATTTGACTTAAAGAAATGCAGAAATGACACTATTGTCATCTATGAATGCTGGTGGAAATGGTTTTGTGTTGAAAATGAGCTTAACCAAAAGTGTAATGGGGGAAGGGGGGGTGTGATTTAGAGAATGGCGCAGATTGTCCAGAGGGTTTTTTAAAATTAAGTGTCCAACATTTTAATTCTGATTGGTAGGATGCTGATCTCTCTGTTAATTCTGATTGGTAGGATGTTGAACTCTCTGTTAATTATGATTGGTAGGATGCTGATCTCTCTGTTAATTATGATTGGTCGGATGTTGAACTCTCTGTTAATTATGATTGGTAGGATGTTGAACTCTCTGTTAATTATGAATGGTAGGATGTAGAACTCTCTGTTAATTATGATTGGTAGGATGTAGAACTCTCTGTTAATTCTGATTGATAGGATGTTGAACTCTCTGTTAATTATGATTGGTAGGATGCTGATCTCTCTGTTAATTATGATTGGTCGGATGTTGAACTCTCTGTTAATTATGATTGGTAGG
Source organism: Lymnaea stagnalis (assembly GCA_964033795.1). NCBI lineage: Eukaryota > Metazoa > Mollusca > Gastropoda > Lymnaeidae > Lymnaea > Lymnaea stagnalis. Next base: position 314,358 of record CAXITT010000300.1, on the reverse strand, counting down.
ATGTTGAACTCTCTGTTAGTTATGATTGATAGGATGTTGAACTCTCTGTTAATTATGATTGGTCGGATGTTGAACTCTCTGTTAGTTATGATTGATAGGATGTTGAACTCTCTGTTAATTATGATTGGTCGGATGTTGAACTCTCTGATAATTATGTTGCATATTTAAAAAAATACATATATTTTATTTTCAGGTGTTAAATTTTAGCTTCAATCCTTTGACTGTCAACTGTGTGGATGACCTACTGGCTCTGGCCAAGGACAAACCATCCATTGAAGCCATCTTGTAAGGGAACTTTCCAACTATGATTACTTGTACACACTCAGTTTATTCTTTGCAGTCTGCCTGCTCTCTCACTAAGACTGAAACAACTATACTATAAAGACATAAAATTGATGTAGTTTCTTATTTGATATCTTCTCTGACTGAAACTGATATTACCTTAGTAAACCGATAGAAGGAAATAAGTGAAACAACCTGATTGCGCTCCCCCCCCCCCCCCATTATCATAAATGGATAGAACTTATTATTAAATGTCTCCCTGTTTTGTTACATTAAAGTTCTAGACAACACTTAACAATAAACCCTTTAGAGTATTGTTGCACCTTCTGGTAAATAGTTCTGTAGTTCTGTCATGCCTACTCGAGTACCCGGTACGAGTCTTGTTCACCAAAGCTTTGAACAGAGATATAACCAAAAAAAAATTGATCTAATTTAAGTAATTCCTATTTCACAGACTGCAAGGCACCCACCTAGGAGATGAGGGCATTCAGAAACTAGTGGATGGGCTTCTCAAACAGCACAGGGAGAAGGTGGGTTCAATGTCTATGTAGAAAACCATTTTAAAAAGTAACAGTTTGTATACCAACAATGTCTTTCTTATAATTTAGGATTTATTAATTAGCGGGGGATGATCCATGAAAATGAAAACTATTATAATGATGATTTCATTTTCATATGCTTTACATTTTTAAAATAGGTTTAGTTACATGAATGAGATTATTAATTTAAATTAAAGTGAAGTTCGGTAAACTAATAAAATTAAAAATTGTAGAACATTTCAGTATTAATTATACTTTTATAAATATAATTTGATAGTGCATCTATAAAAATCTTTCTAATGGCCAATGAATTGCAGTCAAATAACAGATGAGACTGGCACTGTGGTCTGATACAAACCGAGGTTTCATTTCAAAATTTAACAATTTTCCATAAATATAATTTATTAAAACTCTGAGCCATTATTATTAAGTACGGTAAATATTTCTTATCATTTGAGATTGGTTCTATATTAAAAGCATTGATGAACATGTTTTTTTATAATCATTATTTTATTGTATAAAATGAATAAATGTCCTAACTTGTTACAATTTCGATCATAAGTGCAAATCTTTTCTACTTTTCACTTCTGAAAAAATATTATTTACATCTCACCCTGCAGTTTAATAAAGATGGCGATGTGGCTGAGGCTACCATTACCTCAAGTGACTCTGTTGATTTTGATAATGTTAAGGAACTGCATGAGCTGGATCTCACAAAATCCGGCATTGGAGACAAGGGTGTCAAAGCTCTCTGCACCCTTATCCGCTCAGACATGGCCATAGACACCCTTAACCTGTCCCTTAACAAAGGGATTACGCTTGAGGGCTGGAAGGAACTTTCACAAGCCATTCAAAAAACCAGGCATCTGGAGACACTAACGCTTGACCACAATCATATCGGGAATGAAGGGATTGAGGAGCTGACCAAAGGATTGTTTGAAAACACATCCATTTTGGCCTTAGATCTTAACAATATTGGCATAACAGATCAGGGAGGAAAATTTATTATAGAGCTTCTAAAGCGTAATACATCAATCCTGGAGATAAATTTAGCTGGCAACAAAATATCCAATCAACTACTTGAGGACATTTCTAAATATACAGCCCTCAACAAAAGTGTAGAGTAATTATTTTGCAAAAAAATGCAGTCAAACGGGCTTTCTTATTGGAGTTAACATTTTGATTCCTTGTAATGTTCAAATATGGCGGCCCAGTTCCCTGGAATTCAACAACACTTGGCACTGTTAGTAACCCTGTGATATGACCTGCAAGAAAGATTATACTAATTTTAAAAATTATGTCCTTGATGGTTATCCATTTCCGGAGGGGTATGCACCCAATTGCATATCTCGAAATAAAAAATTTACAGTATAGGACAAGTAGAGACATATAAGCACCTAGTTGTCACTATTAATAATAAGCTAACATGGCTAACTTTTCTATCTTAAAATTTTATACAATTTCAGTGTAAACAAAACAGTTATAACTTTTTCTATAATGCAAAAATTGCAAGCCTACTGAAATTCAGTATTACCTGCTTGTGAGGGAATTCATGACTTACATGGAACACTGATTGAATAGACTGATCAAGAAAGCTAGTAATGTCACACAAACTAAACATCCTCTACTTGATGAAAAATACTGTTGTAAAACTAAAAAATTTTTTGGATCATACGTCTTACCCTCTACATCACAACAGATACCTAAAATCATCTCGATCAGGCTGAATTCTTTCTCTTAAAGTTAGGACTGCAAGATATAAAAATTAGTTGTTCCCCAGTCTGTCAGAATTGCTGCATGCTCCCTCAGTGGTTACATAAATAAATTATCTCTAATTAAGTCATTATTGTCTATAAGAGATTTAATTTTCATGGTATATGATGGCTGATTTTTACACAAGAGAAATACTTTTAGATGTCTTTTGTTTAAATTGTTATAATCATAAAATGTTGGCTTGATTATAATGTGTATTTATTTATGTGCTGAAATTGAATATGTAAAATGTAATAAAAAAACATTTCCATTTATTTGGATTAATAAAAGAATTTTTATCTTATCTTAAATTAATTAATACACTACAAAATTGTTTTTCCTTTTTTGTTGTTGAAATAATTTCACTTCTATTCACTGCTAAGCAGCATTCAGGATGTTCAGCACTGACATACTGTTTCTGCTCTATAAAACTGTGTAAAATTATGAAACACATCTGGTAATCCTATTTACTGTATGAATTTAGGCTGTTTAATGATTTTTTCAAGGGCAGATGGTCACAGGAGGGGGTAATAATTATTTGACTAAGAAGGTTTCCACAATGAAGGAGAAAACCATGTTTAAAAATTACTTCAGATCATGACAAATATACCTGAATATATTTTTTTTAAAACACAAAAAATCAATTAATAGCTTATATATAACTAAATAATGTAAAATACTGTTTCTAAACACTAAAAATATTAAAAATATACTATGCTTGTTGATTTCTTGTGGTAAAAAAAGCCATTGAGGCAAAAGTGAATGAATGGAGAAATCTTTGTAGCATGCTTTATAAACAATGGGCTTTTTACCATGCAATTTTTACTATAAATCATAAGTTATAGGGCTTCAATTTACACCTTTTTTTTTTTGTTGCTACAGTGAACAATCAAATGTGCTTTAAAAATACTGTTATTATGATGAAATATAATCTTGACTCAATGATTTTTCTCTGTCTCAGCTTTTTTAAATCAATTATTTTACAAGTTGTACACAAATTTCCTATATCTTCAACTTTGTCCATTATTTCTAGTCTATTTATAATTAGATCAATATCTAATTCTTAGGTAATTTACTTTATCAATATTATGACATTATATTTCAGAGCAAAGTTGGTTTAATTTTTAGTATGTTGCTCCAAATCCTAGCATTCAATTTATTTACAATTACACTTTAACAAGCATATATCTAATAATTTTTAATAAAAAATTATTTTAAACTTGATTTGCAATTTAACATTCCGTGACGGGGGGGGGGGGGGTCTAAAAAAAGGTAATTTTTTGCGTGACATAAATTACGAACAACCCCCTATTGAGATCTGCCTAACTCTTATGTAGACACTGTCTGTTGCAAACATCATGTCACATATTTATTTATTTACTTAGGCATTTTTATATAGCGCTTACCTTAAAGCTCTAAGCGCTTTACAATTATTAAAAACATGTAAACTAACTAAAATAAAAATGAGACATTACGATAGTAACTACTATACTATAGAAACATTTAAAATGGCTATAAAACGAGGACACTTTGGCATGTTTTGGCCTATATTACAGGATTAACCCGAGACAGAAAATGAGGCAGGGCAAGGAGGGTGCATCACAGATCATAGGCGGACCTAGATAAACAGATGGGTTTTAAGGGACTTTTTAAAAGTGAACGAGGTTTCACAATGACGGATATGGAAGGGGAGCTGGTTCCAGAACGTGGGCCCATGGAAGTAGAAGGAGCGTTCACCGATGGTCTTAGTTTTGGTTCATAACAAACCTATGTTTTCATATTGAAGTTTAAAAATAGTTTTTTTTAGTTTCTCAATTGTTTTCATTGATATTTCAAAATCTACAGAAACTTCAGTTAGGTCCTCATCTTCCTCTTCCTCGGCTTCATCATCATCCTCTTCATCCTCATCATCATCCTCTGGATCCCTTAACATCCCGGAGAACACCCCCAGACAAGAACAGGGTACAGACCTAACTGTGGCAAAGAGAGAGCCTCTTGATGACAAGAGTATTGGTAAATTTGAAAAGGAGCCTCAGTTGAGTATTGAGGACGATAACTCTCTTTTTTTAGAAGAAGAGAATGCTCTCCTTGAGGTGGAAGAAAAGTCGCTGTTTGGAGAAGAGGAGAAAACACAGATTGTCAGACAAGATGAAAACAATGAAGTCAGTGAGCACGATGAAGCTGAAAATGTTCCAATTATTGCCCCTTTACGTCCTCCACCAGCACCTATCACAATGCCAGGACCAATAACTGTAGATTTGGTGAAGGAGAAGGGAGGTAAGAGAATGAGGGGAAATAACTGCATGTAACAAAATATAGAAAACATTGTAATTTTACCTTTTGCTTATTTATTTATGGTGTCTCCATGGGCTTCAAAATAATAAAGAAGGACAACTACTGATTTGAAAAAAACTTACATCGAGTCATAAAGACAGGTTCACATTTTCATATGGGGACATTTACTGGAGAATAAATACAAGTTAGTCATTTGAGTGAAACAAGTCATTGGCACAAAGGGGAAATCCATTTTTTCTCATCACTCTTTATCCTACACTGCCTCATCTATACTTTAATTTCTCTGCACACCATTCAAAAGGACCAGACCCATAACAAATCACTTTAAAAATCTGGTGTATAGAAAATTCTTCTAAGCTCAGCTAGTGCTTCTCTGTGTAGAAGGCAGTAAGTAAACAAAAACAAAAACAGAGTAATGTTTCCTTTGTTGGTGCAGTAAGTCTTATTGTTGACACATGCAGTATGTCTTATTGTTGACACATGCAGTATGTCTTATTGTTGACACAATCTGTCGTGATATTCAATAGGCCCAGACCATAACAAAAAAAAACTCAAGAAATTTACTTGCCAAAAAGGAAAAAATAAATTAATTAATGTAAGTCCTGCAATGAATTCATTAATTTGGATTTCTCCTTGCTGCAGAAGATAAGAGTGATTCTGAGAGTGGCTCTGAAAGTGATTCTGACAGTGGTAGCAGCAGCAGCTCTTCCAGTGTTAGTGGTCGTAGCAGTGGCAGCGGCAGCGGCAGATCGTCTAAAAGTGATAGCGGAAACAAGGAGGTAAACAAAGACAACCATTCAATATATTTAATTCCCTGACAGGTTTTATAATTTATATAAAATTTATATCTCAAGAAAATTAGATGCAATCAAAATTAAACATCTTTGCAGGGAAAAGCCCCTGTAATCAGCACTGAGTCTGTGATTGAAACAACTGCTGACATCCACAAGTCCCAGTCAGAGACTGGTAGGAAGCTTGAGTTTTTGTTTATGGTGTACTATTTTAAAGTGCTGTTAGCCTCACTTAAACATTTATAATTCATGCTCAAGGAAAATTGCCAGGAGATTTTGACCTGATTTCAGACAAAGTTAGTTTAGCATGGATAAATAAAAATGAACAATCAAGTTTGCTGTTTGTCTTATGCTACCTTAACTTTTAGGATGATTCCCAGTTCAAGCACTTGAAAATTCTTAGTTTTTTTTTACCCTCATAAATTATTCTAAACAGTTGACACTAAGCAGGAAGCAGATTTTGTTGTAGATGCTGATGTTGCAAAAGGTAAGCTCTGATTATTAAAAAAATTAGTTAGATTATGATAAAGCATTTTTTTGGTTTATTAAGATAATTAATTTCAAGTGGGTCAACATGTTTTTTCAAACACCCCCTCACCCCCCCCCCTTTTTTCTTTTCTCATTTGAAATATTTACTACAAATTGTAATTAAGTTTAAGTTGACATTTTTAGAATTTGACATTGAGAACAGTTGTACAAATTTATAATCTGGGGGGGGGTGGGGGAGGTTGGAGTTATTTTGAATTAATTGTATAGAGAATTTGCGGGTTAAGGGGTTTGCAATATTTCCAGCATTGGGGGAACAACAAACCAAGCTCAGCTTCTAACATCTACATAAGTTATTGCCTCATATTTGACACTGACATTTTTAGATAGATGTTTTTTGTGTTAATTTAAAATATGACAAACTTTCACATTTAATTGAAAAGATTGAATTTTTTTTTCTTTCATGATATTTCATGATAATCTCAGCACAGTACAGTACAAACATTTATCTAGGAAGTCTGTTTGAATATTACATTTTTTCATCTGCTATTTTCTCTGTTTAATCTCATAGTTTTTTTTAAGCTTGAAATTTTAAAATTTAATACACACAATCTTTAATAAGGCCTGTTTAATTTCATAGTTCTTTTTCAGCTTAAAATTTTATATTTTCTGACACGATTTTTTAAAACCATTTAATTATAAATCTGGTTTCATTTCATTAATTACATTGTCATTGTTTTTGATGTAAAAGTTATCATTTGCACTTCTGTACTTCATTCTGCATTACTTTCTTCAAAATAATCTGTCGCAAAAATTTCAAATATTTCCTTATCTTAAAAAAATAATTCATTTAAAGCAAAATAAATAACTTTTTTGTTATTAATCGGTAGCACATATTTATGAATGAGTTTTTTTAAAATAAAATAATAAAAGGAATGTTTTTATTATTCATTGTTTTTGTTCTTGATTCTTGGTTATAAACATTATTGGATTTTTAAATTTTGGTCGAGTAGTATTTGAATATTATTTGAAATGCACAAATTACTTTTACTTTTACAAATGTGCTTGAAATGTCCACTTGCAACTGTGATATTATTCATAATAATAATAATAATTTGTTAAACATTCCATCTCTTAAATATTATAAGTAGAGAGATAAACTTTTCAATAAAATGGGAAACATGTTCCAACAAAAAAAGTGTCTGTCTTTTTTAATAGTGAACATTATGATTATGACATGATTATGATTGTCTATTTATCAGTGGTATTCTTTTTTTTGAGTAGCATTTGTGTTTTTTAAATTTAACACTGAAAAGGAGCAGGCTAAAACTAAAGTTAAATTAAAGAAAGAATCATCACCAGGCAATTTTTTCTAATTTCAGTTTTATCCTTCATTTTCTGGATTTCTTTTCTTCTTTTAATAATTTCTGTAAGATAAAAGAATAAAACTAATAATACTAACACTAAAGGGTTCTTTCTCTCTTTATCTTTTATCTTTTCTCTCTCTTCTCTCTTGCTCTCTGTCATAAGGCTTTATAAACATTTTCTTATAACGGGTCAAGGCCAAGGAAGTGTAGGTTGCTCCGTTGATTAAAGGTGAAAGAAAGCTATGAGTCTATTACAAGTGGTGGCTAAATTGATTTTAGAAAGTAATATCTGGTTGACAACGAATCCCCGAAAGAATGCACATTTTCATCTCGCTGAAAACATCTTTGAATTCATTGTACGTGTGAGTTATAATAATTAAATGTTTACTAAAGCACTGGCAAATAAAAGTCTGCACACTGTTAAAATCCAAAGAATGGCAGCACTTATTTTAAGCTTTTGGCTTGTTTGTTTTTTATTTAAGTTTTCTTTAGTTGATTTCATTTTCATTAGCCATTAGTAATTAGTAGCCTCCTATCATAATTTGTCATAATCCTCAACTCTATACTCTGGTCTATTACTCTCTAATACTATACTATAATGTAATAACACCGATTAACATTCCTCAAAGTCTTAGTCCTCTTGAATTCATTATTCGGGCCTATTAAAAAATCATTACTATTACTTATTAAAAAATATATTTATTTATTTTATCAACTTCTGCTGGAAGAAACCAGAGAATGAGAAAAACAAGTTTTAAATAACATGGACGCAAGTCTCACTCATAGAAAGTCATTGCATTAAATCAATATTTGCATGCGACCATTCATAATTATTAAAAATTATTATTTATATTTACCCACATGTCAAATTTCTAAGATCTTTTTTAACTTCGTTGCTGATTAACACAATTCAATAACACTAACACTAACAAAAAACAGTCTCTGAATCGAACCTGTGAGATTAACACACTATGTATATGACAGCAGACTAACAATACTAATATGAATAAATGAATAATAAAATAGATTTTATAAAGAATTAGTCAATTAGTCTTTCTTAAGCCCATCTTCTCCATTAAAAAAGTATGAGTATCAGTCTATCATTTAGTTAACATTTCTAATCTTCCCAGTTGTAATCTGATAAAATCATGTTGTCTGCAAAAAAAGAGCAGAAACATATTGTGTTAAATTTATTGTGCATTGCCTTAATAACAAATTTAGCCCTCAGAAACGTTTAGTTTAGTAGTCATTAGTATTAGTAATAGTAATACACTTAAATTTAATAACCAAATATCACCATAAGTAAGACTCATTTATTTAAAATGATAGATTTTTGCCCAATTTGGGCTATATTAGTTTGCTGAAGCATTAAATTAGATGCTTCTAGGACAGAGTTTGCACCAAAAAAATGTGGTTGCGGGAGATCTACGGGGGTTTGTAATGCCTTCAGAGAGAAAGCATTGTAATAAATATGTCAACAAAAATATCTATTTCTATGCGCTAAGACAGAGCTCCATGTAACATGGCAAAATTCATCTAAAAGGATGAAAAACATTCAAAGATGATAAAATTTTGTTAAAACAAAGGGGAAAATGATATAAATCAATGCTCAGCAACTTTTTTTTCAATTAGGGCACATCTAGACACTTCCCAGATATCCGCAAACATGCTGTGCTTTTTGACTTCAAACCTTTGACAGCTTGTTATTTGCAATAAATTTATTCAGCTGTTTGGCACCATATCTCCATATGGTATTAATCAAATAATATCCTACTGATGTTTCTCTGTTTCCCTATATTTCATCTATTTTCTTATTCCTGTGTGTTGATGTATCCCTGGATATTCTGGTCCATTATTATTGTGGACTTTATTTTTCACAGTGTCAATATTTATATTCTCTCGCTTCTTGTTTTCCCACTTCCCGAGACACGAATGAATGCTGCTTGAGTTGTCTACTGTGCTCTTTTCTTTGTTATATTTTCATTTCTATTGTTGGCTGAGGAAGCTTTATGCCGAAACGTCCTTGTTTTTTTGTCCTGTTATCTTATTTCAAGCTTCCACATACCTCGTTTCGCTATTTCATTCATTTACTAAGCTTGAAAGCAGTCCTCTCATTTATTTCTTCTTGTTATTTGCAGAGCACTGGGCTATCAAAAAAAAAAGCTATCAAAGGTTTGTATAGTGCTGGGCTAAATAACAAACTTTTTTAGGTTTGACGTCAAATAACACAACACAGCTGCATTTTAAAATTTAGTTGGTCAAAAGTCATCATGCTATGTGTTTGAAGCAAAGCCCATTCAAATATGTCCCTAAATTCACTATAGCCTTTGATGGCACACTTTTCAAGCCTGCACTGTGTAATACTTCAACTAGGTGTTAATTGCTGTTAATTAGAGTTTTTGTTACATGACTGAGGTAACATTTCATCACCGATTAAATGGGGGGAAAAAAAAAACCCTCAAACTAAGCCCAGTCCTGTCCAGACTGAGTGTAACGAAGATCTGTCATCTGATGTCTTGATGCAGTCAAGCACTTGTTGATTGTGCAAAAATATTTTTTTATACATTGCTTTTGTTTATTATTACTGCGTGGCTTGCTTTGTTTTTGGCATTCGAATAAATATGAACGTTATAAGTAAGTTTGTAGCCGCTGCTTAAAGTCTCATTAATTATTCTTAAATTTAAATATTTTAATTTGCTTAGGGCAGTTTTATTAAAGATAAATTTTACAAATGCTTCTGTTCTATTGATACTCTGGCTTGTGTTTTATGACTTGGTATAAAAGGTTTACTTGCTCATGTTAATTTCATGTCTATAAACATTTTTTAAAAAACCATTTAAAATTTTGGTAAATGTGAATAACAGTGAACTACTTGAGTTGCTACATGTTTTAATTTCGAAATATGTGTTTTACCATTTTATGTTTTTACATTTCAAGGGCGAGGAAAATTTGGATCAGGCCTGCACAACTCAAATGTAAGGTGGGCTGTAATACTTTATGAAAAACAAGTGTAGGCCGAAAGAAAATAGGACGGGGGGAAAGCTATTAATATAATCATAATAAAAAAGAATTTCGCTACTTTGCTGGTCCCAAAGTTGGTGCAGGCCTGATCTATAAAATAAATTTATTTCTAATATATAACACACACACAACACCCCCCCCCCCCCAACCCCCCCCCCCCCCCCAATTTTTTCTCACTGTTGAAATGTAAACACATAAAATGGTAAAACACATATTTCCAAATTTTATGTTAAATAATCTAACTACCAATTTTCAAGAAATTTGGAAAAATTATTGCTTGATCTTCACTCGTTAAAAACTATTTCTTTAATGGTTACGTTCTAATTTTGTCCGTTATAAATTTATTAAATTGCACTTTTTCTTAGTGAAAAAAGGTACATTTTGTTAAATGTTAATGATACAAATCTTTAATTTTGCTGGGTGTGTTAAAACAATAGTTCACTAAGTTCACACAAAAATGTAAATTTGAGATTGTTTGGAGTTGCTAGAGACATTAACAAAGATTTCATTTTGACAACACAATTAAAAAATATCTAATTTTGGGGGTTTCCGGACAAATTTGCTTACAAATCAATAGCAGTAATTATTAGTGATTGTTTTTAAAAAAAAGAATGTCAATCTCCTTTTACAATATAGCTTAAGAATGACAATTAGATGTAGGAATTTTTATCTTGAACACATATTTGCGCGGTGTTTGGCTTCAGCAATAGGGAATTTTTATACTGTGGCCTGTTGAACTCGGCATGGTGCCATAAGCCTATTCTTATAAATATGGAAAACAACCAATAATGCTAATAGTTTTCAAAACCGATAATCTGATTTTCGATTATTGTTTAACAAACTCAACACTTCTTCTTGAACCAGTAACAATATCACCATAAAATTAAATTATTTATCTCTCAACAGTAAATGTGACCAGTCTTCAGGAAACATGTTGAGCTGATCTGTCCACACCTATTCAGACAAATAGAATACCAGTGATACGCAGGTATGTACATTTTTTTGTGTAAATATAGAATATGTGCAAAAATCTGTATTTTTTACCTACTGTCTGAATTCTTCTGATATTTTAAGCTCAGGGACACCACACCCTTATGTTTAATAGAGATGGGTGAAATTTGGGACTTGCAAATTTTTGGAAAGTGCATTAAAAAAAATTCACACCAAAGATTCTTTTTACTTTATAAGAAAAATCTGAATAATAAAAGCGTTTGCTTAAAAACTTTAACTATATATTACAAAATGATAATTCTAAATAAATTGTGGTTATTGTTTCCTCACTAACTCAGAGCCATTTTGATTTGAATGTGATGAGTTCATGATGCTCTTTTGACAGTTAAATTATTAAAAAAATCCACCATTGTTAAATTACCATTTGTCATATTGGGTGTCACACTGCTAGTGATGGCTATTTTTGTCATTCCAAGTTTCTAGATGGTGGTTGAAGAGCACTTTAAGAGATTGTATGGCTGAGGTAGGCCTAAAACCATTTAAAAAAAAAAGAAATATGTCTTTTTTCTTTTTCTTTTTTATTTTCTGTTTTTTGAAAAGTAAACCTGTTGTCTGTTTTAAATTTATTTAATAATTGCAAAAAAATGTGGTGGATGTCAGACGAAGGGTTCATAGTTGATGACATAGTCATAGTAATAAAAATAATGGTTGAACAAGGAGCTGTTGAAGTAAATCTTAAGCTTGTATAAGTGCTAAAATTCATTTTTTTAATTAAGCATAATATTTAAATCTTGATTTGCAATTTTTAAAAAGAATTCATAGTTTTTTGTTCCAAGCTTGAGAATAAGATTTTAACATGAAAACAAAATTTTAAAATAATTTTTACATTGAGGAAAAAAGTGTGTCTACAGCAATCTCTATGAGCCCTTGTGTAGCCTGTGTGTGCACGTCATTAATTTGAAGAATTTGATTTACCGCATTTTTGCGCATGTAAGACGGACCTAATTATTAGACCTGGTTTTGATGATTTGTGTAAAAAATATTTTTTTTAAGAAGCACCGTTGTTGCAGGGTACGTGAAAATTTTTATGACACGTCTTATATACGCGAAAATAGGGTAACCTGTGGGTGTACCCCATGTTATCATTCTATTACATGATATCCTTATTTTGCAAGTCATTATTTTGTTTTGTTTGCCTACATCTCTAATCTGTTTGCACTGGGACGTGTACCCCCAGGAATCATGGAACTGTTGTTCTGCTGATGATGTTGTTTTTTTTTGTTTGCCTACATCTCTAATCTGTTTGCACTGGGACGTGTACCCCCAGGAATCATGGAACTGTTGTTCTGCTGATGATGTTTTTTTTAATGTAACTTCAGTGTTGCGGTACGAAAGGCACAACTTTAACAGTGTTGTAACACTCGTATGGGTCTTAATTAAATTTTTACAAATAAATAGTTGACCAGAGATAAACCCACGACAGGTGTTTTAGAGAGGTGGTTGCCAACCTTTCTCCGTCCTGTGCAACTCTCAGAAGCCAATGTTAATTTCGTCAATAACCAACTTCTCTACTTTGTGCAGAACGATATTTTTGTGTGCTTTGGGCAGCTACCAATCTTGTATCTCTGTGTCAAACGGTGCTTTAGTCCAGTACTTCAGAAATTCGTCTGAATCATATAACAGTAGTTCCAAGAAGAGATGGAAAAATTCTACAAAATTGTCGACATATGTCAAAGAATAACTCTCTCCCAAAAATTAGCTATCATTAGGGCAGTATAGGTATTGATGATATCAATAACAAGGATTACAAAACTGCTTTGAGGACCATCATTTTTATAAGCTTGCGCAGACATTGATGTCTTGGTTTGGAATGTTGAGGTTAGCACCCTATATCTTGATCTCTTGGCTGGGAATGTTGAGGTTAGCATGTTAAAACTTTATACCTTAGTTTGCGAATGTTGATATTAGCACTCAATAATCTTACTCTCTTGGTTGGGAATATTGAGGTTAGCAAGCTATCTATAATCTTGATATATTGGTGTGGGAATTTTGAGGTTAGCTTGCTATAATCTTGGTCTCTTGGTTTGGGAATGTTGAGGTTAGATTGCTATAATCTTGATCTCTTATTTTGGGAGTGTTGATGTTAGCTTGGTATAATCTTGATCTCTTGGTTTGGGAATGTTGATGTTAGCTTGCTATAATCTTGGTCTCTTGGTTTGGGAATGTTGATGTTAGCTTGCTATAATCTTGATCTCTTGGTTTGGGAATGTTGAGGTTAGCTTGGTATAATCTTGATCTCTTGGTTTGGGAATGTTGATGTTAGCTTGCTATAATCTTGATCTCTTGGTTTGGGAATGTTGAGGTTAGCTTGGTATAATCTTGATCTCTTGGTTTGGGAATGTTGAGGTTAGCTTGGTATAATCTTGATCTCTTGGTTTGGGAATGTTGATGTTAGCTTGCTATAATCTTGATCTCTTGGTTTGGGAATGTTGATGTTAGCTTGCTATAATCTTGATCTCTTGGTTTGGGAATGTTGATGTTAGCTTGCTATAATCTTGATCTCTTGGTTTGTGAATGTTGAGGTTAGCTTGGTATAATCTTGATCTCTTGGTTTGGGAATGTTGAGGTTAGCATGGTATAATCTTGATCTCTTGGTTTGGGAATGTTGATGTTAGCTTGCTATAATCTTGATCTCTTGGTTTGGGAATGTTGATGTTAGCTTGCTATAATCTTGATCTCTTGGTTTGTGAATGTTGAGGTTAGCTTGGTATAATCTTGATCTCTTGGTTTGGGAATGTTGAGGTTAGCATGGTATAATCTTGATCTCTTGGTTTGGGAATGTTGATGTTAGCTTGCTATAATCTTGATCTCTTGGTTTGGGAATGTTGAGGTTTGCTTGCTATAATCTTGATCTCTTGGTTTGGGAATGTTGAGGTTAGATTGCTATAATCTTGATCTCTTGGTTTGGGAATGTTGAGGTTAGATTGCTATAATCTTGATCTCTTGGTTTGGGAGTGTTGATGTTAGCTTGCTATAATCTTGATCTCTTGGATTAGGAATGCTGGTGAAGGCCCTTCTGTGATACGATAGTTTGCTGTATTCTCCAGGAAGACACTGTGTTGTTACATTCTCTATGAAGACACAATGTTGTTATCCAAAGATGTTCCAGGGATCCAATTTGTGTGTGTGTTCATTTCTAAAAATCGAAACTTTTCTTTGTGTTCCACTCCCTAAATTTCCTCTATAAATGCTGAATTGTCAGGCTGATTGGCGATACAAAATCTTTCTCAATAATTTGTTTTTTTCTCAGACAAACGTCTGTCGTTCCGGTACCATCGCACTCTCACTATCAAGTAGCCATAGCGGTTGGGGTGTGTGTGTGGGGGGGTGTGTGTGACAGAATGCAACTCACCTTTTTGTCAATAACATTTCACAATGACATTAGTTCAGTCATCAGTGATTTACCCTGTCACCCGTGTCATACATGAAACTATTTTAAGTTTCATATCCCTTCAAGATGCTATCCCGTATCTCCCAAGTCCTCGTTCAGCATCAACCTCTTCAGTGCCACCGCTGCCAGTGGTCAGGTCATGACAGACACCACCAGCCAGGATATGGTTTACGTCTACCAAAACTTGATCCCGCCCGGTCACCACCAAACTGTTAAATAATAATCATGATCATATAATAACTATGACTTCAGTTGTTTTTTTTTTGTTCCTACCAGACACCACGTGACTCCACTTGTCCCACGTGAGCTCTCAACACACCGGTTTAGTCCACCGCTGAGCAGTCAACTGTAATGTTAGCGCCCGCCTGGATTGTAACACAGGTCCACTGTGGCAATAGCTATTACATTAACACAGGTCCACTGTGGCAATAGCTATTACATTAACACAGGCCGACTGTACCAATAGCTATTACATTAACACAGGCCGACTGTACCAATAGCTATTACATTAACACAGGCCGACTGTACCAATAGCTATTACATTAACACAGGCCGACTGTACCAATAGCTATTACATTAACACAGGCCGACTGTACCAATAGCTATTACATTAACACAGGCCGACTGTACCAATAGCTATTACATTAACACAGGCCGACTGTACCAATAGCTATTACATTAACACAGGCCAATAGCTATTACATTAACACAGGCCGACTGTACCAATAGCTATTACATTAACACAGGCCGACTGTACCAATAGCTATTACATTAACACAGGCCGACTGTACCAATAGCTATTACATTAACACAGGCAGACTGTACCAATAGCTATTACATTAACACAGGCCGACTGTACCAATAGCTATTACATTAACACAGGCCGACTGTACCAATAGCTATCACATTAGCACAGGCCGACTGTACCAATAGCTATTACATTAACACATGCCCACTCTACCGAAAGTCATCACATTAATACCAGTCCACTCTACCGATAGCTCTCACATTAATACCAGGCCACTGTACCAATAGCTCTCACATTAATACCAGGCCACTGTACCAATAGCTCTCACATTAATACCAGGCCACTGTACCAATAGCTCTCACATTAATACCAGTCCACTGTACCAATAGCTCTCACATTAATACCAGTCCACTCTACCAATAGCTCTCACATTAATACATAAAAGTACACTACATCTATTACAAAAAGAACGCGTACTTATTTTCTTATTACCCAGTAAAAAAAAGGTTTGACTCCCCAGTACCTATCACGCCACTTGACCCTCTTCCCCATTACCTATCAAGCCACGTGACCCTCCCTCCTCTACTTTCTTGCCGTCTGTCACCTCAACTATCTTTATTCGTACCCCTCTCCTCCCCCCCGCTCGGTGACACCTTAGTATCCAAAGGGATCAATGCGTGATCTGCGAGCCGATCATTAGATTCCATTTCCCGTGGTCATTCCCGACTTGATTCAATTCTACCAACATCTCACCCCCCACAATCGCTGATACTAACTTCAACTGATCGGGCCGCCTCAGTACTGAACAGAGATTGTCTGCACGGCCGAGCTGTGGGTGTATGCGTGGAGAAAACACGGTCAGGCCGTCCTCGAGCAGCGAGACCACCCCCATTGTGTTCTTAAATCTACGGTGCCGCTGTTAGGGGAAGGGGTTTGAGTGAGGATTGAGTGAGGATTGGGTGATGATTGGGTGAGGATTGAGTGAAGATTGAGTGAGGATTGGGTGAGGATTTCTCGCGTTAAGCCTACATTAGGCCGTAGGAGTCTTCAGTCGCCTCAACCCTAGGCTTCCGTCTCAACTGCAGACTTCCGTCTCAACTGCAGGCTTCCGTCTCAACTGCAGGCTTCCGTCTCAACTGTAGGCTTCCGTCTCAACTGTAGGCTTCCGTTTCAACTGTAGGCTTCTGTCTCAACTGTAGGCTTGCGTCACAACTGTAGGCTTCCGTCACAACTGTAGGCTTCCGTCACAACTGTAGGCTTCCGTCTCAACTGTAGGCTTCCGTGTCAACTGCAGGCTTCCGTCTCAACTATAGGCTTCCGTCTCTACTGTAGTTATGTGGAGTCGCAACACTTTATTTTCTCAACTACAATTCTGGCACATTTTGTATTGACATGCCAGTTGACATTTTTGTAACGGTTTGGTCCATTTGGTTCCTTTCGGGTTTTGTCCATTTTTGTGGTCTTTTTTTGTCCTTTAGTGTTTGTCCATTTTCTGCGGTTGATGCCCAATTTATCTAGGGCTTCGTCCATCTCTTACCACTAAGGACTATCCAACAAGATGGCTGATTTTCCAAAGTTTTAGAATGCACGAGTCTCAAAGAATAAACGAACTATGAAAACTAGGGCTAAGGGACTACCAAGAATTAAAAGAGTACAACCGGAAGGGGTCGCGGCACAAAATAGAGAACCGCTTGGTTGGGATTACATTTTTAAGCGATTAGTGTTTTTAAATCCTTCAACGTTGATGACTTCGTGATCGGTAGTGGTTGTATACGTGGCTACTGGTTGTATACGTGGCTACTGGTTGTATACGTGGCTACTGGTTGTATACGTGGCTACTGGTTGTATCTGTGGCTACTGGTCGTATGCGTGGCTACTGGTCGTATGCGTGGCTACTGGTTGTATACGTGGCTACTGGTCGTATGCGTGGCTACTGGTTGTATGCGTGGCTACTGGTCCTCTGCGTGCCTCCTG